>CM051265.1:2462378-2662378 GCA_027921565.1 Artemia sinica
ACATCAAACTTGGAATAAAAGATTTTTGATTGCTGTTTGTACCATTCTTACCAGGGATTAAATAAAAAAAAAACAAGTTTTTTCAACTGAAAGTAAGGAGCAACATTAAACTCAAAACGAATAGAAATTATTACGTATATGAGGGGGTTCACCCCCTAGTCAATACCTCGCTCTTTACGCTAAAGTTCGAATTTTGTTCGAATCACAATTCCCTGAATCACAAAGGTCGTTTAATTACAATAGATAGCTCTTTTGAAAGCACTAAAAAAAACTTGAGTGTAAAGAGTGAGGTATTGACTAGGGGGCGAACCCCCTCATATACGTAATAATTTCTGTTCGCTTTAAGTTTTAACGTTGCCCCCCTTACTTTCAGTTGAAAAAAACTTGTTTTTTTTTTTTATGTATTTTCTGATTGTTTTTTAAGGAATGCTGGGAAATCCAGTGCCCCCTTCATATAAATGTCCCTTCCCCGAAGGAAACATCCTCTATAGAAAGATCCCACGTAGCCTCCTCCTTCAAACCCCCCTCCCGGCCACCCGGTAAAAATCCCTCCTGAAAAGTCTGTATACTTCCCAAATATCCTCCATGGAAAGATCCTCCCACGTAAGGGATAGTCCGTTGGATCCTGTGAACATAGCATTTGAAATAGTTAAGTAAATTTTTAACTGTTTCATAAGAAACATAAGAAATATCTAAATAAACTAGGTTTAAATCCATTCCGAAGGCAATCAAAAAGACGAGGAATAATTTAACCAAAGACCCGTATTGGAAAAGGAAGTGAGTTATTAAATGAAACAAATTTTACGACGTAAATAACAGGAAAATAAAAGAATTTTAATTCAACTTGATGAGACAATATATTTAGAAGATTTATCTCGGATGGAGAGAGATGAAATCGAATAAACTACTGCGAGGAGGGCTCATTTACCCCCATAGTTTCACCAGAAGTCTATCCCTAAAAGGAGATGTGACTTTTTAAAGTCAAATGTCTTTAAAGATTTACATAAATCTTTACTACCCTTCGCTGTGTCTCACGCGGCTTAATCTCTAACACCTTTTCTTATGGACTTGGATAGCAAAAATAGAGAGGTAAGGGGGAATTTTTTGAGAACAGCTGTTTCAAATCTTAAAAATTTGTGAAATTTATATTTGAGGAATTTGAATTTTTCAAAGGGGTCAGTATATATACCAATAAACAGGAGCGTACAAAGAGAGGATCCTCTTTATCTTTTGCCCCTCCCCCAACGAAATAAATTGTTCTTGCTTATTTAAAACCAAACATTTTTTTCATTAAAAAACAACAAACAATGTTTGAGTTACATGTTTAATTTTTGTCTTTTACGAAATGACACCCATTTTTCCATTTCAAGTTCAATTGTCTCTGAGGAAAATGGAAACCTATATTCAAGTGATGGGGTTTGCGTTTCCATGGGGACCTCGTTTGATTGCCGGGACACACCCTTCTGAAACTACTTAATTAGGACAGAGGTCGCTAGGGCAAAACACAAGGAAAACATTTGGGCGGGGATAATAAGACACTCATCCAATTGGGAAAATCGGATCTCCCAGCTAGCCAGGGGATCTTTGATGTGGCTTATATGAAATAGTAGTGGATACTAGAACAAAAAATCATATAGATACAAATTTAGTTGGTGTTTAATTGCATGCTCAAGGTTAATAGGGGTGCAAGGAGCAAGTCAGGTTGACAATATGGGGTGCTGCCGTTCAATATTGCCGTTCATACGGCTGGTGGTGCCCGGTGAAGAATCAATTGGGGCTCCACCCTCCCCACTCAAATATAAGCAAAATAGCCGAATCAAAGTGAACTCCGCCTAAAGTTGTAACTGGCAAGACTGTATGGTGTTGGTTTCGGATTTTCGAATGAATTCCGCACTTAGTTCTAAATCTTCAGTGTTAAAATTACTTAAAGCATGAAGAAATGATTGATTAAGAAATATATAAGAAATTTGTGGCTGATGCTGAACAAGCGATTGATTTTTTTACCATAGCAATTAAATTGTCAAGACCCTATTAAAGAATCTACTTTTGGGAAGCGTTATTGAAAATATTTGAAATAGATAATAGATTAAAATTTTAGTGTAGGCTATACTTGACGGAACTAAATTTTTCTAAACTTGATTTTTTTTTGTGTATAGTAATGTAAATTTGGGTATCCTAAATCAAAATACGTCCTGTCATTTGCCTTGGTTCGAATACGGTACAACAGGTATATTGTGAATGGATATATGCGACAAATATTGAGCATATATTATGAGAAGAACGACAGCGTAGTAGAATATCTTCTAGAAATAGGCAGTATTGAACTAAAGACCAGTGTTGCCAGATGTTTGGTTTAAAGTTGTGTCACCATAAAAGTTAAAATGCGCCGAAAGCTTCATTTTTCTAGTGAAAATGCGGCGAATGAGCGATTCCCCCAATAAAAATGCAGCGGTTTGGAAAAATTAACGCGTAAACGGCCCAAAAAAGGCGCAAGTGCGACCCGTCTTGCCAGTCTGCTGAAGCTACTCCGGTTAAGAGGTACGGTGTCATCCGCTGCGCTATTGCAAGGTGCATATATTTTATAAGTGTGCCTGTGTCTTCTTGTGCAAGATTGAGGTTCTTTGGATGTGTTAAACCTGAACCTTAATGGGATTGGAGGGGGCTCCATTTCTTTAAAGATTTAAATGTTTGGGCTATTTTTCTGTTCAGCATGGTGAAGCTGTTTTTAAGCTTGACATCTGAACCATGATTTGGGATTTAAGTAGGATTTAAATGTTTGGAAATTATTTGCAAAGGAATCAGTTTCAAATTAATTTTCGAAACTCTCAATTTTGAAACTGACTTTTCCAGTTTCGAAAAGTGCCAAATTTGAACTTCAACTCTGTTTTAGAGCAAGATAGTCTGACTGTACCAATCAATCTCCTGTGATATTTAGTATAAAAGCTTGTCAATCGTTCAATTTTGCCAAAAAGTACTACTACAAGGCAGAGATTCGCAAATGACTCGTAAAAACTTTTTTTTTTTTTTTTTTGGGGGGGGGGGGGTATGGGCCAATTTTAGCTAACGCAATGAATTAGGTTAGCAATTTATTGCTAATTACAATTACTATTTAATATTACTAATTACAATTACAATTAATGCTAATTAGCAATTAATATTAGAGGTATCTAAAAGAGAGAAAGAAGAAAAACATAATCGTACACCAGGTGACGTGAGTGCTGCGAGTTGCTTCTTAGCTGACACGATCTATTTTAAGTCTGAAGAGAGGCCTATGTTAAAATTAAGGAGTGATTTGGGGAGTATGTTTGATTTTGTAATTATAAGTTGCTCGAAAAGGATTTACGATTTCAAATTAATTTCTGAGGATTCCGAGTTACCAATGGGGCTTTTCCAATTTCAAGGCTGAAATTTTAATTTGAACTGAAACTAAGTTTTTGTAGCTAAACAGTTCGGACGGCAGCAATTGATATTTTATTATTTTGTTAAGTACTGTCTGTCAGTAACTTAGTTTTGCTAAAAGTATTACTTAATAGGTTTTGCGTATCGGTACTAAACTGTTGTTATTAAAAAAATTCTGATTGTTGACATCTGGGTTATTTTGCAATGTCTAGGAATTCTTATCACTATGAATTAATCTTTCTGAAACGGCATCATAATTTGTTTAGATGTGTAATATTAAAGATTTGTTTGACAATTTTTCTTCTCTTATCAAACGAACGAGTAGAGCTTGGAATTTTATCCGTCAATGGTTGTACGGATCATGTAAAATTAGTCCAACAGAGCATATACTTCACCCCCCCCCCCTTTCCTTTCTGAGATCTATGGTAAAATGATTCAATCAGGGTGGGAGGGGGTATCCCGGGCTGGGTATCATGGATGAGTCATAATTTGGTGGTAGCTCACTCATTCTTTCATTTTTGTTACATGACACTTTATTTTAATTTCTTATATTTTTTTAAACCAAATTTTGTCCTATTCTTGTTGTTTATTGGAAACACATTCAAGATTACGCTTAGGTTACATATCAGAAAACCGTTTTCATAGCTACAAAAACAAGTAGTGGATGATACAACGCATTAGGCCTGTATAATTGGGCTAAATATTTGCACATTAGGGGTGAGGGTGGGGGTAAGGTTAGGTTATCTTTAGGTTGGGTTAGGTTAAGTTTTCATGATTTTGTTTCTAAAGTATTATTTTATCATCATGTTTTGTTATTTTTCATTAGGATGAACCTAACTTAACTTTTTGGGTGTGTTTCCAATAACCAAGAAGTACTCGTTTTAGTGCCGTTTTCTTGTCATCTTTTTTTTTATATTTATTTTGCGCATTGTTTCCCCTCTCGCTTGAGCGTCATTCTTTAATCTGTTTGGCTGGCTATAAGTAGTATCGGCTGGATATTTCTTCTTGTAACCATTGAGATATTTAGACCTTTTCTTTCTTTCCATATTTTTCTTCCTTGTTATTTTCTTAATATTTTTCTTCTGTTACCAAATCAGCTTGTAGAGCTTGGAATTTATTCTGTCGAGGGTTTTTACGGATCATGAAAAACCAGCCCAACTCAATTCCATTGTCGCGCAATGGGTGACTTAGATTTGGGCGTCCAAATCGTGCTCCGCAAAGGTAATCCAACTAGCCGGGGTTGTTAAAGCCATGCCTCTGAATAAACCGGAAGTTAAACTAAAATCCCCCTCCCATTCTGCCAAGAAGGTTTGAATACACACTGAATTAAGGCGCGTGATTTGGATAGTTTCTCGGCTTGTTTGATGTATGTTAAGTCAAAATTATGTATATTGTATTTGTCAAAATCTGGGATGATTTTTTTTTTGCTTCGTTCAAAGAAAATACCAAAAAAGGGCATTTTCAATAAAAATAACCAAAAATGGCATTTTGAAATTTAATGTCACTAGCCTACACACCAAAGAAAATATCTCCAAGATTGGTTCAAGAAAGAAACTCGAAATAATTATGCCGAAATATAATTGTTGGTACTTAGGCATTATGTGGGCATCTACAAGGAAACCAGTCATGAAAAACTCGTTTTTGACGGGTTAATTCAATAGACGGCTTCAGAGTAATGGAATGCATAGCGTGGTTTTCATTGTTTATACGATATTTAAACTGTTGTTTTGGGGATTTAGGGGGGGGGGGGAGGTACCTAGGTTAGGTTAGGTTACGTATTTAATATGTGTAATGCTTTACCCCCAACTCCCCAATGTGCAAATATATAGCCCAAATGTGTTTATAAACTATAATATATTCATCCTTTTTTTATTTTATTTCATTAGCGTTAACCAAACTTGACTTTTTAGAAATGCCCAAGTACCTAATTTTTTTCTGAACGAAATAATTATAGTTTTTAAACTAAATAATATTTTTTTTAATAAAACAGTTAGGTAATAAAAAGATTTATGCCAAAAAATATAATTTTGGTAGTTTTTTTTTAGGGATGAGTTTTTACGATAAATCATAATTAATCATAATTAATTCAATGAGCTGGGAAATCCATGTCAAGTGTATAATCCCACCTTCATTACAAGTTCTAAAAGAGGAAAAAATGCTTTAGATTTTGTATGGCCAACGGTGACAGTAATATTTCAACATGTGCAAATATATAGCCGAAATTAGTTTCTAAACTATTATATTTTATCCTATTTTGGGTACTAGTGCATTAAACGTACTCTTTTATGTACTGTTTATGGAATGTCAAACTGGAGATGCTACTGATACCGGGACAGCTACCCGGCCATAAAACAGTTGTCAGAATGGAATTGAGTGAACGGGTGACCTACTATGAATGTTAAAATTTCAATTTGGGATATTTGTAACAGTATAATTGTAACATGTTATTCTTATAATATTGTTCATAAACCATTATGACCGAGTATCTGTCTCTGGTTAGGTTACGTATATAATATTTGGTAGTGGTATGCTTTAACCACTCGCCCCCCCCCCCGCCCCTAATATGCAAATAGATGGCTCAAATTTATTTCTAAACTATTGTATATTCATCCTATTTTATTTCATTAACATTAACCGAACCTGACTTCTTTAGTAGTATAAAAAAGAGTACGTTTAATGCACCAGACCCCATTTTGTTTTATTTCATTAGCAATAACCAAACTTCACTTCTCGCGTGTGTGTTGCAGATTATACAAGAGTATCAAGATGCCTTTGTGTATACAGGTGAAATATTTGTATAGCGTAGTCAGATTTAATTTTCCGCAATTTTTGGTCTATTCCTTGGATTTAACGTAGTTGAGTGGGTCAGAGGCTCTCCCCCGGAAAGTTAGGGTGCGAAATCCCATTATGCTATGACATGCGTTCTTCAAATTCAGTTTTAAAGCTAATATCCCTCCAAATTGTATCCATAGTAACAACCACATTATGTAAGACCACACTTAGTCCACTAGTTCTTTTTTTCAAGAGCTTTATCCCTTGATAATGACCCGTTTTTTTTTTTCGGGGGAATCCATACTATTAGTTCCATTTAGAAATGGATGTTCCCATTGTTCTGCCTCAAGCCCCTCTTCTCCTTTCTTTCGGGCATAATGACATTTTAGATTTTATCAGAAGCGTTCCGACAACAGATGTGCTTGATCACGCTGTGATTTGTTTGCTAGTAATTTGTTCAAGCTACACTCAAGACTTGATTCTGATGCAGCGGGTTGATAATGCTTTTCTAACTTATTCCATTAAGACAATTTTCTGTTTTGTTTTTATTACATCTTATCAGTGCGTCATCGGTGACAGTTGAGTGTTCAGTCAACCTTTGTTTGTGGTTTTCCATCTAAGCCGACAATTTTCCTTGGACTAACCTATCACTGAAGCTTGTGACCTCAGTTTATTTGCCAAAACTGTCAACAAAATGACTCTCCTCTGATGATATGACATTTCAGAAAAAAAGAAATGAAATCATAATTGATGTCCTTTACATTCGTTCTGACCGAAAACTAAATAATATCTAATGTAGTCTTTGGATTAACGACGGTTCTTGACTACAAAGCTCCTCGCTGGGATCGAACCCTGGGCCCCCGATTGCCAAGTAGAGATCAATCTAATATGCAACCATAGGCTAAAAAAAAAAAATATAATCATAATAACTGTAGACCCTTCATACTACAATTTGACAAATCTAGTGTTTTTTCTCCTTAAACTATAATTTAAGAACAGTTAATGCAATAAAATGCCTCTCCTCGGATGGCATGATACTTATCTCAGAAAACGAAAACAATGAATCATAATTGATGTTTTTACATTCTTTCTGACGAAATTTCTGATATTATCCCAGCCAGTGATGAGGAAAAACAAACAAATTTTCGTAACTTTGTACCTATCGCTTAGATTTGTGACCTCATTTGCCAAAACTGTCACCAGTAAATGTGATAAAACCCTATCTTCGGATGACAAGTTTTAATTCAGAAAATTAGTTGGTATGCCTTAGATCCCTTCCAATGAAATTTCAGACATGATCCTAGCCAGGGTTCGGTCATCAAGATGTTCATGCCCGTAGCGGGACAGATTGCTGCTCGGTAAAACGCACAGTTTATATAATTTATCTAAACTGTGATAATTATATAAACTGTGGTAAAACGTGACACAGAGATCGATGTCAGATGCAGCAACCCACCGCAGGGGTTGGAATTTGATTCTGGCGATGAGATTATGTAAAAGTTATCGAAATAAGAAGAACCAGGATGCTTATCAAAAAAGCTTCATCAGACGACAAAGAGACACTCAGAATAAACTCATTGTTGGAGGCCTAATTTAATTTATGTAACATCTTCTTGAAGAATTTCAATCGTTGCTAAGACTTGCATTATGTCACACTTGTTGACAGGGCCGTGTGGCTTGCTATAAACACGAGAAAAAGAAAGAAGGGAGGAATGTCATAAAGAGAATCAAGCCTGAAAGTTAGTGTTTAAGACACATATTTTTGAAAGGGATATATTTCATAAAAGGGATTGGCTATCATATAAAATCATGAAGTAAATACTGAAATGATTTAGTCCGTTCCAATGCTATTAAAAAAATTTCCAGCACGTCAAGGCTTTCCTTGCGCATTTTAAGAAATTCATAGTCCGTCGAGGTTTCGAAAAGCTCAAATTTAGTGTGGCCGAGTGCAGTATTAATGATAATTTATTTTCAAAACCAAGAAACAAAATCAATCGATAGCACACCAAAAGCGTCGCTTGCGACGGTATGCTACTAACAAAAAACAAGAATAACAGCAAATATGCGGTATAAGGAGTTGGAGGGTAAAACCGTGTACCGAAAAAATACTGATTATATATTTACCTAAAATACATAAATATTTCACTCACAATAAAACTACCTAATACCATAGTCACTAAGCAAAAAATATTTATAGATTAATAAGAATTACAAACGATTCAATAAATAAATGATTTGAAGTCGAGTAAAGCTGGGCCAGGGGAGCTATTCCTTAGATGATTCCTTATCACGACTTGACTTCGAGTGTCATTTCTAGATGGAATGCTAGACGGTAAGAAGGTGTAGCATCCGAAAGCATAGAGGCAGACTTTAAGGAGGCATATGTTAGAAAAGTCAACACTAGACGAAGATTGATATGGCTGCCCTCCCTCTAATAAAAAACTTTGATGTTTGAAATGTTTGGTGTCGACTATACATATTTTCAGTTGAAAATGATTGCTGACCCTCATTCCAGTCATTCACTTCCACGCATCAATAAGTAAAATCAATATATTTAATAAGTAAAATATATGTTATATATATATATATATATATATATATATATATATATATATATATATATATATATATATATATATATATATATATAATGATTTATATTGAAAACCTGTCGTATACAATAAATGTACAATGACAGAGTATACAAAAATGCGAAAAGAGGAAACAAAAAGAAAAGCATGCTAAAAAATAGATTTTTTTTTTGACAACAAAAGCAACAACTTCTTAAATAGTATACAAAATAGTACGAAAAGAGGAAACATAAAGATAACATACTCAAAAAATTACAACAGAAACAACAACTTCTTCGAAAATAGCAACAAGGACAACAACTTCTGAAAAAAAAAAAAAAAACAAGAGGAAAATTAAACAGCAAACTTGCCACTCGTGCTTTAGAATTGTTGGTTTTGTTTTTTTGCCGGCTAATAAGTGTCTCAATAGCTAGATTTGGGTCCGCTAGGTTGAAGCTATTTTTTGTCCAAGGTGGCAATTTTAGTAGGTACTTGGCAAAACGGAAAAATAAAGAACGGATTTTATACTTTTCACGGTATGCCAATAATTTCCAGAAAAGGGGTCACATATAATATATGTGGCAGAGCGGTAGCGTTGTAAATACTTGCCAGTAGTGGACGGTTAAATCTCAGAGTGGATTTAACGATAAAAGCATAGGAGTCTGAAATCCCGCCGTTCAAGATGTGAGATCAGGAGGGAGCGGGTATGCTGTAATGAGGTACCTATTGGCAGCACCAGATATACTATTTTATCAACTGGTTTTTACTGAGCAATCACCTAGTGTGACATTAGTAGGAGGGTCATTCTTCCAATTGTAAAGCAAGACTTCCGACCTTTTAGGAGTTGAATCTCAGACCGACTTTCTCGTAATTGGACTGCAGACATGAGAATATTTCTGAAAGGCGGTTATGTTTTTAAAACGTCCGGCTGAGATTCAGCGTGTCCATCAGCATAGCATACTAGGGAGATGTCAATGGAACTGAGAATGCATGATGAATGACAGCTGTCGTGAGGCCAATAATGTAGTTGTTGAAGAAATTGGGGGGATAAAACTGCCCCCTGACGGCACCTTTACGGACTGGTATCAAAGCTGACCGGGGGGCTGGCGGAGGGCCTTTATCGGAGAGGAGCTTGAGTCGCACGCGAAGGCGAGAGTAAAGGTCACGGAAAGCCTGAATGATACTTTGAGTTCACTCCTTCTTTTAGCTGAGTTTAGCACATAAGCGCATGAATCACTGTAATAACGCTCTCTGCAGGTCTAAGCCACCGATCGCTAGGCTTTCTCCTGATTTGTGTGCATCCAGGAGTAAATATGCAACGACATGAGCGCTTCAGCACAACCAATACCACGTTGGAAACCGAACTGTCTTGGAGGACTGCAACACAGTTTCTCAAACTCATCTACGATATAAGTTCAAAAAACTTGCAAAGAGAAGTAGCAATCGTTATTGAGGGAAAGGAGCATTGCATTTTTATGGTAGTTTTCCCTTTTTTAGGAACTGGCCTAAGATCTCCAATTGAGAAAGTGGTTGGGACAATACCCTGAATGAGGATAATCTGCATCAGGAGAGTTACGTGACTAATGAGACTATATATATATATATATATATATATATATATATATATATATATATATATATATATATATATATATATATATATATATATATATATATATATATATATATATATAAAACAATGTAATAAAACGATATATGTAACGAGTAAAATCAATAGCCATCAGATGCTTTGAAATGTAATATGTTTGCATTTTTTTTTTCTTGTTACCATTGCTTTTTCCCTTGATCTGACCTCGAATTGAAAGTAAAATTTAAATTAAATTTCCCACTCCAAACCTTATTTCCATAGTAAAGATTTGCATCTATTATTCCCCGAGACTTTGATGTCACGAGGCTAGGGGATGATTCGGAAACTTCAAAGGCTCCGATCCTTCATTTCATATCTGAATTTTTTCCCCGGGATTTACTGGGAAATAGCCTATATCAAAGAAATACAAGCAGCGATAGTTTTCAGTATTTCCTTTGGATAAATAGAGGTGTTTTACTTTTTTTGTCGATTTTTTGCCAATGCTTGTTGAACGCTTATATAAAGTTGTTGTTTATTTTGTAGCTATGAATGTTATTGTGTATATACTTACACTAAATGCCACTTTTATAACCTAGTTTATAACATTTTATAACCTGTATTTTCTATTGCGCCAGTGTTTTGTTTCCCCAATGGAAAAAGATGGGATCATAATAAACTTTTAAAATGTGTTTTCTATTTACTAGTCTAGGTGCTACATAAATTCAGTAATTTATGACAGCTGAAACTGGAGGAGGTGAAAAAAAAAGAGAAAAGAATAGTACTTTTGATGCTACCTAAAGGTCACCTAACTTAGGCACAAAAATGTGAGAAATCAGGAAAAAAATTATCTTAGTTTTCTTGATTTTACCTTTTATTTTGCTGAAACTTTTATTATCCTGCTAATTCAACTTACAACAAACCTTCTTTTTTGCTTTTATTTTATGACAAAATTTATGGTTTCAGGCCGCTAAAAAACTTATGGCCTGATGCATAACTACTCAACCATTCACCTAGGTTTTCTCCCTAGAAATGTGTCTGTTGATTTTCCTATTCCGATAATCCTGGAATAAAACTTCCAATAATACTGGACGAATTGGAACGATTAAATACGACAAAATATTTACTTTCCTTTGGAATAATATTATGTTTGAATGTATCGTGGGGGTGACCTTCGCTTTATTGTATTACTAAAGGGGAAAACCGACTTCGTTTGATCTCGTTTCAGTCGTGAAATTGTGTCTGACTCCTCTTGCTTCGATTTTTTTTTTGAAATTGTATTCTAGAAATGCACTTGGAGTAGAGACTCTATTAATGGAATCTTAATTGCATTGGGATACGAATGTTGTCAGGTCTTACTTCCTTCCAGCCAAGATTAAGTTAAATATATATATATATATATATATATATATATATATATATATATATATATATATATATATATATATATATATATATATATATATATATATATATATAATATTATATATATATCTATATATATATATATATATATATATATATATATCTTAAGAAGGTGTTTTAAATAAAAACCAACAAGTTTTCTTCTTTTGCTTGGTTACATTTTTTTAGTCAGGACCGTATCCGGGATTTTTTTTCGGCGGAAGGGGGGGGGGGGGGTACGAAAACATTTTTTCCAGGCGGTTCCAAAAACTTTAAAAAACGCATCAAAAATTTTGTTTATATTTATTTTTGTTATTTTTTTTGAGTCGGACAAACATTTCGGAGGGGGGGGGTCAAACCCCAATCCCCCTGGATGCGGCCTTTTTGTAGTATGGGAGTTTTTGGTTGGAATAAAGTATTAATCATTTTTTGTAAATTAAGGTCCCATCTTCCTACACCCTGTCAATTCTTTTGGAGGGAAATGCTTAGAAAATGCCCCGTTTTTCTGTTGGGATTATGATTCAGAATACGCTTCGTGGTTGGTGCTTACAAAAAATGCGTAATTTTGTGTCCGAATATTTAAAGTTAAGCACATTTTAACGAGTTTTGTGCAAAAACTTCCTGGCGGGGTTGTTTCTGACGGTGAAGGGACATGAATCCTTTTTGTAGCACAAGCATTGATATAGGGACTCAGGTACAGCAGTTTTAATATTCCATTCAGCCCATCAAATGGTGTCCGGTATCGAAGTCATTTAACCAGCATTGTTTATTTTCTTCTTTTTTTTACTTATTTTCTTACGCGAATCACTATTCCTTAAGCATGTCAAAGGGGAAAACAAATTACTCTGCCATTTTTAGCCCGTTGTTGTATTTACCTGTTGTTGCTATGTCAGCCTGTAAAAAGAAAGCAAATCCTTGTTGATTCTTTTGTGTGCCCTATTCTTTTTTATGACGTAAAAAGAACACAAAACGTGATTGATTCTTTTGTATGACGCACTCCTGTTCTTACGGTGTACACTTATTTTTGTATTATGTTTTGTTTTGTATAACCAATAATAAACAGAAAGTGTTTTGAATCATTTTCAACGAAGAGTTTTTCATGACGTTTTTACAAGTAAATTCTTTGGTATGTTTTTTTTTTTTTTGGGGGGGGGTGACTATATTTACGAGACCAGTTTAGCTTGAGAATCTAGAGACGGTTCCTACATAAGCTCCATGATTCAATATTCTGGGTGGTATTACTAATGGGAGGGATAAGAAATTCCCGATTTGCCGTTCCTTCGTAGAGTGGGCTACTTTTGATGAAAAAGAGACTAGAAATTGAAAAAATATCTGAAGGTGCTTTGCAAACGGACTACAAATATTTATCATAAAATTGCTAAGAATATAATGTTGGGTAAAACAAGTGAAGGTACGGTCGACTTTATGAAGTTCAATAGTTAATATCGAGGAGAAAGGAGGAAGATGTCACAAGCTATATTTTCTACCATGCAGTTCATTTCCCTAATTAATTAAGAATTATGTATTTACCGATGAAAACTCGTATTTTACCGTGCTTAGTCATGAATGCAGAATAATACGGATGTCTTTACATCTATTCTTTATCATAGATGTAGAAATAGAAAACTACTGCATTAGCGATCATTCTTTTTATATACTTATATTTTCTTTTTGTTTATATTTGCAGGCTGGAAAGATGGGTATAGCCCCACCACATGCTGGTTCACCATTGTCTTTCTTTTATCCCGGTGCTGATCCATTGAGTCAACCCCCTCCGGCTCATATGGGTATCCCCCCTTACCAGTTAGACCCCAAGTCACCCGGAGGACTAAGTAAGTTAATTTATTTCACCTTATAATGACTGGTCTAGAAGCGACCAAGCCCCAGTTATTGTTAAGCTATAAATAAATAAAGAAAAATTCGTTATTTCACAAAGTTAAAATGAAATTAATTTCTTATTCGATAGTTTTAATTCGTAATTTTGATTTTTTATCATAGATTTTGAAACGAAAGATAATGGACATTAAATTCAAAATTAGCAAAGATTTTAATCAAAAAATAATTAGATAATCAAAAATCTCGGTTGCTCCAAGGTATGAAGATTTATTGGCAATTTTCTTCCGTTTCACAAAAAGTCGGTCAAGCAATATAAAATTATACATAATTTTGAAATCTGGTCTTTCTTGAGCTTCAATTTTTCAGATTTTTCTTTAATAGATTTAGCTTTAGTTGACACCATCCCATAGGTGGGTGGAGGCAGAACTTTCAGTCCATCTCCCCTGTAAGACGAAAAATATATCAAAAGGCACCTTTTCCAAACCTTAGTCCACTCAAAAGTTTTCGCAGTCCAGCCCTCCTCCCCTGAGATAATTTCTGGGGACGCCCTTTATTGTAATTATTAGCTTTTGGATTTAGTATCTCAAAATGAATGTTTTGGTTTCGTTCGGTGACCTCCAGGATTTATTTAAATGTTATAAAAGGCATAACTTTTTTACAGATCATGAAATTTTAATTTCTGCATAACCAAAAATTTCAACCGGTTCTCCTTGAAGCTTGAGCCTCTGTTATTAGGAAACAGAAACTTTCCAGGGGAGGGGACTCAAAACCATAAAAACGAGAGAAGAATATATGAAGGTTTTTAATGTGAAAGACAGGTTTAATTGTAACTTATTCCGTTTCAGATTCAGTTTTTCTAGGAGCAAAATTTAAAATTTTTAAGTTGATGGAATTTTGAATGAAAATTATGATATCCCACTTCCAGGGTGGGAAGATCTGGGATCCCCAATATGTTTGGGCTTGGCTATCTAATGCAATTATCTTCGAGTTTCTTCAGACTTGGTCTAGATGAAGGATATAAAGAATAGATAGAGACCCAGATTAGCATTAATCACCTAGATATTGGTTTGTGTTCCATGGTTATGACACATGAAATGTTCATGATATGCCTACATGAAAGGAAAGGGAATAGGAGTTCCAGGTGCCTCAATTGAGGAGGGAGGTACAGTTGCCCCACCCTAGGTTTCCCTCTCCCCATATATTTTGAAAATACATTTTTTTTTCTGTATTTTCTTTTTAAATAAAGCTTAGGAGCTCCCCTTTTGAAGGGTCCCAAGGACCTCTGCTCTGTCCCTTAATTTTTCCATATTGACTATGCTTTTAGGAGAAGCGTTCAAATGGGGAACCAATGGTAACACATTATGAAAAAGAAGAAGTAAAATATTCTTTTTTGGGGTGTCCCCCATAAAAGATTTTTGTCTGTTAAATATTGGTATTTTTTTGAAGCTCCGTATGTTTTCCCAAACAAAGTTATCCTAGGAGGGAGGAGATGTCTGTAATTCCTTGATAGAGGAGGGGGGTCCTCGATTATTCCTTCCTATAGAATTGTTCAAAAGGTCATTTGGATCTTAATTAATGACCTGGTGATTAAGTTTGGCTGCTGTTTGGATTCCTCTAATTTATAGACCCCTGCTCAACTTCAGTGGTTAGTTTCCTCCATAATTTTTTTTTTAAACAGTTCCCAGGGAGAAGAAAGGGCTCTTTGATAATTTCTTTCTAGGTTTGTTTTTGAAAGGTTACCCTGAACCCGAATTTAAGGACAAGTAGGGTGAATTGGGTCTACGGTCGCTGTCTAGAGACGACTCTCACTGGATTCCGCTGGCTCAGTTTAGATGAAAGACTCAGTGAGTGCTGCAATTAAAAATGAGCAAATGGCTTGTTATTCATGTCCAATTCATTTTCTTCATTACGAGTCTAGCTTAAGGTTAATATATAAATGAGAACTTAGCGTGATAAAGCCTCGTTAAAACAGCCAAGACTCGTAAATCATAAGAAGAAAATAGATGGACTATAACGAAGTAAAATTGAAAATAGCGGGGATATAAAGCCACAGACTACAGTGTCATTTCCCTAGATGCCATTTAATTTTGTTCAACTGTTATTTTTAAATTAACCACCATTTGAAACCCTAATCGTGTAATTTTTAGAACTGTTCTATTTGATGGTAAAAATAATCAAGTGTAAAAACCTCATTGATGAAAGGTAATATATATGCATGGAATATAGGTACATTCAGGCTCAATTTTTAGTGATTGGGCAGCAAAGATGTGCAGCTTTAAATCATTCCTCGTGAGAGCCTAGGATTAAGTTTAGGAATAAATCCCTCTCCCCCTGCGTGTGAAGGAATAACTTTGCCAGCAATCAAACCATTATAGTTTAATTCCAGCATAAATACACGCTCGAGGGCAGCACAAAGAATGGGTTTAATGATGCTTATTAAATCCCAGCGTTCAAAAAAACCGGGCATCCATGCAGATTGGGGGAGCTAATTTGGACCCCCCCTTCCCAAGTTTTGGAGCGTTTCCTTTAGTATCTCGTATTTTCATATAATTTTGCCTTTCATTTGTTTTTGAGTTGACCCCCACCGCCCAACTCCGTAGAAAAGCTTGCAAAGGCTACATGTCTGCCTGAAATATGCATGTGTTTTTTGGTTATTATTTGTGAATGATTGTCTATAAAAATAATAGATATTAATAAAGTAGGAACAAATAAGAATGTTTTGGTTGACTCAGTTTCAAAATTATTTGTGGAGGTAAGTTAAATACATGTGAAAGCTAAATTATTTAGGTTATTACTTCTTTTTTTTTGCTTGTTAGTTTTTTTTAGTTTTAGTTTTTTTGTAACTAGAAAATCCTTTCTTTTCCATTTCAGCAATATTTTCTTTGTGATACGGCTTTCATCAAATTATTTTTACTCATTATTCTCGTTTCGCTTCTTGTATTTCGTAAAACATATCTGTTTCATTAACATATTAAAACATGTTAAAAACGTCAAAAACATATTAAAACATCTTAAAACATATTCTATTACATGGTTGCTCCATTGTCCGGAAAAGTTCGCTGTACTGCCTGTAAAATCACTAGTAAACAAATAAATTCATCTGTATTGATTTAAGTCTAAAATAGTGTTTCTAAGTGTGATAATAGTGATTCTGGGAAGTTGGGGTAGAATTAAGGAGACAGAGGTTTTTTAAGGAGCAGCAAAGCTTGGTAGTTACTCCTAACTCACTGTGTGTAGGCACCCTCTGTAAATATTTTCTTTTCCATTGATTCATATTGTAAAAGTGTTATTTTGTCTTGTAGTGATTTAATGAGAAATTAAATTAAATGAACTTGCTGCTTTTAATTGCAGAAAGGGGTGCCACTATGACTTTTTCTGGTTGATTCTGAAACATGTGGAAATGATAATTTTTGTTTTTAGCAGTGAAGCAGGCAGTGGCGGATCCAGGGGTGTGGGGCGCGCGCGCCCCCTAGCGTAGTCTAAAGTAGTGTAATTTACTTAATTAACCCAGTTTGCGTTAATTAAACTTGCTCTTAACGCAAGTTTATCGAATCAACCTATTTTGCTCCCCCCCCCCCCCCCAATTTTTTTATCGGATCAACCTGTTTTGCCCCCCCCCCCCCCCCTTAAAAAATCCTGGATCCGCCCCTGGAAACAGGAGCATGAATAACATTAAACTTCTTACTTTTATGTTTAAACATAGGCCTACATTGAAAGATCTAAAGCCGAACTAGCCAGCCCTGGCAAAAAACACTTTGGTTGCTTTGGTGTTCTCATTGAAGCAGCTCTTTTAGCTTCTGTGATGCTCAGTCACAGTAGCGACAATTGTAGATATGGATATTGTTTTGTTTTTTATTTCTTGGTTGGATTTTATTTTAGTTTTAACTTTGTTTTATTAGCGTTGGAAACGCCTCGTTTCACATAAGCGAAGTATCCGTGTCTTTTTAGTTTTTACCTTTTTGTGTTTACTGGCCGTAGGCTACTCCCGTTTGTTTCTTCATTGTTGAGATTTTTCCCTTTGTTGTTTTAATTTTTTAATTTTTGAGTAGGACTAGAAACCACCTCAAAGTCTCGCTAGTCCTCAGTTTTGACATAGAATTCTTCAAATTAAAGACATAGAAAATCACCTAAAGAAATCGAAGGCAGTAGCTCGTAATCGGAGCACTATCTGAAAATTTGATATGATTATCCTTATTGTTCAAGCCAGGGAACTGTATGGTTCATATGTAGGGTTTTCGGTCATGACAATTCCAATAATGTACTTTTTGTTTCGACCTGACGATTTTTTTTTTATGGATTTGAGGCTATTTTTCGAAATTCCCACAAATTTGTTTTCGAATATCATTTTTCTATAAAGGCTAATCGAGATAATAGTTATCATTCCCGAGTCAGCCACAAATGGCAATATTTTTTCACTAGCCAGTTTTTTAAAATCAAAACGGTTTTTTTTTTTTTTAATTTTGGTTACTATAAAAGTGGTTCGTTCTTTCCTATGTTGCAGTTACTGCTGACACCATGATACCCATTGTCATTTCAATTACTTACTTATCTTGCTTTTATGTATTGTTTTTCGTTATAATTTTATTTTATCTCACTTTTATATCTTAAAAGCACACTACTTTTGAGTAGGACTGGGGTCTCCAGTCATAAGATAAGTAATAAGTCAAAGGCGTGTGAAATCGCTTAAAGGAATCTAAGTCAGAAGCTTATAATCACAGCACGATATGAATTGATATACCTATTGTCTTTTATATTTTTCAGCGAGTTTACCGCGACCCCCAATGTACCATTTTCCCGCTGCCCAATATTTCATACCCCATGCTCGGAGCTGAAATGGCGCAAGTTGCATCCTGGTGAGTCCTTTAATGATCTCTTTTCTTTTTCGTTAATACTTTATAGAATGATGATAATCAACAATTAAGTTTGTTGTTGTTGAAATGATAACCATAACTGAAAATGTTCATGAAGTTGGTTAAAATTGATATTTGGCGTGTCTTTCAGATGGGGCAAGATCTTCCTTTGTACTATAAACGCGGGATATAGTTTGTTTTTAAACCCTCTTTAATGTGAAAGTTAAGGGCTGTAGAGTTTGTTATTTCGCGTGACTCAATTTTTGGGGCCAGAGATATGGCTATAAATAAAATAGCCCTATGTAGGAAACGTGAGTTGATAACTGTTTTGCAAAAAAAGTCATATTTTTTATTATTTGACCAAGTTTAAGCATTTAAATTGTAAAGCTTATTATTTGTGATCTTTTGTGACTATTAAAAAAATAATCCAGAATAGTGTGTCTCCTAGGTAAAGGCAAAATTTGACCGCAAAATTTTGCAAATCTTGTTTTTTTCTATCTATTGTTTTTGCATAATCTAATGGGGTTTGTTCTCGGGTTCGTGCCGTCCACATCTTTTTCAGCAAGGGTAAAATCTTCCTTTACATGCGGATGATGGAGTTCGTCACTGTGCGACTTTCTTTATGCAGGTGGGGTTAGAGACAGGAATTCAGCACTGGAGACGGTCTTTTTTAGCACAATCAAGGATTGGAGGCGCGAAGTTGTCTACATCTCCGACAGACACAGCTCAGCTACCAGGACCGTATCCAGGATTTTTGTTTAGGGGAATTTACAAAAAAAAAAACAACTAGAAAATGCAACAAAAATCTGTTTACAAGAAATTTGTACAAAAATTTCCAGGAAGTGGAGTTCAAACCTGGTAATGCCCCCCCCCCTCTTAAACACGATTTTGGGATTTTGGTTTACTCTGAACCACCAGTCGTGCTGCAAAAACTTCTGGATCTGTAAAGCAATATGTCTAAGAGTGGGAAATTGCGAGGGTTTGCTCAATATCTACCACCTGATTTACATGTTGGAGTGTCATTTGTACCTCATCACATGACAGACTTCCATGCCGTGACTCTTCAGGGCACTCATGCGCCGCCTTGTGTTATACTTACTATACTTACTATGCTATACTATACTTACGCCCCCTTGTGCTCGCCACCTTGTAAACACGATTTTGAAAATGGTTAGCCCCTCGGGAAATAACTACGAGAAGTACCCCCTAGTTTATTTTTTGTAAAGACTCACAAATTTGTAATAGTTTTTATGTTTCGTCAAATAATTTTCCAAAAGAAAAACCGACTAAATTTTGAATTCAGCAGACAAAACTGGATTGAAAAGCAAAAGGCCCATTTACAATGCAGTTTTACTAATACCGAGATCTAGCTAGCGCTTATTGGAGTCAGTAAGGTTTTTTGAGTGGTTGAAAAAATTCTGATTGGCTTGAGTTAGTGCTAGCTAAATATCGATACTAGTAAAATGCCATTGGGAATTAGGCGTGAGTCATTTGTTCCTTTACTCCAAAACAGCCAAAATAAGCACATTTTTTTTTCTTGTTTTGAAAAAAAGTATATTCATTTTCTTGAAACCAAAAAAGTAGTTTAATTTTGCTCCGCCCTGTGTTATTTACTTTCTTAGTTACTTAAAATCTAATGTCTAAAATTTCAAAGCCTTCGATTTCGCTTTCGAAGACTCCGAGTTGTGAAGATTTATAAGAACATTATGCCTTTGATGACGGCAGAATCTTGTTTTGTTGTTTATTTATAGCATTGTGGTTTTGCCATACACATGGTAGCCTCCTTTGTCCATCTTCTACTCTAATTTTTTAATTCGTTGTTTTTAAGACAGATTTATCTCCAAAAAAGTCCATATGGACCGAATTCGTATTTCAGAGTCAAAACTTAAAAACAAACAATAGTAAAAAAAAAGAAGACAAATATGATAAGATTGACCGAAAAGAGGAAAAAAGGCGGATACATAAATAAGCCTGTCAAAAAGATTAAAAACAACTGGATTTTTTCTTTTTCTTTTTAGATTTGTTATTATATTTTTTGGTGTATGATGAAATTCATTTGATGTTTGGCAGTTTCCCAGGCATGCACAGAGGAAATTTTAGGAGGGGGGGGGGGAATAATAAAAAATGTTTTGCGTATGTCCCTGCGGCGTTTGATTCAAGCTTAGATTTTCTATTAGCTGTGTTAAGATGTTTCCGTTTGTTAATTTTATACGTTTTAAATAAATAAAATCTTAAAGTATTCTCTAGTACAACACGGAGTTCGAATTTGGGAGACCCTCGTTTAATTCAGCAATATCTACTGGTTAATCATGCACAGCGTACTATATGGTAGTCTATTTAGCTCGTATAATTAAAGCCATATTTTATATGAAAGAATAGCCCATTGTTTTCAACTGTGCTTAGGTTACATCAATTGTTCGTAGGTTTTACTTTAGGCTCTGTATTTTGTCTCTTCATGATACCAAGGACAGTGAAAACGAAATCTGACTTTTGAAATTGGTTTAGTAGGAACTTACACAACCATATATACCGAACTTCAGAATTTGAAACAAACTAATAGAAAAATCTTAGAAATTCTTGGCTTTCGGGTATGAATTGACCTAAGATGGGTTCGGGGGGAGGGCATTTTTTTTTTTTTTTTTTTTTTTTTGATGTCCCCGGTACTTCAAATCGGTCTTCGACAGAAGGAACTTAATATTAGACTTTCAAAGTTTCCCAGCTAAAATAATTCAAAATAACTGGAATTGAAAGGTTTGGACTCAGTGGGATCAATTCACAAAAATGTAGGACGGGATGAGGAGGAGCGTGGAATGCATTTTTTAGAATCTTGGAGGGCGGAGCAAATTTGTTTTCTAATATTCAGTGAAAATGCCAAAAAAGCGGCAGTTTTCATTGAAAATGCCAAAAAAGGCGATTTTCAAGGAAAATGCCTCCAAAAAGATGTATTTCAAAGTCTAGGGTCTCAACGCCTCACTCTTTACGCTAAAGTTTGACTTTGTCTCACAACTCTATTTTATAAAACAATAAAAAAAACTTTAGCGTAAAAAGCGAGGCGTTGAGGAGGGGACAGCCCCTGTCATATACGGAATAATTTCTGTTCGTTTTAAGTTTTAATATCGCTCCTTAATTTCAGTTAAAAAAAAACTTTTTTTTTATGTAATCGCTGAAAGAAGGCAATCACAATCGAATGCATTATATATTTCTAAGCTAAATGTTTATAATATTCTTTTTTTGAATTACTAAGTACAGAGATATAAAGGTACTTTTGTCGCTTTTTGTTACTCCCTTGTATCTTTTAATTCCAACTTTCTTCTTTTTTTGTTTAATCTTTCCTCTTTTCCTCCCATTTAAATCTTTGATCCATTCTGTCGTATTCGCTTTAATTTGTTACCTAAATTACTATTTTATATTTTAGAACCTCCGTGTTTCATTATTGTAATTTAAATGTTCTCTAAGTCACGTGATATTCCCCTAAAAAATATTCAAATTGTTCTATTGTTATATCTTCTTTAAGTTGCATCATAATTTGGACTTGTCTCAGTTTAAAAGTTGGAAAGAAAATCTCTACTTCTTATAGCTTAGTTTGTATTATTGATTTTAAAGTTCTACCGCTTCAAGTTGAACATAATTTGTCTAGAACACTTGTCTGCGTAGAAGGCTATCAGGATAATAGCAATTGCTTAACTTTGAACTTTTCCGACGCAGTGACAATGTCAGGCCATCTCTCTGGAAAATATTATTTCCCCTGATTTTCCCCTTGAACCAATTGAAGATTTCCGAATAAGTAATCAGCGTGCGCGTTCGTCGATCAATGTTCTCTACAGGAAAGAGGAGGGGAATTAAGGGGGTGGGAACATGTAATGTCCTTTTATGAATAATATTTTAGCGTAATTATTTGCTTTTGAGGAATGCTAGGGGATCCCTGGTGCTTTTACCCTTGTTTAGTAGTACTTTGATTGGATAAGGGAGGGGCTTCGTTTTCCATGAGGGGAAGAAGCCCGCCTTTAAGCGCTTTTGAAAGTCTATATTGGGGCAAGAGGGAAAATGTCAAGTCTATTCGCGGATGAATCGCATTTAATGTCAAAATTAATGTGCAACTTAGTTAACATTTGATAGTTCCTATTTTTTGGTACAGCTAACTAATGATTTGTAAAGTGTTTTCTAGAACGATATGTATATTTAGTTTGCATGGAGAGTAGCGATATATATATTCTTAGTTGGCTGTTACGTTCACTGTGAGGCCAATCGGTGGCATTTTTTATAATCCAAAAAGTTTGATGCGTTTCTGAATTCTCTAGTGAAATTTTTTATCACTTTTGACACGCGGTTCTTTACTGACTGCTTGTTGATTCAATCAGGTTTTTCCTGTTTAAGACAGTAGGATACCTTATCGGCAAGGCCGTATCTAGGAGGGGGGAGGAATAGGAGGTTTGAACACCCCCACCCTGAAATATTTGTCCGCCTCGTAAGAACGTAACAAAAATGAATATAAAGCAAATTTTTGATGTGTTTTTCAATCATTTTTTTTTTTAACCCGACCCCGAAAAAAATTCTTTTCTACCCCCCCCCCCCCCCCCCTCGCTAAAAAAAAACCTGGATACGACCCTGCTTATCAGGTAACGGCTTAGGGGTCAGTGATTTTTAGATAGAGGGGGACGGGAGTCTCAAGATTCAAACATTTTTTTGTCGCACATATCTCGATTCTTACAAAATTAATTTGTTTCAAATGACTTCTCACAATGGGAAAGGGGGTGTTGGGGCAATTTCCCACTTTCCATAAATCATGTATATTAGGAGGCGCGTACCACCCGTTGGCTATGTTAGCCACGCATAGTGCTAGGAATACCATGTCTGGTGCGAAAACATATGGTATTTTAGAAATTCTAACATGCGTGGTAGCTCAAGTTTGGCCACGACATGTACCCTAGGTGGCGGAGAATAGCCAACGCCACCTTGACCAATTTCTTCTTAAAATGTGGTCTTTGGAAACGCTTTTTGGTTCATCCTCTGGGTCGGAACATTTTTTAAGTCACGTATTTAATATTTCTTTTTCTTTATACAAGCGAAAAAAGAGAAATGGGACAAGCTTTTAGAAGATAGTGCAACGAAAAACTAAAACAAAACCTCCTAAATTTTACATTTTTCATTTGACGATAGTCGCTTATCGCAAAATATCACAGACCTGAAAGAACTAAATTAATTTGGCGGGGTGGCAGGGAGGAAGGCTGGTGAGGGGGCAGGGAGGTGGGGGAAGGAGCTGTGCTATGGGTATAATATGGAAATGATATGGTTGAAAGAGTCTGGCTTGTTGTTTTCTTCTTCTTTTTCATTTTTTTTTTTATTATTATTTATTATTTTATTAGAGTGTAAGAAAATGACAAGTATCTAATGCTGTGCGATAACAAAGCGTCAGTTTTTTCACAAATGCAGCGTTTTGTAAATAGTAAAAATTGTTTTTCGGTTTGTGAATAAAAAACCTAAATATAGGACTATTTCTTTTCTTATCTTTATATATATATATATATATATATATATATATATATATATATATATATATATATATATATATATTATATATATATATATATATATATATAGGCTATAATATAAATATATATATATATATATATATATATATATATATATATATATATATATTATATATATATGGCTATATAAAAATATATATATATATATATATATATATATATATATATATATATATATATATATAGGCTATATAGAAATATATATATATATATATATATATATATATATATATATATATATATATATATATATATATATATATATATATATATATATATGTATATATATATATATATATATATATATATATATATATATATATATATATATATATATATATATATATATATATATATATATATATATATATATATATATTATATATATATATATATATATATATATATATATATATATATATATATATATATATATATACATTTAAGACACAAATTTCTGTGATGTTCACATTATTCTCTTAGGAAAATTTTCAAATGGGATTTTTGAGGCTTTCAACAGTATTTTCCTCGGTTATTCTTTTGAATAATGGAAAGGCAATTTGGTCTTATCTCAATTTGTTACTTCTCATGCATACTCTCATGAGTTTTTTTTTTCCGGTGGTGGGTGGGAGGTAGCCTAAAAAACAGACGAAATTAAAGAAAAAGTTCAGGAAACTATTCTTTGAAATTAAAACGCGAAATGTTGCGGTTTTGGGAAAGGGTGGATCAGAAGGCCTCCTCCAAGCTGTATTTGGGGCTGCTAATGCCTCTGGCATCCACGTTTTAACCTAAATAACTCTTCTATTTTTGTTGTTGTTGTTGTTTTTTTTGTTATAAACTCTTTTTGACAGTTTCGTAAATGTTACTTGGTTCTTGATAATCAGTTCTGAACTTGGGCCCCAGCCCCTGGGGGGTTAACAGTGAGATCCATTAATTCCATATAATATTCATCCAGTTTGCACCTCAGACCATTTCCCCAGACCAGGAAATTTTAATCCTGGATGGATTTGTTTGTGCTCTCTTCTTGATGTGATCCATTTCGTTGTTTCTTTTTTTCTTGGGACAATATACCAATCAATGCTTTCCCCCCGTTTAGAAAACCTTTCCTATTTTGGTTGCATGTATTTTCCAGAAGCTTTTTCTTATTTATTTGAACCTGTCTTTTTGTTTTACGCTTGAAATCGTAGGTGGAACCTTTTTTTGTTTTTAGGCATACCCAAGGCATGTATCCGATCTCATCTAGTGCGGGCTTTCGTAGTCCATACCCAACGGGACTACAACTTACTGCTACAACGTTACCTAGGCAAGTTTCCATTTATTTATTTTTAAATCTTAAAGTACCAAGGGCAGTGAAAATGACATGTGGTTATTCGTATTAGCTATGTGGAAACTTAAACAACCATATGTAAATTAAGAACAATTTGGAATTCATTTTTGATGAAAAACAACTCAAAATACCGTCATTCAGTTTTGAGTAGTAGCTGGCGCCAAATCGAAGAAGCTAAAAACATAACACCATATAGCTTAAAAAGATGTAGCTGTCCTTTAAAAGTGTAGTTCCCTTTAAGAATCAACAGATTATTTATGTTGGAATTATTACGGACGAAAAGTGTTGAAAGTGTCAAAAAAGTGTCGAAAAGTGTCAAATTTAAGTAATTAGTTTTGCTTATTTATTTTCACGGTTCAACATGGCAACACTAATGAAAATTAGATTCTGCTTAAAAAACCTCATAATTTTGAAACAGCCAAGAGAAAAATCGTCTATACCTAAAATGAGTCCAGGTGGGGGAATACTTCTATTTTAATGTCCATGGTACTTTAATATTGTTCATAGTGCTATAATATTAGGAATTTAAGTTCTTAAATATTGCTAAGCTTTTTTAATATCATCTTAAAGTGTACAGAATTGTATTCGGTGCCTAATAGAGCCAAAGAAATTTATTTATTTACAACAGCAGTGCCTTTTATTTTCGCAGTTTCCATAGCTGCATTCTTTAAGCGAACTTGGACAGATTGGCTTTAGTGCCCCCCCCCCTCCTCTCGGTATGTGTAAGTATGCGTAACCATAAGCTGGGATTTAGTCAAGGGTTCTGAAGGTAGAACCCAAAGAAAACTTATTAAAATGACTTGATTAGTTGATTCAATGTCTTAGAACTTAAAAAAAAGTGGTCTTTACCGTTATTAAATAAAAAAAAACAAGTTTTTTTAACTGAAAGTAAGGAACGACGTTAAAACTTAAAACGAACAGAAATTATTCCGTATATGAAGGGGGCTGTCCCCTCCTCAACGCCTCGCTCTTTACGCTAAAGTTTTTTTATTGTTTAAAAAAATAGAGTTGTGAGAAAGTCAAACTTTAGCGTAAAGAGCGAGGCGTTGAGGAGGGGACAGCCCCCTTCATATACGGAATAATTTCTGTTCGTTTTAAGTTTTAACGTCGTTCCTTACTTTCAGTTAAAAAAACTTGTTTTTTTTTATTTAATTTTTGAACGTTTTTGAATTAATGCAGGTTTTGATTTTGGCTCACCGTACATGAATAATTAAAACAAAATTTGCATATTATATTTGGTTAAATGGCTTTCTCGAAACTTGTTTAAATTTATTTACGAACGTTTTTTATTAGTAATAAATATACGTAACTTAGAATTAACTTACGTAACGAACTTCTATATTCATAAATTTTTTAACACGTATATTAGGGGGTTCGCCCCCTAGTCAATACCCTGCTCTTTAAACTATAGTTCGAATTTTTTTCCAGTTCTTTAAAAATGACCTCTTAATCACAATCAGTTGATCAGTTGAAAAACTTGTTTTTTTTTTATTTAATTCCTGATCTTTTTTCTTTAATAATGCTGGGAAATCCGGCGCCCCCTTCATAGCAATGTCCCTTCCCCCATGAAAAACTTCCTTCATGGAAAGATCCTTCCATATAGCCCCCGACCCTCTCCTTCCCCCACCTACCAGAAAAAATCTCCTCTGAAAAAGTCTGTATACTTCCCAATAACCAATACTATATGTTAACATTGAGTAAAGTTCATAACTTTCAGCCCTTTCCCTGGGGACTTTGGGGATCAAGTCATCCTAAAAGACATGTTTATAATATTTTCGACCATGCTGAACAAAATGGCTATCTCAAAATTTTGATCGGGTGACTTTTGGGAAAAAAATGAGCGTGGGAGGGGGCCTAGTTGCCCTCCATTTTTTTGGTCACTTAAAAAGGGCACTAGAACTTTTAATTTCCGTTCCAATGAGCCCTCCCACGATATTCTAGGACCACTGGGTCGATACGATCACCCCTGGGAAAAAAAAAACAAACAAACAAACAAACAAACAAACAAATAAACACGCATCCGTGATCTTTCTTCTGGCAAAAAATGCAAAAATCCACATTTTTGTAGATAGGAGCTTGAAACCTCTACAGTAGGGTTCTCTGATACGCTGAATATGATGGTGTGATTTTCATTAAGGTTCTATAACTTTTAGGGGGTCTTTCCCCCTTTTTTTGAAAATCAGCCAAATTTTCTCAGGCGCGTAACTTTTGATGGGTAGCTCTAAACTTGATGAAAGTTATATATTTGAAATCAGCATTGAAATCTGATTCTTTTGATATATCTATTGGTATCAAAAACCCGTTTTCTAGAGTTTCGGTTACCATTGAGCCGGGTCGCTCCTTACTTACAGTTCGTTACCACGAACTGTTTGATACTGAGTTCAACTCTATTACTAGCATATGGCATAAATATCAGTTCAGTTCAGCTATGGCAGTTACACGTTATCTAAATGTTTCCGTCGATTGAAACTGTGTAACTTATCCTCTGAAGCTTAACAAGGTTGATCGATTATTCCTTTGCAGTTAGTAATGTAACATATCGCCTTTTGAACTGCTACAGTCAATTTATGTGCTAGATATTTTAGATTATAAGCAAAGTATACTACACCGCATTACATATTCCTTACCTTGACTGCGTGTAAAAATCGTTTTGTTCTCTTTATTGGTTTAAAATTTCACAAAGAAAAACCAATCAGCGGGGATTAACTTTGCGTTTTTTTTACTGGCTTGTGGCTTAATATTTCACTCAGGGGACAATAGGGTGGAGATATTTTTCTCTTTTGTCAGTTTCTTGGAGATACTCTTGGGACAAGTATTCCAAAAATTTCAAGCAGAACCCTGCTGAAAATTTTCACGAAACCATTGGAAAGTAATTTCTCTTGTTCTCTTTGGTTACACTTCTTGGTATAAACAGTATTTTTTTTTATATTCTGATGTTTCAATGTTGCTTTGTCTGTTCTTCATATTTCTTTGTTAGTTTTTTCTTTATATTCAGTTTCCTGTTCTTTTGCCCGTATTTGTTAAAATATTTATCTTTAGTTATTTTAATAATTTGCATGTTCTTATGATTTTTTTACTTTTAATATATATAGAGTGCAACATGTACGACATTTCGACCTTTTTTTTTGGGGGGGGGGGGATACGAAGGTCTCTCCGGATGGGGGGGGGTATAAAAACGAAAATTTAAATTATAGACTAACTATTATTCAATTTTTTAGTAATGCTCACCCCCCCCCCCCCCCCCCTCACATTTTGGACATGTATGATATAAATTTAGAAAACCGACGAAAAAAAGGACTGAAGTAAAATTTCGGATATTAAAAAATCTTTATTCTTTTTTTTTCTATGGGTTGTTGTGTCAGGTTTTTTTCAAAGTTCTTCAAAAAGGGTTCCCATATCACTTTCCAGGTATGTATTTCATTACTGAGTTTATATTTGACTCTTTTTGACAAGTAAAATGTTTACAATAAGTTCTTTAACTTCATTTTTATTTGTTGATTACAGAAAATTATCATTTAAATGGGTTTTCAAGGGAAATACAAAAGTTGTTCCCAAGGAAAAATAACCTTGAGAAAACTCTTTCCCAAGGAAAAATTTGCCCCTGGAAAAATCACCCCCAGAAGATTTTGCCTAGGAAAACCTACACCAAAGAACATTGCCCTTTTCCTCCAACGTAAACTGTATTTTTATGTGTTCATTTTACAAAACTTATTATTTAAATACTTGTGAAACGAGTATTTCATAGTTCCTTATGTCAGAATCCTTCTTTCAAACTTAAAGAAGCATTTCTAGAAGTGGAATATCTTGATTAGACTTCTTTCCTAGAAAGGATAAATTTAGCAGATGAAGATCCTAGTGTTTGGAAAGGCTTTTGAAGAATGTCTTCAGATTTTGTCGTATCTGTTTGCAAACTGAAATTTGTATTCTTACTAAAGTGATCCGGTTGAGGGCTCAAAATATAGTTTTTTTTTTTTCTTGAAGAAAATGCTAAGAGTGAGAAATTCTTCAAATTGTCAAGTATCGTCATATGCTTTAATTCCTTCTATATTTTATGCTAAGGGATTATGATCTGGGAGCTTCTTGAACACATGAGGTTGGGATAAGGAGTTTCCCATTCTCCTCACACTGTTGTACATACAGGAGCACCACTTTCTCCGCCACGCGTGGCACATTTTTGTCACGAGTGGCGCACACTACCAAGTATAAACCGTTTTTGAAAGTGGGGAACCCTCGGGTTGGAAGATTTGACCGGAGGTATGTACTCAAAATCAGATGCTGGCTCAGAGACACAAGAAGGCAGTAGAAGACGTGGCATGGACTTTTGGAGGTATAATCTCCTATAATGCGGCTATTTATGCTTCTGTGATTATTGCTTATATTTTCTTTAAAGAATTCTTGTCAGAATCAGAAAAACATCACGATTTTTTTTGCAAGGATGATAATTGAAATTAATAGATGTTGATGAGTTTGGTTTCTGTTTCTGAATGAATAAATCGGTTTGTATGCTTCTTCTGGCATGACTTCATAAATTTTATTAGTTAATTACTTGTCAGATTAGAATATTCACTATTGGTTGGATTTATTGTTTTTTCTAGTATTCTTCAGATAAACATATACTCTACTGGATACTTTTTTTTAAAGGGGGGGGGGGGGTGCATATTGAGCACCACATACAGTGTTTTGTTCGGAGTAAGGATTGCTTGGCCTCGGCTGAAAAAGAATTCTCTTCAGCAATAGAATAACAGAAACTGCGTACGTGTAGATCATTTTTCACTCTTTGAGGGATCATCCAAACCGAGAGCCACCCCCCCCCCTCCCTCCTGCGTTTTAACTTGGGAAAGTCCATATAAATTACAGGTGCAAGGCGCGTTATGTGGTAAACACCCGTAAAATAGTTACTGTTTGGGGTGGGGCGGGACAGAGCCAAGAAGTCGCTCCAGAGCGAGTAAATTAATGAATAAGTAATTCGTAGTCTGGATGTGGCGTGTTCTACGTTTAAGAATCGATAGTTTTTAGGTGAGAAGAAATATATTGTTATCGCAAAGGGGAGGGAACGTTGGATCACAGCCAGCGAAAAAAGAGAAAAATGCGTTTATTTTGAGCGAGATCTCCGATCAGCCGTCCTCAGCGTAGGAGGAAGAATTAAAAATAAAGATAAAAGTCCACAGGAGAATATCAAAAGATCACCACAGACTTTATGATGTATCTTCACTCAAATCCTTTTTAAAATCCTTGCTATTGTTTGAAATTGGTTAGCCAAAACCGATAGACAGCATTAAGAAAATTTTTAAAGCACCAAGACATTAAAATAAAAAAAAGTTTTTACCCCCGAGACATGTCTTAGGTGTATTCATACCTGAAAAACTGCAACCAAAATTTTCCTTTCGTATGTTTTAATACAATGAAGTTTTAGGGAAGTAGCACGTTTTTGTCAGTGTTGCCACGTTTAAACCTAAAAGTAAATGAGACAACTAATTAGTTAAAGTTAACAATGATTTCGTCCCTATAATGCCAAATATTAACAATCTGTTAATTGTTAGACTAAAAAACAATTACGAGATCAAAGGAAAGGTACAATTCTGAAGATGTTCAGCTTAATTTTCACTTTTTTTTTTCAAAACCAGCCACTATCAAAAACTGGGTAGCTATGGTATGGAGGTCTGTGTCATTAAAAATCGAATTTCCTACCCCTACCCCTTTTTTTAGATACATGACCTATATGGTTATGTCGGTTTCCGCTTAACCGATTCTAACCACGAGATATCTTTGTCACTGTCTTCTGTGCTTTAAAAAATTCCATTACTACATACTATTATTTACATGGATTTCTGATCAGGCTATCCATGAAAAAAAAAATCATTTTAACAGTTGCTTCGTTTTCTTTGTTATAAATCAATTTTAATGCGTTTTGTTTTGTACCATCTTTCTGGCAGTTTATTATGTGTAGGAAAACCAAGAAATTGAGTTTTGGAAGAACTTTTAAAATTTTGTTGGTATTTTAGTAACAAATGTTAGGTCTGTTGTTTGAAATTGTCTTGGAAACTATGGTTTGACTCTATAGGAGAAATTATCAGTTTTTTTTTTTGGGGGGGGGTCAAACCTACCGAAGACTACATTTATAGGAAAAAAAAAATCACTTTTGAAGGAGAATCTAAAACGGAAGAAAAATGTCTCGGGTGTCTAATTGTCAAGTTATTTTCTCTACACCTATATTGTCTGTTCACATTGCAAATTAGCAAATTTTTAATCTTGTTGCGTTCTTCTTTGGAATATACGACTATTTTGGTTTTACTTTGGCTTAAAGGCAGAGAACAGAGTTTAGTTTAAAAATATTTTAACTCAAATGTTTTTCATTCTTTTACTGGCTTAGTATATCTCACGAAAGAGCCAATTAGTTTTTAAAAAGTTGTTTCTCAAGAAACTGTATATCATGTTATTACAGTACTCAGTGCTGACCACAGTGCAGTGCCCAGTGCTGCTCAATGCAGAGTTGGACCAGTGCTCAGCACTGGCCCAACCGATTCATTAATTAACTCGCCTTAAATAGGCGGGGCTACTTTTCTCTCCAGAAATAACTAACAATGTAGTTGGGTTGCGGAAATACGTAAGAAAAATAAACAAATGAAATTCAAGCCCACATTCAAGACGTACTTATATGATACGTAAGGGCCAATTCCGTATTTAAAAATGAAAACCGAGAAGAAAATACTTTCTGTGAACCTTTGCACCTGCTTGCTGACAACGCTTGTTTGAGTCATGCACAGACTATCCCTTCTTTCTCTGCTCTGTGGCCAAAAAAGTATAAGGATTTAGACCCACCTCCGTTGCTAAAAGAGCCCACCGTTATTTATAAACGAAATCAAGACAACTACAATATATATTAAAACGGATGAGAGTAGACTTGATAAATTAATTGTCCGAAGCGTCTTTGGATGTAAGTCTTCCTTTATAGTTAAATCGTTTACATTAATGAGTTGTTGTTTATAAGACAAATACACGCTAAGTAACAATTAAGGGGAGGGGAAGGGAGGAAGAGTCAAATTGTCCCTTATATTAAAAGTCCCCTATATAAGAGTCAATTGTACCCATAGAAGAATAAAAGGTTAGGGGGAAGGGTGGATCATAGAATTTTTCCTGTTGAAACTGATGCTCGACAAATGGTATGTTTTTTTTTCCGGGGAATTAATGTTTAAAGATATAGTTTAGACTAAAAAAAAAAAAAATGTATTTTGGTATAGCCAGAATTTTGTTACAGATTAGTATAAAAACGGAACTTGTTTAGTATTCAGTAAACACGCGATAAGTGATGTTTCGTTAATGCTAATGAATGAAGGGCCAAGAAACGGAGATCAGCACCGCTGGTAGGGACTGTAAAGTCCAATGCCGTATTCTTTACTTTTTTTAACCTAACCTAGGTACCCTTTTCTGCCTCTTTTACCCCAAAAAAATAAAGTTTAAACATTTTTCACAGAGTGAGCAATTCCTTTACTATGCAGTGGAAACCTGTTTGGTACTGTTCTAGTAGCCGGGAAACACTCGAGAAGTGAAGTTTGGTTAATGCTAATGAAAAACAAAACACAATAGGATGAAAGTATAATAGTTTTATGAACAAATTTGGGATATATATTTGCACATTAGGGGGGGGGGGGGGTAAAGCATAGCATACATTTAATACGTAGCCTAACCTAGGTACCCTTTTCCCACTAAGCCCAAAAAAACTAAAGCTTAAATATAGTTTCCGGAGTGAGAAACCCTTGTTTATGCTTCATCAGACATCTGATTACCGGGTAATGGCTATCTGATTTTTGCTTTTCTCGATGCGTGTACCGGCTAATGGAACAGTACCACTTTTTTTTTCAATAGGATCTTTGAGATTCTATATGCGGTTCTTTCTCGCATGTTTACTGGATACTAAACAAGTACCTAAAAAACTTCGGTACATATGTATTAGCTGGTATTCACGCAAGATACAGGCTAAAGGAAACCTAGTCAAACGGGTATCTGTCAATAGAGAAATGGATCGCAAAGCGTGGTTTGTCATTGCGTTTTACAATATTTAAACTATTGTTTAAAGGGGTTTAGGGGGAAAAAGTTACCTCGGTTAGGTTACGTATTTAATGTATGCTATGCTTTATCCCCCCCTCCCTAATTTGCAAATATATAGCCCAAATTTGTTTCTAAACTATTATATTGTCATCATATAATGTTTATTTCATTAGTATTAACCAAATTTGACTTCTTGCGTGTGTACCAGCTAATACATAAGTACCAAAACTTCTAAAACAAAGAAGTTTTTCAAATATCTACAATCGGCCGAAACTACTCTTGTACTTAAAATTTTTTGGCTGTGGATGGTCGCACTTCTTTGAATGCGCACGAGCAAATTGCTATGGGTGACCAACTAATACCATTTTGGAGCATCGCCAAGAATGCGGAGTGTTGTCATTAACAAAGAAACTCAGTCAGTGGTTTTATGCTAAATATACCAAAAAAACTAGCATAATTCAACAAGAAAGAGTCCACTGAATTTATGCCAAACATGGATTCAAACAGCATGTCACATTGCATAGTTCCTACGGAGTTTTGACTATTATTGATTCACTTATGTTTTCTTGCTAAGGTGCGGAAGAAATGTTTATGAGCGTTGTTGTACTAAAGTCAAACCAGATTGAATGTACTGGCCCACCCGCATATCTCTTGTGCTTAATTCATGTTGATAGAAGATGTTGGTAATGCTACAAATCAGTCGTTGAATTTCTGCTCCAGAACGTCTTCTTCTCATCAATTTTTTGCAGAAGACTCACAAATTTATCCCCCGAAATTGTTTCGGTGTAAACCTTATTCTTGACGCTGCAAAAAATTGTTATTATTGGAACATGTCTGGACTGGCTCGTTCACACACTGAAGAACCTTTCACACTAGCATAACTAACGTAACTTTACGTAACTAGCATAACTAACGTCACACTAACGTAACTTTACGTTACGCTGAGCAAATTTTGTCCGTAAAGTAGGCAGTTCCAAGCAGACTTGAGCTCTACAGAATTTGTGATTACATAAGCTCACGTTACGTTATGGATGAGCAGTTAATAAGTTTTGAAAGTAAGTTATTAAACTTTCATAGAAAGAATTTCATACTTTACCAAAGCTTGAGTCCCCATCTCCATTCGACGTTTTTGATTTTGAATAGTTTGCTTATGGTGATTGTGACGATTTTAGAGATGATGATTTTATGGATTCTTACGTAGTGAAGGTTATATTTAACATACCGCAGATTAATCACTTAACATAAAATCACGTGGGTAATTGTGAAACCTCCCTAGGAAGATTCTTTTGCGAACTTTTGAAAAATTGAAAAAAATAATCGGCATTCTTAAATTCTTGTGCAAGATCAAAGCCTTTCAATCCATCTATTTTTTTTGTTTCAGTTTTGCATGAATTTTACACTGGGTTGTTCTTGGTTATACTACTTGTCATTATAAACTATCCAACTAGTCGTTGACCTTTTGCTGTAGAGTCTTCCCTTTACTTCAATGAGTAATACACTTTGATTTATTTTTATTTAATGTAAAAATTTTATTATAATACTATTATTTTGGTGAAGACCCTCATATTTATCCCTCTATTAAATTTGGAAGTGTTTCAACTGGTAACTTACTCTCGCATTAACAACATTAACATACTGTAAAGAAAAATTATAGTTGTTAGAGAATCTCTGTAAAGAAGATGGCAGTAAATAGGTGTTATTAGTAATGATGCGAAACTTCCCTCAGGTTTCTTCTTGTGGCAGCACTATTTTTGAGTGTAAAGTTTCTGAGTGTGGACTATTTTGAGTGCGAATGTCCGAAATTCCTTTTTCTCTGCTTGGATGCATTTGCTATGCGATCCGCCTTTTCAGACGTATGCAACCTTTGCTGGTAAAAGTTAAAGTTAGGTTGGCTTAGGTAAAAAAGAATCTCAGAAATGGATTAAAAACCTAACCTAACCTGTCACCGTCAAGTCTTGCATAAAACTGAAAAAGTTGACTGGCGACGCTGACTAAATCCAAGGAAAAAGGTATTTAAGACATTCACCGGTGAATGTCGACACTCATCAATTTCGGACATTCACGGTAACATTAGCCACGGTAACTAATGAAAATTATCCTGTTCTGGATTTGTATGTTCGTTTTCTTCATTCATTGTATTCCTTATTTATTTTTTTTTTGCAAACCAGTTTGATATTTAGCAATGTCAGTAGTCAAATCCACGATTTTCAATCAGTTTCCACAGATGCAATAGAGCTCTTAGTTTGTTTTTTAGCCAAATACAATCTGAAATTACAATAATCTCAGGAACGAAAACCTAATTATAAGTCGCGCAAAAAAAAAAGAAAATGTCATTTCAACTGGTGTTGTATAGGATAACCTGAAGGGTTTTTTAGCCCAAAAAAGAGAAGGTCTTGGGTTTTCATCATATTTCTTTTAATTATAATTTATTGAAGAGGCAGGAGTGTGAAATTGTGATGTTGGTTAATGAATTCTATTTTCCCGTGGAATTTGAGCCGTATCATCACACCTGCTATGTTGAGTCCAGTCTGGTATGCTGTGTTACAGGTTTGCTGGTTTTGGTAGTAAAAACTGATGTAATGAATTGCCTTGTTGAGTATAATGAGCCCCTAGGCTGTTTCCTGTTAATCCTCTTGGACTCTGTATTGCAAACATAGTTTATTTATTGAAAGTGGAAAATTGGTACTGGTGCATTATATGGTAACTTCTAAAAAGTAAGTTTGGTTAATGCTAATGAAATAAAATAAAGTAGGATGAATATATAATAGTTTATAAACAAATTTGAGCTATATATTTGCACATTAGGGGGGTGGGATAAAGCATAGCGTATATTAAATACATAACCTAACCTAACTTAGGTACCTTTCCCCCCTAAACCCCAAAAAACAACAGTTTAAATATCGCAAACGCAATAAAAACCACGCTTTGCATTGCATTTCTGTATAGCGGTCTCTTGCAATTAACTCGTCTGGGGTTTTTCGTGACTGGTTTGCTTGTACAATATACAAAAGTGACCATATAACGCACCAGTACCGGAAAATTTTTATTGAGAAACAAAAAAGAGTTTATTTTTACGTTAATATTTCTTAATTTTTCTTGGATCTTCTTTTCCAGGATCTTTCAAGGTGGTTCTTTGGACCATCTTGATGGGGGAGGGTTGGTGGATGAAAGGGTTGGGTATATTATTCGCCTTTCTCGTTGAACTTGAGTCGTATCGTCAAAACCGATATGCCTAGTCCAATCTGGTTGCAGTTTTTGGTAGTGAAAATTAATGTAATGAGTTGCCTTGTTTAGTATAATCAGATTGAACCCCTGGTTTTATTTCTGCTTAGGTCTTTGGAGTCGCTTTCAAGGAGGTCCATCGGACCAACTTAATGACAGGGGGATTATTTGGATTTTGCAAGACGGAGAAGTATAAAAGAAGAAGGCTAAGTGTATGTAAATAACAAAGTAATAATAAAACAAAACAATAAAAAAACAACATATTTTGAAATACATGGACTAAAAGAGTGGACACAGTTTCTCCATTTAAATTTTTTTTTTTTTTTTTTTTTTTTTTTTTTTTTTTTTTTTTAAGATTTTTCGTTAAGGGAGTGGGTTGAAATAGGGGCATCGTTTAGGAGCGCTGTCGGGAAACTTTCCTGTGGAAGGAAGGGCAAGTGCTACCAAAAACTCTGTTTTTACCAAGATTTGAATTGGAGTATTTCTTTATTTTCCCATTTTTATACATCCTTAAATATCTATTTTTGTGCCAGGCAAGGGGAGGCTTCTCGGTCCCTCCCAGTGCCCAGGGTAATATCTTAGTACAAAACATTCTTATCTGTTCTGTTCTATGGGTTAGTTTCACAGCTGCGGCGTTCTTATGGATTTTACTAGCCCAAATGGTAAAAAACAATAGCCCAGTTGGACTAATTTTTTCAGTTCATTTTATCTTAAGTCTAATTGTTCGTCCAATTGGGCCTATGATCAGTGGCGGTTCTGGCCTCTGTTGCACCCGGAGCAAAATCTTGATTAGCCCCCCCCCCCCTGTATAGCCCGAAAATTTCAAGGCCAAATTTAAAAAAAAAATTATTTATTAACAAAATTTATTATTTATTTAAGTCTGAGATTTCTTATCTTGTACGCGAAAAGATATGGGAAAAATGAAAATTTTGGATTCAGTTTGCTTATACTTACTGCCAACTGCGTCTTCTACTTTATCTTAATAAAAATTTCAAAATCTACAAAATGATTATAAATGTTAGATCATTAATTGAAATTTTGCGCCCCTAAATTTCTGTCCCGGGCAAGTGACCCCTCTGCTTCCTTCCTTGAACTGTGCCTCTGCCTAGTTGCTTATTTTAATAACAAAGTTACTTGTTGCTGAACCCGGTGTCAGAATGCCGCTTTTGTCTACTTATTGGATTAATAATTTTGTTAAACATGTAGAGGATGTACATTTTTGAAGTACGAGAAGTTGGCTTAACATCAGAAAAAAAAAATATCGGATATCGAAAAAAATCATTCTCAGGCATGTGTAAGAGTTTGGGGTGTGAGGCGTAAGCCCTATAAAATCTCATGATTTCGGACGCACAATTTGTCTTTTATAAACTTGAAAAACTGTCATTGTTTTCAGACCATTACTGTTATATGTATATCTTGATTAGATCTTACACGTAACGATTGGTATCACTTCCTTAATTGAAGTCATTCCAGTGAAGCCTTCAATGACTAAAAACTTGAATTTGGTTATCTTGGCTTAAGTCTTCTATATTTCATGGTTTCCCGGAAGCTGTCTGCAATTTAGAATACAGTCCATCTTATTAAAGTAAGTTTATTTGTAACTCACAATATAAAACAAATGCGGAGTAAAAAAAAGAAGAAAAAACTAAATAATATAATCCACAAGGAAATAATAAGGAAAACACAACATAAATAACTTAACAATATCCATAGAATCACTAATCTGGAAAAAAAAGTTAGGGGGTCACTGGTACATATCTTCCTTGGAGTATTGGTCCTCAGGTCCTTAGCGATGTTGTCAAGCAGCACTAGAGGGTCAATAAGTCCAAAATGAGAAATAATCTTGTGATTTCTGTACCACCTGGGTAAATATAGAAGGAATTTACAATATTTAAAATATGAAACAAAAAAAGAAGGAACAGTCTTGTGTAGTGGTAAGGTTTAAGTACAGAGGACAGCAAAATAAAAGTATTTTTGTCCCGCTCATTAGGGCAGTAATGCATTTTCTTCAGTGTTGTCACGTTGAAACGTGAAAATAAAAAAATCAAAACTAGTTGGATATATTTGGCAACGGTTTTCGTTTGTAATAATTCAAGCATTAACAGTCTCTTGATTTCTAAAGACAACTAAACTTTAAAAAGAAAACTACATCTTCTTAAGCTGTTTGGTGCTATATGCTTAGATTTTATGCTTATTGACGTTTTTTTTTTGCGCTCACTGCTACCAAAAAACTGGAGAAAAACATTTTCATTTAAAATTACGTTCCAGATTTTTCCTAATTTTTTAGGATGTGCTTGGTTATAAAATTTTATTCAAACAACCATATTTCATTTTTACTCTACTTGTTACTTCAGGCATTCTGGATTTTTGGCTTTTTTTTCAATATGGAAGGCTCTAAAATTCCTGGTTAAGGTTTAAAACCGCAAAAAATCTATTTTTTTGTGAAAAATTGTATCTTACTTTAATCGAGTCAGTTTTGACTCTTAAAAACGGCTTTAGAACTTTCAACTTCTAGATGAATGAGAAGAATGCATTCAGGGACGTCAATTAGCGGGAATTGGCCCCTCTAGAGCCCCTCCGCATTTTGAAAAATATATTTTTGTTTAAAAACCACGAATAGGTAAATAACATGGACAACATTGGGGAGTCAGAAAAACTCTGAGATTTGAGGGATCTGGCATGCAAAAAAAAACACCAAATTATTTAAAGATTACCCTCCCCCCCCCCCCTGAGAATCGTCAAACTTCAAGAGGGGAGGGTCACCGCCTTCAATGTGTGTCTGTCCATGTTCGATGTGGGTATAATGTATAGGTGATAGAAACATGAACAAGAAAAAAATTCTGTTTTCCATCGCTTGTTTGTCATTTAATTTATTTTGTCAGGAATCGCGTACATGTTTGGAGGCGGAGTTGAGAGCCAATAAAAAAAAAAAAAAAAAAAAACACTGGCAGAAAAGCAATAAAATTAGGCCGGGTTTTTCACTTCAGTTTCTTTTTGCGTGAAGTGCGTATCTAAGCATTTTCTTATTTAGCCGTTGAGTAACATGAGATCGATGGGGGAAAGAAATAGGGTGTTATTCATAGTTTTAAAACAAAGAAACCCATCTGGAGTCTATATAATTGTTAGGGTTGGGTTTCGTACTCTCGTAAAAAGCTTTCCTGTTGAGATTTTTTTCATATTGAGGAAGGATTTGTTCCTTCGTCCTGGTCATGATCGTATGCAGAAATTACTACCGTGATGGGGCATGTTTTGGGGGGTTTAAGTTCATCCTGACAGTATATAAAATATTATTTTTGCGGGTACTATCGAAAAAAATTCTCACAATTTCTAAGGTCCAAGCTGGCGACTCCCTTTGGGAGAAGCCTCGATGTGGTCACTCATTAAGGGAGGGGCGGAATGCTTCAATATATTAAATATTTTACATGGATAAGAATGTAGAAGTTGATGCCTTTCTTCCAATTGGAAGATTTTGATGCTAGGTAAACGACACTTTCAGAAGGGGTCTGCAGTCCAAACAAAAGGGTTTGATATATTATTTACTGATTCTGGAATAATGTACTAACATCTTGGCGATATCTTTTTATATTATAGCAGGCTATCTTTGTAATAGTCTACTATAATGATTTTTGTTGGGATACTATCTGCTGTTACTTAAAAAATATCAATACCAAAGAGGTATAAGAAAGGAACAGATTCTTGGGAAGTAGAATATATATATATATATATATATATATATATATATATATATATATATATATATATTATATATATATATATATATATATATATATATATATAGTTTGGTACACACTGTTGTATTAGCTGGTACACACGCTTTATACTGTATAGGGAAATACTAAAGTAAAAACCAGTCAAACAGGTATCTGTCATTAAATAAATGGATCGCAAAGCGTGGTTTGTCACTGCTTATAGCCCAAGCTTGTTTTCTAAACTATTATATTTTCATCCTATTTTGTTTATTTCACTAGCATTAACCAAACTTCACTTCTTAAGTGTATATATATATATATATATATATATATATATATATATATATATATATATATATATATATATATATATATTATGTTTAAGAGGTAATTACTTGGCAAAAAAAAAAAAAAAAAAAAAAAAAAAAAAAAAAAAAAAAAAAAAAAAAAAAAAAAAAAAAAAACTGTCGTCCTAATCCAGCAATTGAGACAAATGTGCACTTGAACGAGGCTCTCACCTTACACATCCATCCAACTACCTAGGACCAAACAGTATTCCAAACCATCAACCAAATAGAAAAGTCCAAATCCATGTTAAGTTGTCATCAATAAATGTAAGTCGTTGTAAAATTACCCGCAAAAGCACCTTAAATCTAGCAAAATATTTCCAAGTAAAACCTTCCATTTAGGGCTCATCAGAAGAATACCACCGGCCTTAACGGGTTTCGAGGCTTTACATTCTTTACCCAGCACGGTGGCGCCTCTACCATAAGATCTATATGGTAACCCTATGTCAGGTCAAACCTGTGAAATACATGCATACTAGTCAAGCTATTAGAAATTACATACAAAAAGTGTTTCAATGTTTCCATAATCAACTCCCAGCGGTCACTGAAAGCGACCATTCTGGAACAAATGAAGACACGTCCAGATGTATCTTTTATTGGTATCTGGAACCAATTACCAATTTAAAGATCCTCAAGCTTGTTTGAAACCCCTAGAAAACTCAAACTGGGAGAAATTATATTAAAATATCATTCAGTATTTCTTTATAATTTTTTGTGTATTTACTTAAGAGTTCATGATACATGAAACTAAATTTTTTGAATTGCCAACTAATTTTTTTTGGCTGAAAACCTCTTAAGATCAGTTTTTCGCTCAGCTTTTTACATCTATTTTTAAAATCTGTGTAATTACTGCATATTTTTGCATACCTAAATAATTGGGAATAATAAGCCGAATAAGTAATATTTGAATGTATATTACTTTCAAGATATGGAAAATTAATTACTTCAAAATTAAAATCATCCGTTTTATTATATAATTTAAAAAATAATTTATTATTATTTGAAATATTAATATTTAAATCTAAGAAATGGTCGGAGTGTCCCATCCCATAGCTAGGCTCAAGAATTAACTCTTGTGGATAAATATTTTTTGAAATCTCAATAAACTCTGCACAATTTATTACCAAGAGATCGTCCAGATATCTTTATTATTTGAAAGGTTATATTTTACGTTGCTTGGGCTATTTTTATTTATCATATATTCATATTCCAATTGACTTAAAAACAGGTCTGCTATGAATGGACTTGCATTCCCACCCATAGGAATACCTACAGTTTTGTTTATATAAATTCCCACTAAATCTTATAAATGTATTAAATAGAACAAATTCCAATAAATCGCATACCATATCCAAGCTATAACATCTTGAATTAATAGTGCTTCTAAAGAAATTCGTCCATCGGGCTTTTTTATTAAAAGTATCAATTTTCAAAAATCCGATATTAGACAAAAGAAAAGATTTCTTTATCACCGTTTTCAATTTTTCGAATACTAAATTTAGTGACAAATTTGTATACAAAGTAGTAAAATCAAATGAATCGACTCTTTTAGCTGAAACATTCGCCAAAGAATCTATCACTTGTAACGAGTTATTAACACTCCAATATGGGTTAAAGTTAGAAAATTTTTTAATTCCAGAGCAATATGCTTTAAATTTATTTCTAATTTCCCCTAAAATAAAGATAAATCAGTAGCCCGCAATTCTGGTTGGACACCTTGCTGCCCCAGCAATAAAACGTGGTTTGGTGGATTTTTGTGAAATTTTATCGTCCATATAAGAAAAGGAAATTGTTTGTCATTGTCATTTATTTTAATATTGAAATTTTTCAAAATTCTTTCTTCTATATTTTCAATTAAACTATTCTCCTCCATATGGGCCTTTTCGTATGTATTTGTTGTTTGTAACTCTTTTGATAAAATATCACAATAGAGTTTCTGACAAATTATGGCAAAATTATTGCTAGCCTTATCAACTGGTACAATTATAAATTCATTCTGTAAATTAGCAATTGCTTGTTTCATATTGGCATTATAAATATTGATTTTTTCAAAGAATCTGTAGGATTAATTCTATACATGCTATTTCTTACACTAGTCAAAATCAAATTTATCCAATTCTGAAATCTATCTTTAGTAATTTTCTCCTTCTTGCACCAATTATCAATAAATACATTTAAATCATTCTTTAATCCCCTAAAGAATATCTGCTGGCCTTATGTGGTAAGAAAGACGGAACTTAGCCCCCATTTTCATTATCTTTTGAAGATCACGATGCTTTATAATGGACAAATCCCCCGTTACAATATGCTTATAAGTTTGATCCACATACGGTAAAAATTGCTCACAATTACAAACCGGTTTCCAATTACTCCCCCTGTCCAGTTTTTTAAGTATTGAATTATAGTTAAAAATCATTTGACCAATTGTTTTTTGAAAATTTATATGTTAAAATTGGACTACCATTATACACCAAATTACATGGAAGGGCATTCTTTACTCTCCGCTGGTTATATATATATATATATATATATATATATATATATATATATATATATATATATATATATATATATATATATATATATATATAATATATATATATATATATATATATATATATATATATATATATATATATATAATATATATATATATATATATATATATATATATATATATATATATATGTATATATGTATATATATATAATGCATTGGACAATTTTTTTGCTCCTTTTAAGACTTGCAACATTTTACAAACATATTGCTCTTTCAATTTTGATGGGACTACGAAGGCGCTGTTTATTACTCAAAATTAATAGCGAAGAGCCCTGAGAAAAGAATACATTCTCAAAAAATTACTGTGCTAGTAAAAATATTGTTTAGTATATTCATTGCTCTCAAGACAAAGAAATACATTTTTTTTGTGCTAGTATTAAATATAATTGGTACTTATTTAGAATCCGGGCAACACGCGATAAGTGAAGTTTCGTTAATGCTAATGAAATAAAACAAAATAGGATGAAAATATAATTGTTCAGAAACGAATTTGGGCTATATATGTGCAATTTAGGGGTGGGGGTGGGGGGGGGGGTAAACCATAGCATATATATTAAATATGTAACCTAACCCAACCCAACCTCACCTAGGTACCTTTTTTTTTTTTGCCCCTTCAACCCCAAAAGCTAAAGTTCAAATCTTTGTCACGGAGTGAGTATTACCTCACTAGTCAGCAAAAACCTGTTTTTCATATAGTATCTGAGATTTCGACGCGGTCTTTCCCGCATGTTGTCCGGATTCTAAACAAGTACCGTATAATTTTGTTGATAATTCCTTGATATACTTTTCAAAGTTCTTCTCGGAAGCATGACACTGGAGATTTTATTTTCTTTTTCTTTGATTTGTCGTTCAATTGATTTTATTGAGGACATTCGAACGCGTAGTCTGCGCAACGGTCTTTCCCTTATCTGACAGGTAAAAGCGGTTATGGCCTTAAGGCCTTTTGCAAATTTAGCAGAAGAAAGCTTGATTTCGGAAAGAGAAATACTGTTATAAAATAACTGAAGCGATACCAGCTGTGGGAAATGTAGAAGTTTGATCTTTATAGGGCAAACAAAAATATATCCAAATTGAAATTTATAAATCCTGTTTTTTTCACTACCTTTTTCTTTTCAGGTTTTCGCCTTCCTTTCTTACTGGCCACCATCCTAGTATAGGGTCAGCATCTCATGCGGGTCTATTAAGCCCTGGCCACCCTGCAGCAATGCACGGCTTTCACCAACTGAGACCTGAAGGAGGGGTACATATGGGTATCCTTGGTGATCACACTCAAGGTATTCTTACATATTTAAAAAAAAATCTGTTCTTACTATGCATGGCACACTGTTAACGGGCCTACAAACTGGAACTTATTTCAATGAATTTATTATTTAACCTGATCGTTTTTTATTTTTCCAAAAAAGGTTTTGCTTTTTGATGCAATTGAAAAAAAAAACTTCAAGACGTCGAAATGAGAAAAGCAAAATAAGTTACCACTATTTCCATTGTGCTATGGATTGTTGTCATTAACGGGCATAACCATACCAATAAAATAGCCCGTTTGTAGTTCTTTATACAGTTGCTCTTTGGAAGTTTCTTTCTGTTTCAATTCCACTATCTTCGAAAAGTAGCCCCATGTCTTCTTCATTTGTAAGTACTGGCCTATTTCGGCTTGTTCAAAAACGAGGGCTATGTACTTTTAAAATCGTGCATACCCAGTGGTGTTCGACACAAAGTGTGCCTTGCGTGACACGAAGTATGCATCTCGTCGCACCGAGAGGCGTGGCGTGAAGGAAGTGAGACACTAGTGGCGTTCCGATATTCAAACGAGCACCGGGTGTGAACAGTGGGTAACCCTTAGCCGAATAAATTAGCATGCATCATTATTTTTGAATAAGTTCAAAGGGCGCTATGTCTTAGAATATTTTCAATTAAGGTTTTAAATTACATTTAGTATAAAATGCATGCTGTTTGAGTGACAGTGAAAGAATAGAGAAGCCCTGTTTTTCTAGGAAAATATAGTGTATAATTGCAGATATGTGACAACTGTTTTGTCAGATGATTTAGTAATCTGTGTTTTTTGGTCTTTGAATTTAAGTTATGTTTTTTTTTTATTTACTGGTCTTTTTTTATTTACATACATATTTTTAAGTACTATCGTTTTTTAATTTTAAAAGTGAACTTAAAACTGGTTATAAGCTTTATTCATTATGCCATTTCGGTTAAAGTTGTGGGAAGAGACACTGGTAAAAAAAGTAAGGGTTTGTGGAACCATCCCAAGATGTCTTTTTCTTACACCAGTAGGTAGCTCTATTAACTATATGAAGACCCCTTTCATAGTGGGACCCTCTCTGAAAAGGAATCATTGGTAGGCCACACCCTCTGGAAGAGTTTCTTGTGAAAGTCACCAAAAAGAAGGTATGAGATACAGTCATTTTTACTTAAAACTGTCCTTTCCTTAAGCACTAAAAGAAGAGTGTTTTTAGAGGTTGTCCACTCTCCGCCACTAGCTCCCAAATGGCTGGTACAGGCCAACCACGTTGTGCCCCTTCGTGCCACACTCGGGGCACTTCCGTCACGATTGGTTGGTGCCACCTGATATACACGATTTTCGAAAGTGGATAATATCTTGCTAAAAGTTTTTCGACGGTGTCCTGGTTCCGCTATAAGCGTTTCGTCTTTTTACTGCCTGTATTGTTTTCATCATTGATTAAACCCAGCGAAGCTTTAAGATGGGCGTGATTTTTTAAATTTAGTGGACAAGATTAATATCTATCATACACATAGCACGCAACTATACTATAATCATCCATTTCGAATTCAAGTTTATTGATGAACTGAAAAAATTGATGCTCAGTTTTGAAGTCAAATTCATCCAGTGGCAGTTAGTTTGTCTTGTCTTAAAAACTTGGTGGTCATGCAATTCTGTACGAAGAAATTAACATAAATCTTCTTTTTTTTAGTTATTGGTTTCACATACGAAATGAGGGAAATACGCGAGACTTATTGATGCTGCAAAAGAATATTTTTGGGTCATAACCATGATTTTTAACATCGATGTACACCAGGGACGCAAGCAAGGGGGACCGTGGGGGCTTAAAACCCTTCCCAATCCTAGATTTTCTTCAATATTTTGTACTAGGTCGATTTGAATGCAGTCAAGACATCGACTTAAAACTAAAAGCCTGACTGACGGTGCGCAGTCAAGTACGCATATAGAGTGAATATTTAACCCATGACTATTTGCCCATAAGCTATTGGACAATATCTCAACATTAGCAGAAAGATTAATCCAGAAATAAACATCAGTAAACTGACTTAGAACCCTATCTTTAGTTTCAGTTTTTGTAGGAATTCCGTCGCCTATTCCAATCAGATAACTAAGAAGCGGAGAACCTGCTTTAAAAATGGCATTTGTCCACTATATTTACAACCCTGATATTTGAGTCCACTGAAAGCAGATAAAACCCAACAACTCCACCAAATGAGGAAGATACCAGAAAATATGGGTATTCAAGTGAAAAGTCATGTTTGGATTACAGATATTTTGAACGACTTCTAATCCTATGATTATAGCGTAGAGAAAATGGCTACCCTCTGGCCAGACTCTTATCTGATGTTGGTTGAGTGGTTTTGTGTTTCTTAACATGTGGCCAACAACAAGTCTTTTTGCTCGCTGCTTAGATGTCAACTAAATCAAGCTCGAGTTGGAATTTTGAAAACTATTTGTTTGAGGACTTGCTAACTTTTAAAGAAACATTCAAGATTTTTCGTTTTTTTGGAAGGGTTTAAAAAATATACCATTTCTGTCAAACCAGTCTGAAAAGAGATCAGTTTTATTTTCCTGCGACTATCCAGATAACCCAGGAAAAATTACAGGCCGTCACAGGAACGCAAAACGAAGAAAAGCCACATGAATGCAGAGAGAAAACAGAGAGTATACTTGTTAGAAGTAATATGATCCAGACATTTCTCGTTCTGCATATTTGCTTAAAATTTTACCTTAAAGAGCCCATCAGATTTTACGTTTGTTTTATCGGATCAACATTTAATATATAACAAGTAAACATGTAAATACAACAACGGGTAAAAATGTAGTGTTATTCTGGCTTCTCTCTCCGACACACGCTTAGGAACGCTATGATTGGTAAAAAAAGACAGCTGACTTCACAAACAATTCCAATTGAAACACACTACAATATGGTAGTCGCTACTTGACAGCGAATTCCATAAAGCTCGGAAACTCAATCCAAAAGACGATTAAAGGTTTTCAACGCTCCTCTTTCTTCGCCTCATTGTCCAGTTAATAAAATTGCTTCAGGTTAATTTTTTTTTCTTTGGCGGTTAATCATAGGGCAGCGCAATAGCGCTGTCTAAGTAAAGAACGATATTGGCACAATGTATTAATTTTTTTCTTGGTCTTAGACTAGACCAGGGCACTTCGTATCGAAGGAGTTTTCGTAGAAACTTCGAAAAGGGCTCATTCGATTGGAAATTGGTGGCTTGTGCCCTTTTTAATAGTCGAAAGTGATTGGAAGGAAAACTAACACCCCTTCCACGCCCACCATTTCCCCAAAAAACACATTCAATCAGAATTTTGAGGTAGCCATTTTGTTCAGCGTGGTTGATTTCCAGATAGAAAATATGTTTTTGTCGAGGACACTCCCCCACAACCCTCAGGGCAGGGTTTTAAGTTATGCCCTGGGGGCATATAAGAACGTTGTTGGCCAGAACATAGTTTGCTCTTTACTGAAAAAATACAAATGAATGTGCATTGTCAGTTTAATATACATATACTGATATTTAGTAATCAAAATGTCAATATTATTTGATTTATTAAAGTTATAAAATTAAAAGCATCTATATTTTTTTCAGTAAAGTGCAAATTATTTTCTGGCATTTGGAAGGCATAGGGGTTTTTGAGCCTAACTTATGTTAATTTCTGCTCGTTTGAGTTTGACTCGGTTATCATTGTAATTTCTGTTCGTTTTGGGTTTAATTTATTTATCGATGCTGATTTGTGGTAGTTTCATGCTTGGTAGATTATCTGATTTTATTTTTGCTCATTTTTTGTTTAATGGAGTTCTTTACTTTTCTTTGAAAAACTTATTTTGTGGAAAAAGTTTTTTTTTTTTAATTAATGATTGTTAAAAATGAATAACCAGGATAATTTTGTTTGTATGATAATTTCTCTCAGGAAAAGTGCTGATATGTCGATTAGGATGGAACTGAACTTTTTGTTGTTACGTATCGCCGTACAGACTCCCCATTTAGACCATTCGAAAGAGCAGAAAAAAATATATGATATGCTAGAAGATCTCCAAAATTTTTGTTCCTTACAGAATAGGTAAATTTGATTTCAGAAGTATGTAGTACAGCAATCTTTCTTTTTCTCTTGGGAAAAAAATATATAAGTTGGCGATCTTTGAACCTCAACACCTTACGCTGAAGAAAAATTGGCGAAAGCTGATTTGGAATGGTTGAAAGTCAACCGGAATTGTCCCTGGAATTTGTTAGTCTAGATTCGTGTTTCCCAACTTAGGGCGCAGGCCCCATCGGTGGGGCGTGGCAAAATTTTGGTAAGTCATACAACCTTCGGCTGACAATAATTTAGAGCCTTAATTAAAAAAATATTGTTCATGTAAATGATGTAACAATTATACGCATTTAAAGAGCAAAAAAGATACATAATCGTATTGTAATAACGGCATACTATTGTACCGTATTCAGGCAATATTTTCCATTAGTAGCCTATAAAATAAGCCTTGAGGACGACCCGTAAAAACATACCAAGTTAATGGCATTTTAAGCTTCTTTCATGCAACTACAAGTCATGAGGGGGCATCAGGATTAGAATGCCTAAATGGAGCATATCCTAAAATTTGTTGGGAACCACTTGTCTAGATTGCTAATGGAAAACCAATTTTGCGATGTAATTTCTCAGTTTATAACACGTACTTTGACCGGAAAACGCCTTCCATCAAGGAGCGTTGCTTCTTCTTTTTTTCAACTTTGTAGTTGAAAAGAAAATTGTTTTCGAGCCATCAAATTTCTGGCCACGTGGAAAGCGAAACAGAACTGAACACGCTTGAAATACATATTACATGAGAGAGTAAGGTTGCTAAAAATAAAATATAAACAAAACAAGTTATGTCCTCCTAGATAGTGCTCGAGACGTTCCAATCGTGATTCATATCTTCTCGCTATCTAGTGATTTCTAGCGATCCTCTTTTCTTCAATTGTATTGTTGTGAATACTGTCAGTCTTTTCTTCTCCCACAACGTCCAGAACAGATAAATAAAACAAGTTATGTCCCGTTCAATTATGTTCGACTACAGACCTTTCCCTCGTAATTAATACCATCTCATTTCTATTACTTTCCTTTCGATTCCTGTCAAAACATTTCCAACTGGGAATTTTTTATTCGGCATTAGATGTTGGCAGGTATCCCCAAATTGTCTAAGCGGATGTCGGTTCTCCTTTTCACAGATGCCAGGGTCTCTTTGTTTTGGATCGGCGAGAAGAATGTAAATAAATTGTTCCTCTTCTTCTTCTTTTTTGATGGTTTCCGGTCAATTCTGAACCTCACTGAACATTTTGAAACATAAATGGAGGGATTTACAAGTATGTGGAATAATTGGCACTTGTATGATATTAATTTAAAAAAAAAAACTTTCGAAAATAAGTTTTTCAAGAGAAAAGTAAAGGCCATTTTAAACTTAAGCTTAGCAGATAAAAATACCTTTTAAAATTCGAACTCAAAACGACCAGAAATTACTATTAAAGAATAAATGAAACCCACAACGAACAGAAATTAAATAAACAGTCATAGCAAAAACATACAGCAAGTAATAATGTAAACGAATAAATATTTCTTAAAGCGAGTAATGCTTAGATTGAATATGAATATCAAGCTTAAAACGGAAACAAACATTTTCCTATTGAAGCATAAATTAAACTTAAAACGAACAGAAATTAAATAAACAATCAATACAAATAAACATACAATAGATATTAATGTAAATTAATAAATAAATCTTATAAGGAGTGAAACTTAAATTGAATATGCAAATAAAGCTTGAAACGAACAAAAATCACCACAAACAAGAGTTGTGGATTTTTTTTGTACTTAATATTGAAAATAAACATTAAATTATAGTAACATTTTGAACTGATGAGCTTTCAGCAATTAATATCATTATACATCAAATGTTCAATTTAATTTATTAGCTCTTTTAAAGTTGTTAAAGACGAATATAGTTTCCCTATAAACAAGTGTTTGGATACTGCCTCCTTTCCTAACTGTAAATAAAAACCAAAAACCTACTGCGTCATTGGCGCTTAACTGAAAACGGATTATATTACAAATATTTTCTTTTCCAGTTCTTACAGTATTGAAAATAAAAATACAATTACAGTGAAATAAATTCTTGAACTGATAGATCTTTCAACAATTAATATCATTATACATCAAATATTCAATTTGATGTTGTTTATACTTTCCAAGACTGTTCAAGACGCGTATAGTTTTTTCAGTAAAGCGCCAATGACGCAGTAGAATTTAGACTTTTACAGTGAGAGAAGGAGTTCATACCCAAACTCTTGTTTGTGGTGATTTGGATCACCAATCAAATGAGCCCCCTCTGAAGTTACAACGCTTACAACGCCTATCCCCAGGGTTCTGGGGGGCGTTTTTTGTTATCTAATTTTTGAACAATGTCAAAAACACTGGCTGTCTCAAAATTTGTAGAGGACGGGTTTGGGGAAAAAAAGCGTGGGGGCTAGTTTAACTCTCTTGACTCTTAAAAAGTGAACTGGAACTTTCAATTTTCAATCAAATGAGCCCTCTATGAAATTTATACGACTATCCCTTTCATAAGAACCATACCTGCCCTTAGGGCATAACTTTGAATGCATTCCCCTGTGCCCTGGGGGTTCTATTGACACCGGATTTTTTCTTCTCCGACCTTTGAACTATTTTTAACAAGATGTCTATCTAAAAATTTTCATCAGATGGGTTTTTAAAAGGAATGCGTGGGGGGGCTAGCTGCCTTCGGGTCTCTTTTGACTATTAAAATGTGAGCTCGAACTTTCAATATCCAATCAAATGAGCCTTCTCTGAAGTTTATACGAGCATCCCTTTCATACGAACAATATATGCCCCAGGGCATAACTTACAATGCCTGCCCCCGAGCCCTGGGGGGTTGTGACGACACCTGAGTTTTTGTTATCTGACTTTTGAGAAATTTTTAACTTAATGCCTATCTCAAAATTTTTATTGGATGCATTTGGGGGAAAAGGGGAGTGGGGGGCTAGTTGCCCTCCAATCTCTTTTGACTTTAAAAAAACTTTACTAGAACTTTCAATTTTCAATCAAATGAGCCATCTTTGAATTTTTTACGAGCATCCCTTCAATAAGAACCATATATTTCCCCCGACCATAACTTACAATACCTGCCCTCGGGCCCTGGGGGATGTGTTGACCCCGGAGTTTCCGTTATATGGTCATTGAACTATTAAAAAAAAAACTCAAAGTTCTTATCGGATGAGTTTGAGTTAAAAAGGGCGTGGAGGGGGAGCTAGGTGCCTTCCAATCTCTCTTGACTCTTAAAAAGTGAACAAGAACTTTCAATTTCCAATCAATGATACCTCTTTGAAGTTAATACGAGCATCCCTTCCATAAGATCCATATATGCCCCCAGGGCATAACTTACAACGCCTGCCCCCGGCCCTGGTGGGTTGTGTCGACACTGGAATTTTTGTTATATCGTCTTTGAACTATTTTTAACAAAATAGCTCTCTTAAATTTTTTTATTAAATGCATTTGGGAAAAAAAAGGTTTTTTTTGGGGGGGGGAGCTGGTTACCCTCCAATATCTTTTGACGCTTAAAAAATGAACTAGAACTTTCAATTTCCAATCAAATGCGCCCTCTCTGAAGTTAATATGAGCATTCCTTCCATAAGAAACATATATGCCCCCAGGGAATAACTTATAACCCTTGCCCTTGAAGACTGTGGTGGGAGTGTCCTGCTCAAACATATGATTTCCAGAACTTTCAACTACGTTGAACAAAATGGCTATATCAAAATTTTGATTGGATGTGTTTGGGGAAATGGTGGGCGTGGAAGGGGTGTCAGTTGCCTTAGAATCACTTTCGGCTATTAAAAAGGGAACTAGCCATTTAAATTTCCAGTCGAATGAGCCAATTCTGAAGTTTCTACGACAACGTTGTCTATACAAAACCTTATATGCCCCCAGGTCATAACTTACAACCCTTGCCCTGAGGGCTGTGGGGGAGTTGTCGTCCTCAAAGACCTAATTTCCAGAACTTAAAACTCCGTTTAATAAAATGGCTCTCTCAAAATTTTGATTGGATGTGTCTGGGGAAAAGGTGGGCGTGAGAGGGGGGGTTAGTTTGCCCTCAAATCACTTTCGAATATTAAAAAGGGCACTAGCCCTTTGAATTTCCAATTGAATGAGCCTTTTGAAGTTTCTACGACAACGCCTTCTATAAAAACCTTATATGCTCCCAGGACATAACTTAATACCCTTGCCCTGAGGGTTGTGGGGGATTGTCCTCCTCAAAAACATATTTTCTATCTGGAAATCAACTACGCTGAGCAAAATGGCTATCTCAAAATTTTGATTGGATGTGTTTGGGGAAATGATGGGCGTGGGGGGGGGCTAGTTGCCCTCCAATCACTTTCGACCAATAAAAAGGGCACTAGCCCTTTGAATTTCCAGTCGAATGAGCCTGTTTTGAAGTTTCTCTACGACAACGCCTTCTATAAAAACCTTATATGCCCCCAGGGCATAACTTAAAACCCTTGCCCTGAGGGTTGTGGGGGAGTGTCCTCCTCAAAAATATATTTTCTATCTGGAAATCAACTACGCTTAACAAAATGGTTATCGCAAAATTTTGATTGGATGTGTTGGGGGGAATGATGGGCATGGGGGGGGGGGTGGCTAGTTGGCCTCCAATCGCTTATGACCCCTAAAAAGGGCATTAGAACTCTCGATTTCCATTCGAATGAGCCTCCTTTGAAGTTTCTACGACGATCCCTTCCATATGAAGTGCCTCTGGGAAAAAAAAAATAATAATAAAACATTGGAGCCGTATGGCCTTTACTATAGGCAACGCTATAGCGTTGCCTCTGATAGCCCAGACTCAATATTCTTGATCTAAGTAGAACTTGTTTCTCTGACGCTCAATCTTAATAAAATATATCTAAGTATAATAAAACTATAATACTTTAGAAACAAATTGGGCTACATATTTGCACATTAGGGGGGGTGGGTAAAGTATAGCGGGTCGGCAGGCCTAATGTGTTAGGTACAATTATTCTGCATATTGTGAAGTAAGAATTGTTTTCTAACTTCACACTGTGAAGAACTTTGCGCCCCACCCTATGAAAATGCGCCCACCCCCACCCCCTAATGTGCAAATATATTGCCCAAATTATGTTTCCTTTCTATTCTGTCACTTCTCTTTGTTTTGTCTCACGCTAAGCTGAAAGAACCAGCGAAAAAACCGGTACTGCAATGCATCAATGGATGAACAACTTGAATGGCCGGGGCTATATCATACAAGGACCGACAAGTTTTTATACAAAACATGACCCCGCAAAAATCAGAATATGTTCAATACTTTCTTATGTTTCATTTTCGCCATTCATCCTCATTGGCTTTTCTGCGGTAATTATTATTTGATTCATTTTTAGACATTCATTTTTAGACAGGGTTTTTTTAGGGAGGTAGTCAGTGGGAGGTAGTAGCTAGGGAGCAAGGTGTGACTGCTATCCATGGGTGCAGCTTCTGAGGGGACGTCAATATGGGTTTCTTTTTTAAGCCTAAAAATTCTCCTTTTCACCGTTTTGACCGTGCACGAGAATGTAAAGAAACTGATTTTCATCTTCTAATTTTTATTTGGTCGGTTCTCAACTAGTTTTATGAATCGACAACAATGTATGTGTTATGTATGTGTTACACATACAAGAATGTATGTGTTTAAATGTTTATTTTGGCGCTCTTTGGAACCGTGCAAGATATGATGAACCAAAAGATACCCCTTTGTAATTCTTGTGCCCCCCCCCCCAAGAGTCGGAAATATGTGCACCTTTGAGTATACGAAAAATGTCAGTTTCTGTCCTGTTGGGATTGAAAAAAATTAACAGGAAGGTCAATTACTCTTTTTTCTAAAAGAATAACTGGGCATTGGTGGATCCAGAGGGGGTTGCCCCCCTTGCGTAGTCTAAAGTAGTGTAATTTACTTAATTAACTCAAGTTTGCGTTAATTAAACTTGCTCCTAACGCAAGTTTATCGGATCAACCTATTTTGCGTGCCCCCCCTCCCCAATTTTTTTATCGGATCAACCTATTTTCCCCCCCCCCTAAAAAAATCCTGGATCCGCCCCTGTAACTGGGAGTGTCTAGAATTTGTAATTCGGCTCCTTTTGTGGAAACTGAACTAAGTTGGCGTCGTCTTGATTTGAATGACTGATTTGCTTTTGTTTGACCGTCAAAATCACACATTCTTGCGCTTATGGCCCCAAGAGACTCAGAATTTGTTTAATTTCATCTTTGAACTTGCTTTATATTTCTAGGAGTATGTCACTAGGGGACAAAGGACCTACAACATCCAATGGTGACCCTGGAAGACCCCTCGATGGATCTTCTAATAACCAAGGTAAAGCATATTCCTAAGTTTTATATTTATGCAGAATTTAGTACTTACTATTACTGCTGCTAACAACTTTTAGTGGCACACGCAGCTTTTGGCCAACAAAGCTCTGCATGCTCCCGCTCCACCCAACAAATCAAAACTTCATTCTTTACTCCCTCCCACGAAGTTCCAATTTCATTTAAATCGTTTCTTAGGACCTCTTCTTAAAGAACGTTCTTTCTTTTTGTTTGACCTCAGATGGATTGCCGATAGGTGCGTTATTTCGACCTATCATCCTATACCCCCTAACATATAACCTATCATCCCTCGTGCCTAAAATATGATCTAGCCATCTTAACCTTTCTTTCATTAGAGCCCTACCACCTAATTGTTGAACTTTACTTGCCTGGTCTTATTTATTTATTTCCATGCAACCTTTAAATAGTAACAGAGTAAGTTACTAAAACCTTTGGATTTTACCATGTTTTCATATAAGTCACCCTATTTTCCTGTCTTGACTAGTTGTTGTCCCGACCTCTCTCACTCCCAACAAAACCAATGACTACCTAATACTGTCCTCAGACGACCCCTCTAAAAATATATAGCAAATCTCACCCAACCCCTCAAAGCATCCTTGTTTCAGATCCATGATTGACCACGGTGGCTTGTTCTTATGATGGCTTACAGCAGGGTCGTATCCAGGACTTTTTGTTTGGGGGGGGGGGGGTACAAAAAATACTTTAAAAAACGCATCAAAAATTAATTTATATTCATTTTTGTTACGTTTTACGAGTCGGTCAAGCATTTGGCTGGGGGGGGGGGTAACTTTTTTGAAATTTCAACAAACAGCCTACGTGTACATGTGTCAGTTCACGAAAATTTTGAAAGGGCAAAATTTATTTTTCTAAATCTGTGAAGGGGTGTCAGGTTTTTCAGTTTTTTGCTATTAAAATACCCTGAAAAGGTTTTTTCTATAAAAAGAGCCCAAAAAGGCATTTTCAATAAAATAAACCCAAAAAGTTTCTTGTCACAATCTAGGGGGATGCAAAAAAAAACCTACAAGGCACATGCCATCCCCTTATCCCCATTTGACGCCACTTGCGTGCTTAATCTTGTAGTAATACTCAAATGTTTCAAAAAAGTACAACATTGGCGAAGTATTAAAGAGTTTTGTTTCAGAGAATCGAGTGAGATTTAATTAGTGCTTCAATTCACGGGTTCTTTTTTACTTGATTTGATTTGGATGCTGTACAAATAAGCGCTCAAATTATTTTGCATTTAATTTGCACAGTAATAGAATTCTGATGTCGTGAGTTCTTACTTAATTTAATAAAAAGAACACAAGCATACGAAATCAAAACGGTAGAGTCTATTGATATATGGTGTTCAGTTTCCTCTCCTTAAGAAAAAAAAAATCTCTAGACAACATTTTAAAGCTTGTGGATAGTATCATTTTAACTCGACTAGTAGTGGAATGGTGTATAGGTCGTTGTATGTAATTTTGTATTAACAGAAGAATATTTCAGAAGGCTCATAATAGAAGAATATTAGGCAAGATCATGAACTCTACTGTATTGATAATATATATTTACCTTGTACCTATTATTAGGACTTCAGCTTTTTTTTTTTTGGGGGGGGGGGTATAAAGAATGTGCCGACAGATTAGCTTATGCTGACACATAAGCTAAATTAAACTAAAAAAATATAAGCTAAATTCCAAGGTGTGCGCCGACACCTTGGAACTTTTGAGTCCAAAGTTCTGGACCCCTTTTATTTTTATTATTTAGTGGAATGGTTGTTATCAATAATTCTAAATCCATTTTTTGTTAAGTACCACGGACGGGAATAAGAATAAATTCGGCTATTATTACTTTCTGTGTTTTAGTCTAATATTTTCGTTTAGTGGGCTTTCGTTTATCATTTAATTAATGAATAATATATGGATATTGGTGTTATCAGAGAACCAAGGGCAAAAAATGCCGCTTGGACCCATACACTCTATTTGTACCTGAAAACTGCGAGATCGTGCTTAAAAATTATGAAGTTTTTAGGACAATATGCCTTTTTTGTCAGTGTTGCCGCGGTGGATTGTGAAAATAAATAAGCAACACTAATTAACAAAATTTGAGAACGCTCTTCGTCTGTAAAATCTCAAAAATTAATATTTGATTGACTCGCATAGACAGCTACAGCTTCAAAGGAAATCTACACCGCCTTAAGCTACTTGGTCCACATGATTTTTAGCTGATTTTTTCCAGATTTTTCTCCTATTTTTATGTTATTTGGCGCCCTCTACTATATAAAACTGAACAGCTGTGTATGTAGAGTCTTAAATTATAAAATTTAAGAATCTGTTGCTTGAATGGGATCTCATTCCACTTCCTATAATAACATATAACTCAAAATTAGTCCAGCGGGCAACATAAAAGCTTTTAATTTTTGTTATTATTATTTTATTCATTACTATTTTATCCATATTATTAAGTATTGATATTTACTATTTAAATATTAGTATGAACTACTTACTATCCTATTATTTATTTTATTATTATTTTGTGTTGGTTCTGTAATTCCAAGCCCTTTCTTTACTTTTAAGTATACCAAGTCCTGTTGGGACATCTCTTTGTGTGGATTGTATGAAGGGACAATTAAAGTGTAACTTCCTTTTGTGTGCCGTCAGATTTGATAAGATTCTGTCAACTCATTATCGTTGACAAACATTGTATTTACTGCCCCAAGTCTTTATCGGTCGTAAACTGTTTTCAAACCATAGATAGTAGCTTGGTCCTTTAAAGTAGCATAAATAAAATAAATATGTTATTTATGGGGTGTCCTTTCTAAGCTTTTAAGATTCGAAATCCTTAACTTTCTTTAATATTTGCGCTAATTGTTCATGACTCTTCGTGGAATTCACAGCTGTTCTTAACTTAGTTTATTTATATAGCTCCCTGCTAAGGTTTTAAATAAGGTTATATCTCTTCAAGTGGGCATAACTAGTTTATTGTTACGTTGGAGCTCTGCATGTTAGTTTAAATATAGCATTGGTAAGCTTTAGAAAGCAGCCTAAATGTAAAATGTGCAGAGTAAGGCCGTACCCAGAGGTGGGTGGGGGGTTAGGGGATTTGACCCCCCCCCCCCCCCCCCCCCGCCCAAAATGTTTGCGTGACTCGTAAAACGTAACAAAAATGGATATAAATAAATTTTGTATTCGTTTTTTGAGGTTTTTTGTGTACCCCCCCCCCCCCCCCCCCCCCCCCCCCGAATTTTTTTTTTAGTAAAACCCCCACCTGGGTACGGCCTTGGTGCAGAGTACTGTGTATTGTGTGTTGTGTACAGAGTGTATATCTAAAAAACAAGTGTCTTAGGTTTATATTGTAGCTACATTTTTATCGTTTTTGGTGATGAATGTTTTCTTATTTTTCTATATTTGCCATGCTCATGCTATGTTGAAATTGAATTAATGGTAAACATTTTAAGGTCACACCTGTTCTGATTCTCGGTCAAGAATATTCCCCCCGTTTTCTAACAACCCTTATTGGTGTTTCTGTTTAACAATACATCACCTCGCTATTTGAAAGAAATGATTCGGGCTAAAATCTGCCCTTTTTCGTGGTTTTTTCTGATTTTTTTTTTTTTTTTTAATGGGTATTTGTTTGGGTTTGTTTGAAAATGGACCTTTTTTTGCCGGCTCAACTTATCTTCTTTATGATCGTTGTCACTTCATTTTTTTATGTACCTTAACACCATCTATTTTGAGTGATAGACAAAAACAACTGACTATCTTACCAAGTCCAATGATCGCCAAATATAACAAGAAAGAAAAGAAAAAAGTCCGCCCCCGGAGATACTACGAATTTTTAAAATGAGAAATTGAGATATAATATTTACACAAAAAATGACAAATCAAGCTCAATGTTTTTTTCAAAACAACTTCTTATTTGTCGTAGTTAATTCTATTATTTTTAATTATTTTGAGGTTTTCTGAAATTAGATGGGTTTTTTATCTACTGGTTCGCTGATATGTCCTGAAGTTAAGCAGATTACAGGAAAGTACATGGGGGTGAGGATGCCTTGGAGCCCTGGCATCCTCCACTCAAATTCTAAGATTTATCTAATTTATGGTCATTGCTTATTCAATGATCGAATACCTTTTTGGCACTTTTGTATTATACTGACTACACCCAAGAAGTGAAGCTAGGTTAATCATAATGAAACATACCAAAATCCGATGAAAATATAATACTTTAGTAACAAAATCATGGAAACTACAGCAGAGAATTATGGCAAGCAGGCCGCCCAGAACTCATTATGTTAAATGCTTAACCAACTCTCTGTATTAAATATTTAATTAGAATATACCGTATAGTAGTTTATCTCACTCAGCCTAAGCTGATTATCTCCGATTGGACACAGAGAAACAGATCTTAAACAGATCAAGAACAACAATGAGAGCAAAAAGAACAAAAATTTTTCACCCTCCCCCCAAACAAAAATCATGGATATGATCTTGATTACCCGCACCCGAATTTTATTTTTAGTCCCTGCTCCAATTGGCGCGATTGCTTCAAAAGTTTTCATTTCTCCTTCTATTGTTTTTGCAGACATTGGCGAGATGTTGCAGTAATATATTGACGACGCTACGAAATTGTTTTCTTTCTTTTTTAAGCTCTTGGTCAAGTACTAGTTATATCAGAAGGTTATAAATATAGGACATGCCTTCTTACTGTTGTTTTTTTTTAGACCGGTTTCGTATAAGGAATTGCAACATCAATATGTTTAACTTGTAATTGCTATTCTGGTCGTGTCTCTTTTAACAAAATGGGTGACCTAACACCTTGGTCTTTCCGGAAGTTGGTCTCATCAAGTTTTGCACCGCTGTATCTTCGATTATGTTTATCAAAATCCTGTATCTCTCTGTTAAAGAATTCCACATATTTGCATATTTGCAACAAGTATGTACTGAGGACAAACCAAAAATTGATAAACTTTTATCTGATTATTCATTTGTTTCGAATTATATTGTCGGCAATATTTTTTGTTGGTACTTCGGGACACAGCCGTTCCTTATGGTGGGAGGGGGGAGCAACCTGGTCAGCTGCCCTGGACGTCGCAGCTGCAGGGGAGGGGCTTGGGGATTGGATTGCCCACTTTGATCAAGTTTTAATTTTGAATTGGCCTTTTTTTATTATTTTTAGTCGAGAGGGGGGCAATGTACTTAATTTTACCCCGAGCGCCTCCAATCCTAGGAAAGGCTCTGCTTGAGGACACTAAGATTGATAGAAAAAAGATTTTTAAACGGCATTAATTACGAAACGTAGTTTACTAAGAAATTAAAAAAATGTATCTCCTAAAATGTCAATAGATTCTAAGTGGCAAATAGAGGCTCTAAGCATGAACCAAAATTAGAAGACAATTTTCAAATAAAAAAAGTTACTCCTGCACTATTCAGAACCCACTCGAGAAGTTTTGTGAATGTACGATCTATGAAAACCAGTTTCATAGCCACAAATATAAATAACGGGTGACATAATGCATTTGACTTGTATAATTTGGGCTATATATTTGCATATTAGGGGTGGGCTGGGGTAAGGTTAGTTCAGGTTACTTTACCCGGACCCCCCTAATGTGCAAATATACATCCCATATTATATTATTATAAAAACTAAAGCATTATATTTTATCGTATTCAGGTATGTTTCATTATGACTAACCTAACTTCACTTCTCGAGTGTGTTCTGAATAATACAAGAGTCCGAAAAAAAAAACAATTAAACTTCTGAACCTCATGCTGAAATAGCACCAGCAAATTTAAGCGGCAGAGTTTCTTTCTGTTGGCCATCTTCATCAATTGTCAGTAATAAGTTCCTACCGCTGCGCATAGAAATATTTGTGGGCCAAATATTTTAATGTAACAGATTGCTCGTGAAAACGCGTTCTGTCAAAACCCTGTCCATATTAGAGTTTATATTCCCTGTGCAAGTATCCCAGTTTTACTGACATCTGACATCAAATTATGTTTATGGTATATTTTTACACTCCTTTTAAGGTACTTAATTGACTAAAAATTGTCGCAATTGTATACCTTGCTCCCCCTTCCCCAGTTTGAGGACTACCATTACTTGTCCATTGGCTTTAATCAAACAGTTCGTGGTAACGAACTGTAAGTAAGGAGCGACCCGGCTCAATGGTAACCGAAACTCTAGAAAACGGTATTTTGATACAAATAGATACATCAAAAGAATCAGATTTTAATGCTGATTTCAAATATATAAGTTTTATCAAGTTTAATTCTAACCATCAAAAGTTAGGCGCCTGAGAAAATTTGGCTGATTTTCGAAAAAAGGAGGAAAGACCCCCTAAAAGTTATAGAACCTTAATGAAAATCACACCATCATATTCAGCGTATCAGAGAACCCTACTGTAGAGGTTTCAAGCTCCCATCTACAAAAATGTGGAATTTTTGCATTTTTTGCCAGAAGAAAGATCACGGGTGCGTGTTTGTTTGTTTTTTGTTTTTTTTTTTTTCCCAGGGGTGATCGTATCGACCCAGTTGTCCTAGAATATCGTGGGAGGGCTCATTGGAATGGAAATTAAAAGTTCTAGTGCCCTTTTTAAGTGACAAAAAAAAATGGAGGGCAACTAGGCCCCCTCCCACGCTCATTTTTTTCCCAAAGTCACCTGATCAAACTTTTGAGATAGCCATTTTGTTCAGCATGTTCGAAAATATAATAAGTATTTCTTTTAGGATGACTTAATCCCCCGAAGCTCCCGGGGGAGGGCTGAAAGTTATGAACTTTACCCAATGTTAACATATAGTATTGGTTATTTGGAAGTATACAAAAACGTTTTTCAGGGGAGATTTTTCCTGGTAGTGGGGGGTGGGTGGGTCGGGGGTTGTGTGGGAGGATATTTCCATGAAGGAAGTTTTCATGGGGGAAGGGACATTGCTATGAAGGGGACGCCGGACTTCCCAGCATTATTTTAAAAAAAGATCAGAAATTTAATATAAAAAAAAACAAGTATTTCAACTGCAATAGCAGCAACATCGAAACTTTAAACGAACAGAAAATATTACATATATGACTGGGTTCACCCCGTAGTCAATACCTCGCTCTTTAAGCCAAAGATTTTTTAGTACTTTCATAAGAGCTATTTATTCTAATTAACGGCCTTTGTGATTAAGCGGTCATTTTTAAAGAATTGGAACAAAATTCGAACTTTCGCTTAAAGAGCAAGGTATTGACTAGGGGGCGAACCCCCTAATAAACAAATTAAAAATATATGAATATAGAAGTTCGTTACGTAAGTTAATTCGTAAGTTACGTATATTTATTACTAATAAAAACGATCGTAAATAAAATTAAACAAGTTTCGAGAAAGCCATTTAACTAAATAAAAGTAAATTAATATGAAAATTTTGTTTTAATTATTCATGTACGGTGAGCCAAGATCAAAACTTGCATTTATTCAAAAACGTTCAAAAATTAAATAAAAAAAACAAGTTTTTTTAACTGAAAGTAAGGAGCGACATTAAAACTTAAAACGAACAGAAATTATTCCGTATATGAAAAGGGACTGTCCCCTCCTCAACGCCTCGCTCTTTACGCTAAAGTTTGACTCTGTCTCACAACTTTATTTTTTAAAACAGTAAAAAAACTTTAGCGTAAAGAGCGAGGCGTTGAGGAGGGGACAGTCCCTTTCATATACGGAATAATTTCTGTTCGTTTTAAGTTTTAATGTCGCTCCTTACTTTCAGTTTAAAAAAACTAGTTTTTTTTTTTATTTAATTTGTCAATAAAAGAGACAGTTTTTCCATTATTTCATAGATTCAGCTTTATCCACCCACTGGAATCTTTCTTGGGAGATTTGTTTGGCATTTTTTTTTTTTTCAGAGTGAAAAATATGTTGAAAATTGGTAAAAAACTGTTGTAGAAAGCAGGATTTTTCAATTTTCTAAGCAAGTCTAGATCTTTCTCTCTCCGAAAAGTCTAAGTAATACCATAATTTTGGTTTAATTAATGAATAGATCTGAAACTAGCGAATCAAATGATATGATTATCTTGTCCTTTGGTACAGGCTACTGTTGTCGGCATTACGCAAACTTGTATGGTCTAAGGGGACATAAACCTTAAGATAAGATAATTATTAATTACCTACTTAAAAACGAAACAAAAAACGACGAAACAATGGAGTACAATAAGGAAGGAAAGAAATACGTTAAGTGAAACTAACATACAATTACACTATAATCACTGCTCTGACAAAAAGGACATAGATGGCGTTGCTGGTATTTATTTATCTTTTGTCAGTATCACTAACGTTTTCGTCACACTTGCCGTTACTTGTATTTTCATCTACGCAGAAACAAAGATTTTCCCTTGAAAACTGGCCCTAAATAAGATCAACACTACTCGCCAGTAGTGGTTTTATACCTCATAATCTGGGGGGGGGGGGGGGGCATTGTATACCATAGGAGTGCAAAAATATAAAATAAAAGACATTTAATGTCAGTTGTCAGAAAACTGAGGGGGGGGGGGGGCAGCTGCCAAGGCAACCTGCCAGGGCCTAGAACTTCCACTGCTTTCGCCATCATCTGTACTTGCACAAAATCTAGACTAATATTTTAACTGTTCACCAAATAATAACAAGCAAGCTCATTTACTTTAAAAAATAACGAATTTGTTGTGCTATATTTTAGTTATAAAAGTTGCTTAGCCAGTAGTTATAGGGGCGGGCCCAAAAGAGGGGGTCTCCCAGAAAAGGGGCCAGTAGCCATTAATCGTTTTAGTGACCCTAAACAAAATCATGTTCCATTTATATGAATCTATCTTTTTCGTGTTGAATAACAATAAATCTTCTTTGTTTGAGATATAATATAATATTATAATCTAATATTTAACATATATTATAATATATAATACAATATAATGTTTAACCCTAACCTTAAAGCATCAAAAAGTTAATTAAATATATCACTATAACATATAGTAACATATAATAATATATAATATAATATTTAACATATATTATAATATATAATATAATAATATAACATAATATTTAACCCTAACCTTAAAGCGTCAAAAGCGTGGAAATCTAGAGCTGAAGTTTATAGCTGATCCGAACCCCAGAGCTGAACTCTTTATCCTAAGTCTGAAATCTAAAGGTGGAATATCTGAGGATATCTAATCCTCTGAAACCAAGCACTGTGAAAACGAAATCTTATTGCTTGATTTGGTTTAAGTGGAAATACAAACTTGTACATTTCAAAAAGTTAAGGACAAATCTGGAATTCAGTTCCAGAGATCTTGTTGATATCTCAATTGTATTCAATTAAGGTGTTAAAGAGAATTAAATGTATGGTTATGAAGTTTTTGGTGAAAGTAGGTGTCAAATTAAAAAAAAAGAGAGGTGGGCGAAATATCAGCATTGAATAAGTTAAAAACGGTGTAGCTTCACTTTGAGGTGTAATTGTCGTTGGGAACCAACAGATTATTAATGTTTCGAATTTGAATTTTGCAGACAAGAATAGTTAAATTTAACCAATTAGTTTTGCTTATCAATTTCCACGGATCAAAATGGCAGCAATGACAAAAATGTGATGCTGCCCTAAAAACATCATAATTTTAAAACAACTAAAACAAAAATCCTAAGAGATCGTAAGGTACAGGTATGAATAGACCTAATTTGGACCCAGGAGACAATTCTTTTTTTTTTTTTTTTTTTTTTTTTTTGTCCTCCGCAGTTTAAAACAGTATTTTTTAAGCGCAATCTGCGGTTCAAAAGTGTTTTTTTTTTTTTTGTATCCCAGAATAATGTTCTTAATAAATCTATCAGCAAGATATTTAGTGTAGAGTGGTATGGAATATATGTTTTGATACTTCTAAGGGCATAAGGAGATCTAGTTGAAAAAAAGAACCAGAGACATATCTTATTCCGTTGCGAAAAGGCAAAACTTATCAAACACCCAGGTTCTCAATCACGGGCAAAGATAGAGAGTTTTCTTGTCCTTGGGGGGCATGACCTACTAGGAGAGGGAGAAAATATGCCATCTTCTGTAGAAATTTAGATTTACACTGAGATGTGGAAGGGCACTGTCTCCCCTAATAAAAACTGTAAGAGGTTCAGCGTATCGTTTAAAGCAAGATTTAAAACTATTCGAGCTTTAGCAAGAATAAGGTCCATTTGGTTTTCTTGTGGTCGTCGAAATAATTTTGGGTTCCTTCGTTATTAATCATAGCCATTTCGTTCTCACAATTTGGACACATGTCATTACTAGACATCTTAAACCGTAGTACAACATGGTTTAAGAAAAGTAATTACTTTATCTGAATTTATGATAGGTACATACAACTGAAAATGAGAATATTAGTAAAAAATCACATCATTATCCATACCTTTAAACCATAAATAACTTACAGGCATATGAGGAGGAGGGGCGTAGTGGTGGCCAGAGACGTACGCAGGGGATGATAGGGGTTGGGTCCTTCCTCCGAAAATCCAAGTTTTCTTGAATTTCTGGGTACTTCTTAGTCAAATTGTCGAATAAAACTGTTTTTTTTTTTTTTAATTCCCGCCCCACATTTTGTTTGTTACCCCCTCCCCCCAAACACGAATTTTTCTGTGTACATGCCTGGGGCGATAGGATTTTTTCTCCGAGAGTCTTCTGAATTTTTTGTGGTTTGGTTCAAAATTCAGTCTTCTGAATTTTTTGTGGCTTTTTTTATTGCCTGTAATTTTCATGTAGTTTGCTCAGTTTTTTTTTCGCAGTTCAGTTCTGTTTGGCTTTGTATGTGTTTTTTTTTTTACTTTAAAAACGCTTACACCTATATTATACTAACAAAATAATATATTTTAATTATTCGTATAAACAACACTCTTCTAAGCATTATGGGAAAAACAAAATCTTCCACAAACATATATGTGTTGAAAAATTAGGAACAATTGTGGGACTCATCTTTTTTATGGAAAAAACCCTGCACACGCCTTTATGCAGTTTTCTGGTCTTAGCGAGTGCTAAATTTAAGAAAAGAAATGTGGATGAAAATCAGCAAAAAAAAAAGCTAGAAACATGTCATTAAATACCTTACGAAGGTGTAGATTTCCTTTGAAGGTTTAGTTGTCTTTGAGAATCAGACTCTTGATGTTTGAATTCAGATGTCCTTGGTATTTTAAACTTGTTTGCGAAAAGACACTTATTCTTACCGGCTCTCAAGAACTTACTGGCATCTTGCCAGAGTTTACTCGGTTGTGTAATTTTTATCGTTCCAAGAGTTTTCAGCTTATGATCCTTGGGTTACTTTTAGAATCGTCGGAAGTAAGTCAGAGTTAACTATGAAGCGTAGGCATTACTATATAACGTTTGACTTTCTAAATAATCAGTTACGAATATTTCTTCTTTTATTTTAGAGAAGAAGAAGCCGCATATCAAGAAACCTTTGAACGCTTTCATGCTCTATATGAAAGAGATGAGAGCAAAAGTAGTTGCTGAATGTACCTTAAAAGAAAGTGCTGCCATAATCAAATACTTGGAAGGAGAGTAAGTCCCTCTTTCTCTATTCATCGGCTAGATGTGGGCTCATTTTTGAGTTTTGCAAAGTAAAGCTATTTTGGCAAAAAAAAACTATGATAGAAATCGAAAAAAAATGAACTTTTGTGATGATGTTCTTTCAGGCATTTCCAGGATGCTTCTGATCCATCTAGGGGGAGGGGCTCCTATCCCTTACTGGGATATAAAAAGTGTTTAGAAACAACTTTTAAAAAATATCTCTTTTGAACTACTGCGGTCAATTTGCCGAAATGAATTTCGTTCAAGGGGCTGGGATGAAAACCCCGCTCTTCCGATATAACCCAAAAACTACCGTTTTGGATTAATACAGTCGATTTTTTCCCGTATGGGTATCTTGGAGAAGCTATATCTTTGGAATAACGTTTTTTTGCAACTCTGAAATTTGGGTTTTTAATTTTAGCCAAAATATTTATTTGACCAAATATGAACCAAATTTCAAAATGGAAATTCAAAAACAAATCGTCTTTTGAAGTACTGCAGCCGGTATGCCCAATTTGGTTTTCTGTATAAACTGAAAAATATCTTAGAAACCAAATAACATAGAAGAAAAAGGATTGGAGCATGTAAGTTTATTTTTCTAAGAGGCTGGGATGGAAAAGCAACTTTCTGGTGCCACTCTAATACCACCTTTGAGACGACTGTAGGCAACTTGATCCAGTATGGGTGTCTTGAGGAAGCTACGCTCTTGGGATAAATTTTTTTTTAGGAATTCTCAAGGAAAGTTTTTGATTTGAGCAAAAACATTTATTTGACCAAAGGTGAACCAAATTTCAAAAATGAACTTTGAACCAAAAAAAGCGCCTTTTGAATTAATGTAGCCGGTGTGATAAACGTGGAATATCACCCTTTCGTGTGTCCTTTGATATGATACCTGTTAATACAGACCCTAAAAACGAATGTCATTACTTGTTCAAAAGGCTGTAGACTCATTGAGCTCAGGGTTGCCATCACGGTCAGTTCCTAAAGTGCTACAGTTGCCCAAATTTGCATGTTTCACAGCAATTTTCGGTGCTAGAGTAAAAAAAAATTGAATGTAAGAGTGCTAAAGTAGCACTTCTGTGCTATGTTAGCGCTATTTTAGCTACCCTGAGCACAAGATAAGTGCTTCACATTATAAAATAGTGCTAAAATAGCACTTTCGTGCTACATGTGGCAACCCTGAGCTATCCTTTAGAGTACTAAGAACAATGAAAATGAAATCATCATTTTCGACTTGGTTAAGTGGAAAATGATACAGTCATAAAAGTTATGTCTTTAAAAAATGAAAAAACAAAACAAAAAAAAAAAAACAACAAAAAAAAACAAAAAAAAACATAAATTCAGTCTTTAATGAAAAAGACCTCCATGTGTAGTTGTACAGGTTTTGGAAGTAGCCGGCACCAAATTAAAAAAGAAAGAAATATGGGTGAAAAATCTGCGAAAAATAAGATTAAAACATGCAACACAAGAAGTTGAAGATTTTAGTTATCCTTTGAAGGTTTAATTGCATCTAGATTGCTATTATTTGAATTTTTAAGGCCGAAATTTAAATTTAAACTAATTGCCAAACTAGTTGCCAAATTTAACTGATTTGTTTTGCTTATTTATTTTCACGATTGAACGTGTCATTAAATGTGACGCTGCAACAAAAATTTCAAAATTTTGAAACAACCGACAGAAAAAGCTTAGAAAACTGCATACTTTGCATAAAGGAGATTACAATATCTTTTCATTGTTTTCTCTGTAATATTCGTAACTTATCTGATTATTTATTTTAGTAATTCAGAGTAATGTGCAAAAAATAAATAAAAAATTGACCGCTGTAAGATTTCCATATAAAACCCCAGTGTTTTAGTAAATAAAAAAAAATGCGTGGAAAATGAACTGTTCTCTAATTATCTAATTTAAAAAAATGTATGGATATAGTCCAGTAGTAATTGTAATTAATTATGCCGATTATTAATATAATTAAGTCATCGGGGCCCGTGTGTCCCCCCCCCCCCCCTGAAGTCAAAATTTTCTTAGATTTCGGGGCACTTCTTATTCAAATTATAAAATGAAACTTCGTCTTATTACTCCCCCCCCCCCCGATTTTTTTATTGTTACCGATTTTTTTTATGCTATCGAATTTTAGAATTAAAATCGTTCCCAAACACTCAAATAAGCTAGGTAGTGCTACTTTTATAAGTTAATAGTGGAAGTCAGAAATGAAAAAAAAAAATGTTTAATTATAAATCTTTATTCGAAACTGCTCTCTTGCGCTAGATTCAGACTGAAGCGACAGATATTGTTAAGAGAAAACAACTAGGCGACGTTGCTATGTGAAGTTTTGCTGGCATATGCGAACTTTTCCAAAATCTTTCTAAAAGATAAGAAAAATACTTTTAAAAAACAAATCTCAAAAAGGGTACCAATAATACGTTCTGTTGGTGTTGTATTTTTGAAAGTACAGTCTTCAACAGTAAGCTTACCTTTATTTTTTTTTTATAAAGCTTTCCTTTTTTTAAAGCTTTACTTATTTTTTTTATATCAGTTTTTTTTTTGGGGGAGGGGGGAGAATTTTTCAGCTCTGGTCTTGAACAGAAGCGAAAGGAATTTTCACCCACATGAAGACATCCTTTTCATCAATAATTGGAAATCTGGTTAACCTAACTTAAGACTTCATACGCAACTGGATCAATTGATCGAGAGTGATAAGATCGATGATATAAATATTAGTTTGACAAAGCGAGTAACATAACCGTTTTTGAATTGCTGCTAGCTACGTGTGGTAAAGTATCATGATCATCATTGGCTTCTTTAAACCCAGACTAAAACTAAAGCTCACTCTTAACTTAGCTTCAACTTTAAAGGAGGGAAAGCCTCGAATGAGGGAAAGCTTCAACAATTCCGATCCGATTGTGCTTAAGTTTATAATATTTCCAGAGCATCTGAAGTCTAAACGCATTTTGAGTCTTGGTAGAAAGTGCTATCGGATGTGATAGCCTCTTCAATAACGTTTTTAAAAATCTATAATTTTTGAGATGGTTGAAAGTGCAAGAGAGAGAGAGAGAGAGAGAGAGAGAGAGAGAGAGAGAGAGAGACCCAAAAGCAAAAGGGGTCGCACATGGTAAAAAAAAAAAAAAAAGACCAAACGAGGGATGGCACTTTTATTGATTAATAACAAAAGTGATCGTCTTCTCTTATAGTTTAGCTTTACACTCATCTTTGTTTTGTTTTTTTAAGAGAGAGAGAGAAAGAGAGAAGGCGAAAGAAAGAGAAATAGAGAGAGAGAGAGAGAGACCCAAAAGCAAAAGGGGTCGCACATGGTAAAAAAAAAAAGAACAAACGAGGGATGGCACTTTTATTGATTATAACAAAAGTGATCGTCTTCTCTTAGAGTTTGTTTTACACTCGTCTTTGTTGTTTTTTTAAGAGAGAAAGAGAGAAAGAGAAAGAGAAAGAGAGAGAGAGAGAGAGAGAGAGAGAGAGAGAGAGAGAGAGAGAGAGAGAGATAGATAGAGAGAGAGAGAGAGAGAGAGAGAAGGATAGGATAAATCGGTAATTTTGTTTCTAACGTCATCATTTTATCATAAAGAAAAGTTGTTATGATTTATTTTATTTTAAGTGGCACACTCTTACTCGTGAAGAACAGGCTCGATATTACGAAATGGCCAGACAACAGCGACAGTTACATATGCAACTTTATCCTTCATGGTCCCTGCGAGATTCTCACAACAGCACGAGTCGAAAGAAAAAAAGAAAAAGGGACAAAACAGCGGAAGGAGGTAGTTTATGAGTCAGCTAATGCCTGCTTCTTATTGGCAAAACGCCAGCGCATACTAACCAATCACAGTTGATATAGTCTTTTTTTTTAACTAGATGTAGCTTGAAATAAGTTAGTTGCATTTTGGGAACTTTAAGTTTTCATTTCCGAAACATTTTGGGATCAAGCCACCCAGCTTCACGATTTTTTGAATGTAATCACAAAAAATGTTTTATTTGTTTGTTGTTCCTTATCCATATGTTCTAATATTTGAGAATATGTGCATACAGTTTTGACCTCTAGAATAGGGGAATTGCAATCTGGAGAATTTTTCCTGATAGGAGGATCAAAGGACGAGAATCATGTTTGTTGTCTGTAAAAAAAAAGAAGAAAAAAAAAGGGGGATGAGGGTTTTAGGGACCAATCTCACCGAGAATCCCCTCCTGTTGTACTAATTTGTTAATAATTTGCAATTATCAAAATTCAGATATCTCTATCGTCATTAGAAGGCCGATTTTATTTTACTGATAGACGACATTCGTCATTTTAAGAATGAGTTATTTTATGTTAAAATCTGATTGCCCTTTTCTCATTTTATAGTAATAAATATTTTACAACTTGATGTTTAAAATTTATTTGCTTTAACTAATATATCTTCTCTATTTATATAACATTCTCCTACTCTTGTCTGTGACTCGATAAAAAGTACCCTTTGAATACAAATTGACCTTGGCCCGTTTAAGTCCTCCTTCTTATGTATGTCACAAAACGGGATACATAGAAAGCGACGAAGATCACACTGCCTTTCCATCATAAACATCAACAACAGGAAGAACAATAGCGAGATCTTTTCGCAATAGTGGAATTCTGTATTTGAATGAATATTTCGACCCCATTTCCAAGGACCGTCCTCAGCAAAACATAAATATATGTAAACATAAATATATTCGCTGAAGTAAGGATGCCGGGACTGTTTTAAAAAATTTCATTTTAGTTTTAAGGGTTGCATGTTATTCTAAGTCTCTTTTCCTTCATATAGTTATGTTTCGCTGAGGACAGCCCTTGGACATAGGATCTAAATATTCATTCAAATATAGAATTCCAGTGTCTTGCGGAAAGATCTCGCTATTGTTCTTCTTGTTGTTGATGATTAAGACGGGATACATCTTTTTTTGGCCAAGCTAATGGAAGTTGCGATATTTGGTAGGGAGGGCAGAATGGCGTTAAGAACTTGCTAATATTTTTAAAGCAAATCGAGAGGGGTAGTTGCCCTCCCCTTCCACGTGCTATACTCATGACATCGTTCAACTCAGCAATATAAACTTGTATTGTTTATTAAAGGCTAATCATCCCCTTCTTATGATACTCTTCAATGCCCATAAACAATATTAAACTGATGAATAAGGAACTTATGCTCCTTGTTTAACGAAAATTTAATGTTTTGTGAAGCTGGTTGGCATGCAGTTCTTGTTCTAGTGATTCCACATTCATGACTAGTGATTCCAAAACTCAGAAATTTGGTGCTGCAAAGGTTAGAAATATTGTTATTGTCAGTTTGAAAATTCCAATTACTCCTTCAAAGATTTCTCTTAATGACATATAAAACCTACTTATTTTTCTAATTAAATGAATAGCATTTCTATCCAAGTGAATTAATTATTTTCTCTCATTTTAACCAACATGATCATAAGTTATATAGCATTTTAAAAAGATCAAATGGTTTGAGAAATGGATGGAAATAGGTTAATAATACAGAACTTTAGAAAAGAACAAATTATTTGGGTTGCAAGGGGGACCATGTAGCCGTAAGGGAAATTCGACTTACCTAGATTCCTGTTTTTAGACCCCGAATTTGAAGCATATTTTAAGTGGGTTCGAGAAAAATTGTTTTTCAGGTCCTCCCTGTTCAGTCCATCAAAACTTTAAAGTATTTTCATCTACGGGTTACAAGCCTGTTGGACATAGATTCTTCAAAATTAGAACGTGCAATTGGTTGAATACAGGTTCTGAAAAACTTGAACACGTATTCAAAAAGATTTCGTTACAGCTGAACACGGGTATTGAAAAACCTTATAACACGGGCATTCAAAAAGATTTTGTTACAGCTGAACACGGGTATTGAAAAAACCTGAATACGGGTATTCAAAAAGATCTCGTTCTAGCTGAACACGGGTATTGAAATACCTGAACACGGGTATTCAAAAAGATTTCGTTACAACTGAACACGGGTATTGAAAAACCTGAACACGGTTATTCAAAAAGATTTGCACAGCCTTGTGTCTAACTCAAATGTTGGACGTGACGGCGTGGCCAGAAAAGAGGGCTTAGGGAAAACATTGAGATACCAATAAAATCTGAGTGGTCTTCAGGTTTTATTTTGTTTCAGAATGTGAATGGATAGTTTTAAGGGAGGAAGGAGAAGAAAGTTGTGAAAAGACAAATATGAAGAGAAATATCTCAGCTTGGGCTTGCACCTTTAGCTAAATTGGTTAGATATTTTTCTACAACTAGAATCAATTCAAAAATAATACATAGACTAATGAAGAGTTTATAGTGTAAATAGTCATTAGCAATTTATAATTTTACTGATTGGGGGTCAACAGGAACCATTCAAGGCGGTACAGAATGAGACTAAGGTTCGCTTTCAAATAAGATTTTTTTTTTTCCATTTTTAAAAGCTAATTTGTAATTGCAAAAATATGATATCTACTTAAATGGTGTTAAATATATAATATACAAATATATAATTATTAGGAATAGCATGATTAGAACAGTCTTCTTCGCACGTATAAAAACCACAATATTTGCTCGCTCGCTCTCCTTCAGTCGGCCTAATAACCTGATAATAATAGCTAGAAAAAAACGGTTTTAAAACAGTTAAAAAGTATATGAAGAAATTTAACACCATTCATGAAGCGCCGAATGTGCAGCTCTGGATGTCAATAGTATAGTCTAAAAGATAAATATTTACCAGGACAACCTTTTATTTATCAGATTGATTTGTTTTGAATATCAAAGTCTAAAAATTGTCAATACTGGCGCAAATTAGTATAAATTAACTGTGAAACAAAAAGCTAAAAGTTCAAAAAATGTACACAGCCTCAAAATGAAAACTCAAAGAGGTCAGTCAACACGAAATATAACAGCAAAAACTTCTAAATTCGTAAAAAAAAAACTGATTAATTTACAAAGTCAGTCAAAGAAAGACAAATTCTCCTAAAAAAAGGAGTATATGGTTTAAAGGAGGGGAGGGCTTCGTTAAAGTGGAAGATAGCTTCATATCCCTAATGCTTTAAACGGCCATGACTGTTGCTTTGAAGAAAAAAAACTTGTTAAAAAAAAAGATGGTTGCATAAGTTTTTATCTAAACTGGCTTTATGTCCTCAGTAGTTTGGTAATGCCATTAACATTGCTTTAAAAAAAACCTACGGAAGCAATTCTTTGTCTTTTATTCAGAATTAATTAAAAAAACTTTCCACAAAATAATTTTTTTAAAGAAAAGTAATGAATTCCATTAAACCAAAAATGAGCAAAAATAAAATAATCTACCAAGCGTGAAACTACCACAAATCAGCATCGATAAATAAATGAAACCCAAAACGAACAGAAATTACAATAAACAACCAAGTCAAACTCAAAACGAACAGAAATTAAACATGAGTATGGCTCAAAACCCCTATGCCTTCCCAAGGCCAGAACATAATTTGTACTTTATTGAAAAAAAATACAGATGAATGTGCATTGTCATTTTAGTATACAACTGCTGATATTTAGTAATCACAATGTTAATATTTTGATTTATTAAAGTATAAAAGTAAAAATATTTACATTTTTCGAAAAGGCCTACGAAGGAGTACTTCAACTCCTTCGATACGAAGTGCCCTGGTCTAAAGAAAGAAAAAACAACAATATATTGTGCCAACATCGTTCATCGCGCAATCGCGCTGCCTATGATAATCATAACCATCTCGAGCAGCTGACCCCTCATCGTAATTCTGAGGCCTAAAATAAAAAAAGTTCTTAAATTTTAACTATATAAACCGAAATTAACTAGAGTTTTGGAATCACATGTCTTGGTGGCGTACATAAGTATTTTGATTTTGCTGAATACTAACCGCTACTAAACTTTTTTGCTCAGTGGCACGCCTTGGGAAGAGAAGAACAAGCTAAATATTATGAGATGGCGCGTAGAGAGAGGCAGATCCATATGCAAATGCACCCCGGCTGGACGGCGCGGGACAATTACGCACAGGGAAAGAAAAGGAAGCGGCGGCGTGAGAAGCCGTCTGATAACGCAGGAGGTATATCTCGTCTTAAAAACCATTTTGAGTCCTTTCTATGGTCCGTCATCAATATTCCCCGAGCTATTTTTGTGTATGAATAGTTACGGCTCAGCTTTTTAGCTTCTCGCTGTAATTTCAAATTCCAATTTTAAAATAAAGATATAATTTTTTTTTTTATAATATATTATAGAATATATATATATATATATATATATATATATATATATATATATATATATATATATATATATATATATATATATATATATATATATATATATATATATATATATATATATATATATATATATATATATATATATATATATATATATATATATATATATATGTGTGTGTTAAATAAAAGAAATTTAAGGGGGGGGATCAGCAAAATACAAGCTAAAAACATGTGACGCCAAGCAGCTTAAGATGTAGCCTTCCATTGAATGTGTAATTGTTTTGGGGAATAAATGGATTGTTAATCCTTGTAATGTAGATTGTTAATTAATGAAAAACAATGTTAAATTTGAATAAATCTGATCAGAACCTAAATCAAAATTAAATAGTTATTTATTTATTTTCACGATTATGCGTGGCAACACTGACGAAAATATTGCATTACCCTAACAACTTCGGAACAACATAATTTTGGAACAGACAAAAGAACAATCCTAAAAAAAAAATCTTAGTTTTCATTTATGAAAAGACCTGAGATGGGTTTCGAAGGACAAAAATGCTTTTATTTTGATGTCCTTGGATCTTAAAATAAGATTTAAAACTTGATTTTTTGTTTTCTTTTCCAATAAAAATCTTTGGCTTGTTAGCCTTTTTACTGCGAATGCTTCCAAGAGTCTCCTCCTTTATTTTAGCTGCACGGTGCTTTAAACTCAACTGCAAACAAATCTAGTTTTTTGACGAAAATTTAAGGCTTTATAAACGACGGGTTTTTCGACTTCAATTTCGACTTCAATTGGCTTCTTTACGTAGTCTAATAATAATTCTCTTGACTTTTCGTAGAAAAAAATCGCAGAAAAAAAAGTCAGCCAAAAACTGTTTCAAACAGAAAAAAGATTTTGTTTTTTGTCAAAAGTACACTGCCAGTGGCTCTTATCAATTTTTTCGGTCTTGTATAAGGATTTTTACAGAAAAAATTATCTACCAATTCTTGCGTAAAACTTTACTTTTCCTTTGGGCGTTTTCCGGGCGAACTGGGAGTTAAATCAACTTATGAAAATGCAGGAGATGGTTTTATTGCAGTTTCATTGGTTGATCTACTTTCCAGTTTATCCAAATGGAGACTTGCCAAATGGAAACGTGGCCCAAAATTAAATAAAAGAAATCGTGTTTTTGGTGGCGGATAACGCCACGGTACTTATTTTCTTGTATTAAGCACTACCATAAACACTGAGTATTGACTGATCTTTTTTATCCAATCATAAATTCCTTGACATTTAACGTCATTTTTGCGGGATTGTCGTGGACGTCGTCCCGCAGGATTGCAGTAACGTCATTTTGTGGGATTGTAGTATCGTCACCGTTTTTTGTTCCAGATTAAAAATCAATTAAATTTGAATCAGTAAAGTTTGTGCAGTAATCAGCTAGAAGCGCAGAATCAGTAATAAAAATCAGTAAGATTGTGGGTACGAAAACGGAGCATGAAAGGAGCTAATTTAATTGCCTTTTGTTCTATCGTTAATATTGTGTCAAAAAGAAGAAAATTACTTAAATTGGAAGACATTTAAAACAAACAACAACAAAAGAAAAAAGAAAGCTCAAAATCCATATTACTACAACAGATTTCTGTTATGTTAAAGTATTAATCATTTTCACTACTTAAACTTTCAGACCACGACACGAGGCTTAAGCATCTTATAGCTATTTGGGGGACTAATAGATTAAGGTCACAGTATACTTTAAGTTTACTTTGACCCAACCCATTAGTCACCAAATAGTTGTCGGATGTTCAACTATCGTCGCGGTCTTATGTATATTGAACAAAAAATAAGGGAGGGGTGGTTGTTAAGCTTATATTGAGATCTCAGATTGTTGTATGTCATATAAGGCAGCACTCTTCCCGGGGTTTCTTGCCATATCTTTAAATCTAAGGGGGAGGAAGGGGGGCTGTTTTCCAAATGGCTAACGGGTATATTTTAAAAATTCTATTAATATGTGGTGGGGGTGGGGCTGTGAAATCTTGGATGGACAGGTGCATAGGCCTCCCGAATCTGAATCCCACTCTTTTAGTTCTCCAATAAACCTTTTTTTTTTGTTCTGATATTAATTTGATCTTTGAAATAAGTTTGAAGTGCACCCTGACATATTTTCGGAGGGGGTCTTTGAGTAACAAGTCTTGAAAAAAATTCCAGAATGCGTGAGAAAAACTTAGGGAAATGTTCTACACTCCAGTTTCTTAGCCATTATAAATAAATTTGATTGATTCAAGTAGGAAATCTATTTTTTTAATAGCAACAAAGATAAAATGAATTTCAGTTCAGAAAATGAATTTCATTCAACAAAATGAATTTCATTCAACAAAATGAATTTCATTCAACAAAATGAATTTCAATTCATCAAAAAACCAATAACTACTATAGTAATCACTCCTAGTCCATTCGGGCCTGGTTTCTTCAGAAATATACTTTTTTACCTATGTAGACGAACCCATAGATAGAACAAAGGCAAATTGGTGATTAAGTCGAGATACACCTCACTCACTGTATTTTCATATTTTATTTTTCGGAAGCTATGCTTACTGCAAGTTGAACGTACCCTATATCTTACTGGTTTGGTTTGGGATTATTTTGCTTATTTTTCCTTTGCTCGCTTTTTGTATGCTGTTTATTTTAATTGCACAGTGTCAAATTTACAAATTTACCAAATGAAAAGTCATTGCTATCAGACTTAAAGGTTGTATCTGACATTTTTCATATTCCCGAGATGATTGCCTACACCTTTGCTAAGCTTTTCTCAAAGAGAGGATTGGCAGGACAATGTATGTTTAGAACATGATTTGATTGATCTACATTGCCCTGCTAATTTTTCCCTTGAGAACAGCTTAGCGAACGGCTTTTGGTAATCATAATTTTCAAAATGTTAGATACGACCTTTAGGACTGGTAGTGACGAATCAGTGTTTGATGTTCATTGCTTAGTTGCGCCTGGCTCTGAACAAACCCAATGAAAAGCCGCATGCGAGTGGTGCAAATTTCGCGAGTACGTTTTTATCATTTAGTGAGACATGCTTTTATGTTTTTTGCATACATTCATTGCAATTAATAAGATTCTTCATATATTCCTAATTTATGTCTTATGCTTTCCAATCTGATAATACTTCGCTGCGAAAAATTCGAAAAAAAATCTACTTCACTCGATAAATTCGTGGGGTGAAATTTACAAAGATGGTAGCATTTTCATAACTCAGCGTTAAAATTCGCTCTGCGATTGCAAAAGTTACGTTTGGTAAGAATCAAGCATTAAACTCGATGCTGGATATATACTTCAAGATGATGTGAAGGCTGTTCATGGTTGTAATATTTAGATGCGTAAAAAGCGAGCCACTGCCGGTAGTAACCGAAAGTTTTAAAAAAACGCGTTCTTAGAGTACTGTCAAAACAGGAACACTAAGATGTGTCTTTCTTGAGTCCTTTCGGAATGAAGGAGTCAAGTGTCTATATATAGCATATATGATAGACTATTATAAGCAACTACATACATACGTATTTAAATGTTTGCTTATTTAATGGTTTTACTAGACTTTAAAAATAAATAAAACTTTAATGATAAATAAAACTCTATATTTAAAAATTAATTTAAAGATGTCGTCATTTTCAGGGTTTCAGCTTTTAAGTTGTTTCCGTCTTCAAATTTATAGACATTCCATGTCTTTGCGTATCGTTTTCGCTGTATGAGATTTTCAAAGGCCAATCGGTCCCAAGTCAGGCCTATTGTTTTACATTTGGAAGATTATTAGCGCCAAAACACTCAATTCAGTTCCAGTTTACCGTAGTCATAACGAAAAAATGTTGTGCAGTCGAATACTAAATGTTTTCTTTTCCAGCCTATATTAATGATTTCTGAAGTTTCTTTTTATTAAGAGCAAATTTTGGCAAAATAGCACAACTGGCAAAAAAAGAGTCAAATTAGTTTTTTTTTCACTGTTGTTTTGTGGACCTATCAAAATGGCCAAAGAACGAATAAAATGTCAGGTTGTATATTAAACTAACTCTGACTTTAAATTTGACCTTGAAAGCTATCCTTACACGGGCAATTTTCTACATTCGATCACTTTTGGTAGTGACTTAGTTATTCTATTTGATGTCAACTTAGAAGTTAATATATCCCTGTAATAAATTAACTAAAATCTTTATTTAGATTAAGTCTGTTTTTGTACTTAAGTATGGACCTAAATCAAATTTTTGAACTTGAGCTAACTGAACTTAAATTTCTATATTCAGTCGGTTTCACTATCTACTTGATTACCATATTCGAAGTTAATATATCTACTTCTGTTAACAAAAAGTCCCCTGAGGTTAAAAAAGCTGGGTACACTGCTTCTGTATCCCAATCTATTCAAAGCTTCTCCCTTTACACCCTTCCATTTTCCCTTAAATTCTTTCTTGCGACCTGTTTCCCATCCCTTTCGGGGACGACCTTTCTTTTCGTTTAGCCCTAAATGGATGGCCAAAAAGGACGATCTTGGGCAATCTACCATCCTGCATCCACAAAATGTGTCCTAGCTGTCTCAACATTTCCCTCGTTACAGCCGTCGAAAGTGGGATAGACCCACATTTCTCCTCCAGCTTACTGTTTGAAATGTGGTCAGTCAAACGGGTACCCAAACAGTCCACAGAAACTTCCTCTGGAATAAATCTAATAAATACTTCCTCGTCTTCTGAAGCTTCCACGTTCCCGACCCATTCTTTTCCATTTTTATTCACTGCGGTCTTCCTATTCGCAGACTTATCTTCCTTTCTTCCAAACTCTTTTCAGCTATGAAAAAAACTCTGGGCCTTGGCTGTTTTACTTATAACACCATCACTGCATCTTTACTAATAATATTACCAAGTCTGTGAAGTTATCACTTTATAGATCCTCGTAATACCCAACATCACCTCTTCACCCTCGTCTATTCCTAGTCCAAGCGAATCAGTCTTTTTAACATTAATTTTCAAGCCTATTCTTGGACCCTAAAATCTTAAAATCTCAAAGAAATCATTCATTTCGCTAACGTTTTCATCTAAAATACTTAAAACCATCAGTAAAATCTAAGTCTAGAAAAATGTTTCTTCCTATTTGATTCATTCCTCTCTGATACCCTGTGCCTTGTTCTTTAGGACAAAGTCAGTCAAAATGATCCATATAAATGTTGACAGAAACGCAACCCTGCTAACTCATGATTCAATACAGAACCAGCTACATTTATTTGGCATACCATACAGGGATAGGACTTTCATCGAAACTCTTTTATCGACTGAAACGAACGCTTGTTTATCATGGTTGCAAAAATAGCTGCAACCATGATAAAGAATAATCGAAAACTGAGGACTAAAGTGGTCTGATGACTCAGGCAGTTTTCAATTATTAAAATCTAAAAATGAAAATTCAGTCGATGCATCTTCCCCTTCCTAAGACCACACTGTTCTTTTCTTAAAATTTTATGTACAGCATCTCTAAGTCTGAAAAGTATCATCATACTAAGTAATTTGCTTCCTGCAGAACCGAGTTAATGTCTCTATTACTTCACTCTCTCTTATCATCTTTCCTATAAATGAGTATAGTTACAATTTTCATAAAGTCGCTAGGTACTTCCTCTTTCAAAAATCATATTCATAATCTTCAGTAACTTATGTCTAGCTTCACAAACTGATTTACCACACTATCACCCCCCGAGACCTTATTCTTTTTTAATCATTTTAGTACTGTCTCTAACTCTTCTTCGAAAAATAAATCTTTCTTTACTCCCAAATTGATTTAATATATTCAATCTATTTAAAATATTTCTATATTTAAATTTCATAATAAATGTGTATGTGTACTCAAGTCTGGTTTATATTCCAGTAATGTGCCTGGTATTTTATTTTCAACGTAGAAGAATTTAATTCAAGACTTGCCTAACAGTAATTTCTTTTTTAATCTTTTTTTTTTTTAAAGATTAAATCTTTTTTAATCTTTTTTTTTTAATCTTTTTTAATCTTTTCTTTTTTAAAGGCAATAACTTGAAGAAGTGTCGAGCACGGTACGGATTAGATCAACAAAGTCAATGGTGCAAACCATGCAGGTAATTTTTTTTTTTCTCAATAGAATAGTTGTTCTCAAAGTCTGTTTGTACTAAGAACAATAAAAATGAAATCTGATTATTTTAATTCTTTAAGTCGTAACTTGCATTTATATTTAAAAAAGGGAAAGATTGGTTGTTCAATTTTTTATGAAAAGACATTCATATGCGGTTAAGCGCTTTTTGGTAGTAGCGGGCACCGAATTTAAAAAAAAGAAACATGGGAGAAAAATTAGAAAAAGTCCTGTGGTGGCGAAGTAGGTTTGACCTTTTGGTAATACGGGACCCAGAGATGGAACCCAGCTGTAGGAATACGCTGCAGGGCCGACGCAGGGATCTTAATAGTCAAGAAGTGTCGTTAATCCCATTAGTTAACTCTAAATTAGAAAAAAAATTAAGCTAAAAAATGTAATTAAGCTAAAAAAAAATGTAATTAAGCTAAAAATATATGACACCAAACAACTTAAGAAGCTGTAGTTTATTTGAAAACGGATATCTTCCTTTTAACGGATATCGTTAAAAGGATATCTTTTTTAAAACGGATATCTTCTCATTTTTAATAGAAATTACTTATATTGAGATATTAATTAATTAATTATATTAAATAATTTTATTAAATTATATTAATTAGTTATTAATTATTACTGAGAGCAACTATTGCATTTTCAATATGAATGATGCTTAAAAGCAATGCATAACACAAAAAGGACATTTATTTTTGGCCAAGTTTGATAATGAGTCCAATCAAATTAATGTCATTGAACGATTTACAGTTTAAATTGGGGTTTTGGATGTTGTTTAAGTTATTTCTTCAACGGATTTCATATTCGTAAGGGTTTGAAAACTCGTTGATAAGAATTCTCGAATTTATCTTAGAATAAAAAAAAAAAAAAAAAAAAAAAAAAAAAAAAAAAAAAAAAAAAAAAAAAAAAAAAAAAATCTTTTTCACTTGAACTATAGATCCTTCTAGAGTTGCAAAGATTTGCGCTAGCTTCAAAATTTGCGCCAGTTTGAATTTGTATTCGAAGTTAGAGCTCATTTTTAATAAAATATTTCCAACCACACAGACATGGAGGTAACGGAGGAGAAGAAAGTTAAAAAGCCCCTTTCCCTATCCTTTTTTTGACATTAGATTCATCTTTTTAAGTTTTATTTACCTTGCTCAAAATTCTTCCAAGTTCATGAAAAGCCACTGTCCTTGAGGGTGAGGGGAAGGATAGTGGATACTCTATAATATTTTCCAGGGACTAACTCGGACTGCGAATCCATTCCTGAAAGTTGTTCATTGGAACAACAGCTTTTGGGGCTAGTAAAAAAACCGCTATGCTGCAATTCAGCTAATTCAGGATTATAGATATAATTCAGGATGCTGCAGTTCAGGATTATAGAACTAAGTCTGAGCTTTTGGAGGTTCTAAAGAATTTTAAGTTTTCCTTTCGAAATGATTCCAAGTACAACTCTTGTTTTTCAACCTAAAAACATAAAATTTAGATGAAACCCCTAAAATTGTTAAGTTTAGTCATCTGGGCTACCGCCATTTTGTAAGCTAAAATTAGGAGGAAATAGTAAAATAAAATAATTCCAAATCGATTAGTGTTTATTAAGGGTCCCTGTTGTGTCCTGCGATCTCAAACATTCCCCAGAAAGTTGGGAGATATAATTAGAAACTCCATATGGTATTGAAATGAGCTCGCTCTAAGTGTGTAAATATAGAAATTTAGTTGTTGCATTTTTTTTTGTCGTGTGAACTTAGCTTGTTTAGGGAGGCGCAAAAGTTACTGTGATTTAAATAAAATATTTTTCAAATTAATTAATTTTTTTAGTATTATAAAATTAGACTGGAATAAAATTCCAATCTTTAAAGCATTTAATAAAAACTAATTAATACATTGCACTCATTCAGAAAAGATATTTTATTTTAAAGAGGCAAAGTTACTTATGCACCATCCTGTAGAAGCTAATTCAGAAAATGTGTCCTAGGGCATCTTATTGCCTGTTTTTGATCTAGCATGTTCAAAAATAGTTCGTAACTGCAGGCGAAATTAAATAGTTTTGAGAACCTGCAGATTCGGCCACTTTTAAGAAGCATGAATTAAATTCAAAGGGCTAGCTTTTGCCTCAAGACACATTTTCTGACTTATTTTGTATAAAGACATCTAACCCTTTGAATCTAATCCATGTCTTCTTTACATGCTGCTTAGTCCGCGAGGATTGGATGATAACTGTAAGGAAAGTAAATCACCTATTAGTAAGCCGTCGGTTATTCAAAAGGCGTACGCCATTACTCCCACCTCTGTTAGTGAGACTGACCTCTCCTCTTGTTCTGCTGACCTATCGTTAAATACGAACATTGGTGGTCATAATTATCGTAGTTCTTGTAGTTATGAGTTCAATGGAAGTTATACTGATACTTATGGTCCTATTGACCTCGCTATCAGCTCTCAAGGACCTCCTAGTGTTCTGTCGACCTTGTCGCCTCAAGCTCCAACTTATGTAGATTTGTAACTTAGGTACAAGTTTTGAGTATTTTTTATGTTAAAAAATCATCATGAATTTTAAAAGACTATTATTATGTTTTTTTCTATTAACTATTTTTGTGTTTAATTTATTCTTAAGCTTTAATTTTTGTTTAACCCCTTTTAAAAATTATGCTCTGTTTCAAATTTCTAAATTTTTGTTTTTTTTTTATAATGACCTTATCCGGGGTGCTGGTAGAAGCTTATAGCGGTGAATGCTACGAATCAACGGTTTACCCCCTAGGTTTCTCCCTAGAGTTATCCCTGTTGAACTTCCTTTTAAATGAATCTACACGAGGGTTTCCTGTTCATGCAATAACACTCCTGGGTAATTGCACCCCTTGGCTTTCTGCTTGCATAAAACTCAATTAACTGAAATATATTCAATTAAGCATTTCATTGGGAGGAATTAGGGAGCAAATAGTTAAAAGCAATAGTTAAAGGTTGTTCGATGTCTTCCAGAGGAATTGTCTACGTGTAGTTTTGGATGCCCATTTGACTCACCGTTTTTCAAACAGTAAGCTGTTCAAAAGTATTGTTCTATCTCATTTTCTAGGGCTGTGATGAGAGAAAGAATAAGATGGCTAAGACACATTTTGCGGGTGAAGACTAACAGATTGCTAAATATCGTCCTTTTCAGCTATCCATCTAGGGTCATATGAAAAATAGGTCGTCCCCAAATGGGAGGCGGGAAGAGGTTATAAGAAAGGATCTAAAGAAAATTAAAACCTCTTGTGAGGGTGTAAAGAGGAAATCGTTGAATAGGTTGAGATGAAGGAGGTGAAAATATGGTTTCTATGGTGAAAATTTTGGTAAAGGGCTAGAGTAGGGACTATTGAGAACTGACATGTTAAGAAAACAACTCTTACTTCATATTATGCAGAACAATTGTAGCTAATACATTTTGCATGCAACCATGGGCGCCCATAAGCTGAATTCCAGGGGGGGGGGGCAAACCTGGTCTAATTGGCACTTTTAATGCTATATAATAGAAATCTCAGAACAAAAATATAAAACTAAGGCAGCATCATTCAGCCAGGGGGCGGGCCCCCCTGCCCCCCTTATGGGCGCCCATGCATGCAACTCTTATACTTTACCCCCAATCCTTCCTAATGTGCAAATATATAGCTTACATTATAAATTTCCGATGCATTCCGCCACCCCTCACTCTTGTCTTTCCAGTTCATGTTTCGTCCCAGTTAATGCAATTTATACGGGTGGAACAAGTAAGATCCATTGGCAGAATGCATCGGAAACATATAATTTGGACTATATATTAGCGTATTAGGGGGCGGGGGGGGGGGGTTAAGTATAGTGGGGATGCAGTCAAAATGTGTTAACTACAATTATGATGTATATTATGAAGTGAAAATTGTTTTCTTAACATGTTTCCTTCTCAATACCCCTCGACCTAGACCTTTGCCAAAATTTCTATGGTATTTTCTATGGTGAAAATGTTCTGTCTCGACTAGTCGAAACTAGGCAATCAGATCGATTTTGGAATTATCCACTGTGAACGGTAAAATCGAACTGCTAGCTTGACGTATATTCTGTCCACTGGCTGACATTGTCCTCGGTTATTTAATTTATCGTTCATTTATTTTCTTCTTTGTGATACGTGCTAGCTTGACGTCAGCTAAAGATTAGCATTACTTAATTCTCGGTGTCCCGTTCTTCGGAGTCCGTTGGGTTTGCAGACGAGTTTCTGGAAAACCGACTTTTATCCATTTTGTCATTCTTAAGGCTTATGTTCCCTATTCTAATTTCGGTGTGTTATTGTTCTGCTGCTCTCGTCAAGAACGTATCCAGGTTGTTTTTTTTTTTGGGTGGGGAGTTAAAAAAAAAACTTTAAAAAACTCAACAAAAATCTTTTTATATTCATTTTTGTTACGTTTTTACGATTCAGACAAACATTTCGAGGGAGATTCAAACCCTTAATCCGCCCCGCTGGATCTGACCTTGGCTCTCCTACAGTTTTCTAAATCTCAATTCAATTCAATTCAATTTTATTCGAATAAAAACATAACACAAACATCAATAACAATAAAGATCCTAGAAGATAACTTGTTAAGGACCAAAAGAAAAAAAATTAAAGTAACACTGAGAAAAAAAAAAATATAGAAGAATAAAACATGGCTAATTAGAGCAAATTTGTTAAAAATGGAAATATTAAATTATACTATCAAGTTTTGTTACATTTTTATACAACTTGCAGAAACTTGTGGCTAGTTCAACACTGGAGGGAATTTTGTTCCATTGAATAATAGATTTGTAAATGGGAGATTGCTGGGCAGGACTAGAAACGCATTTAGGAATTTTAAAGGCTCTATTGGATGAACGGAGACAGTGGGCTTCCGAAATATAATATTATAATAGGTTAGGAGTTGAGGTGGAAGATTATTGTGGAAAGCAGAGTAAGCAAGCGATAAATTTAGTTTTTGTATGATATGATCAAGTGGAGCTATGCCAAAATCTGAATACAAATCACGAGTTGGATATAGACGGGAAGCCCGAAAAACTGCTTTAATGGCGCGGTTTTGGGCAAATTTGAGTTTTTTAATGAAGGACCGTTTTGTATTTCCCCAAACTGATCCGCAATAAGAAAGGTAAGGAAAAATAAAGGAATAATAGAGGGTAACTAGGATGTCAGGAGGAAAAAATAATTCACACACGGTTAATCGTAGCAACTTGTCTCAAAATTATTGCTGTTATGTAAGAAATATGATTAGAGAATGACAAGCATGAGTCAATAAATACACCAAGAAAACTTGGCAACCTCCACTTGTGGGAGGATGTCGGAGGAGTACCTGAGACCAACAGCAGGTTGAATAACGTCTTTGTTGTAGGGGGTTCTGAATAACACTATTTGACTTTTTTTGCTATTAATGGTCATGTTATTCGTAAGGCACCACGCCTGGACTCTGTTCAGAAGGACTTGGGCAGAGGTTATTGCCAATGGTAGATTGGCGCCAGTGATGAAGAGTTGCTATCATCAGCAAATAATACAGGATACACTGAAGGGCCCAGGTCTATAACAAGATCATTGATATACAGGAGAAATATAATAGGGCCTAGAAGCGGAGCCTTGCGGGACACCCCTCCGAACAGGTAAGGGCTGAGAGGATACTCCACCCAGGCTCACACTCTGTACCCTTCCAGATAGATAAGAATCAAACCAAGAGAGGGGGAACACCAAGAATATCGTAACTATTTAATTTACTTATTAAAATACTATGATCGACCATGTCAAAGGCCTTAGAAAAATCCAAAAATAAGCCCAATACAGTTTTTTTTAAGGTCGAGCTGTGAGCGTATGAACTATGTGGCGTCAATTAGAGCATGAGAAGTTGAGAATTTCGGCCTAAAGCCATATTGGTGAGGAGAAATGAAGGATACGGAGTGCTGACTGTCAAACAGAAAGGGAGACAGACGTGTGAAGATGATTCTCTCGAGCACTTTGGATATAACAGGAAGAATTGAGATTGGACGATAATTACCTATCTCAGTTGGATCTCCCTTTTTAAGAACTGGAATAACAATGGCTGACTTTAGTAAATCAGGGAAAAACTCCGTGGGTTAAAGATAGGTTGGCAATATGCTTGATGGGCTCGTAGACAAAAGGAGATATGGTCTTCAGGAGCTTATTACTTAATCCAAGACAGTCAGGAGTAAAACTATTAGGGAGAGAACCGATGATTTGAAGTACCTCATTGCTATCAGTTGGGCAGAAAAACATGGATCTAAAATTGAAGCAAGGGAATACAGCCTGTGAGGAGGAGCGGGAGTCAGTATGAGGAACATTCAAAAAATAATTATTAAATGCATCAGGTGCATGTAAAGGGTCAATTAATCTACCATTTGTGTCTTTAAGGCGAATAGGTATAGACTTTGATTTTCTATTTTTTGAAAGTATTCCATTAATGGTGGACCATATCTTTTTCAGATTTCCTTTGCAATTGAGAATTTTTGTACAATAATAATTTTTCTTCGCTTCACGGATGAGTTTAGTGTATAAGTTTTATAATGTTTATAATTAGATAGGTCAATATCACTACGGGTCTTATAGGCTAACTTATATAATTTGTTTTTACGATATGAGGAGACAATGAGGCTATGTGACATCCAGGGGCAAATAGGGATATTTTTCCGGTTTAGGTTTACGAATAGGAAAAGTTGAATGGATAATCTCACTTAGCCTTTGCGCAAAACCATTTGTGGCAGAATTTACCTCTTGACAATATAAGACATCAGACCAGTCAGTGGTTTTTAGGCAATCGATAAAATGGTTTATATTTGCAGAACTGTAATTTCGAGTAGGTGTTGGGATATTAATTCTAGACCGTAGAGGTAGTGGTTGCGAAGGTAGAGACAAGTAAATAGGAAAATGGTCTGACAGATCCGAAAATACTATATTTGAGGACAGGTCATTTCCCAGGGAAGTGGATACAAAAATGTTGTCAATTAATGTTGAAGTTGATCTCACAGGATCGACTCTACTGGGGAAAAAAATTGTGGGTAGAAGACCACTCGCGGTTACCGATTCAAAAAAAGTGTCAGATTCAATATTTTTACCAACATTGAGTAGGTTGCAATTAAAGTCCCCAAGAACTGTTGCCTTTTATGGGGTAGGTTAATAAAATTAGAAAAATCACCAAACAGATTACAAAAACATGAGGTCGGAAATGGAGGAGGTTTATAAAATAAGGAGAGTATATAGGAATTTTGGCCGATAACTATGTTTACAATTATTGAATAAATACATCTGAGATTTAGTTGTGTAGAGAAAATAGATTCGCACTCTGATAGCCTGGTAAAATTTACATTCGAACGGATGTAAAGTGAGATACCACCAGAACACTTTGTCAATCTCCTGGGCATATGGATTATTTGGTAACCAGGGAGTAAAAAATCACTAGTGTCATCATTATCGGAAAGCCATGTCTCTGTTAATCCTATTACATCGAAAGGGCAGACACCATTAATTGAAATTAAATCTTTAAACTTGAGCCACTTATCCCGGATGCTTCTGATGTTGAAACAAAGAACATTAAGGGAATTATTATTTACTAGTTTTGGCTTCACATTAGTAGCAAAATCGAAAAATATCAAGGTATTTACAGCTAGCATTTGTTAAGGTACCAGGGGGGCTGCTTATAGGGTTGGCATGCTGATTATCATCTATATCGGGATAATTAAAAGCAATGTTATTGGAAAGGGATAAATTAGTTAAAAACGAAAAAGTCACACATTAAATAGTCGTCAGGCGTTCTGATTGTGACTCAATCAGCCTATGTTGGCTTAAAACACTCTCAATTTGAATTTCTGTTTCGGAAACTATGGTCTCGCCAAAGTGGGTTTTTTGCCAAATTCTTCAGAATAATGCATTTCAACTGATTGGGTAACTCTAATTGGGAGATGAGCATAGAGGTAACTGTAAAGCTGGCTAATTTAAAGTACACGTTTGATTCATCTTCCAAAGCATTTGGAGAAACTGTGTGAAATCTGTGGGGAGTAATTCCAGGTAGCTTTGTCGGTCTTGATGTCTTTCCTTGCGTAGGATTTTCCGAAAGGGGGTTCTTCAGGTTTTTTTGGGGGGCACTTGCTATCAAGGGGAACCATGGATTAGTTTTGTCTCGGATGAGATTATTCTGAAAACTTTCAACACTAGGGGAAGCATTGGGAACTCTTGGTGTCCTGGGGGCTGCTGGTTGCCTGGGGCCTGTTGGTGATTTCAGGGGCTGTTGGTTGCCTGAGGCCTGTTGGGGGACGGGGGACTCTTGGTGTCCTTGGGACTTGCATTGCTACAAAAGGGATTGGAAGTTGTTGCTCTTTTGCTATTCTTAGTATCTCTGCCCTTTGTTTATATTTGGGACAGTTTCCTTTATCTAGGGACTGGTGTTTGCCCTTACAATTAGTACATATTGGGTCAAATTGACAGTTTGACTCATTATGGTCCTTGCCAAGGCAAATCTTACAAATGTTGGAATCCTCTCTACAGTATTTATCTGAGTGCCCGAGCTTTAGACATTTAGTACATTGTAATGGCTTTTCTTTGAAAGGCTTGAAAGATTTTTGTTGGCCAAAGAGGAACACTTTGTCAATATTAAATTGTCCTTGAAGCTCAAACAACACAGTTTTAAAGTTTGAGGTTTCAGTGGTTTTGCGACCAAGGGTATGAACACTATAGAGACCGGAATGCATTCACCTTTTTCATTCATCAATGCTTCCATCAGGTCCGAGTTTAGAAACGATTTAGGGATATTGTAGAGCACTATCTTTGTTTTTATCGGCTTGGGGACCACAGGTGGGCTGTGACAACAACATTTTCAACACTTTTTAGCTCCATAACCTTTTTCACTGATGTGGGATCGTTCAAAAAATCTAAGGATCCTCATCTGTTTATATTCATATTAAAGTTGCAACGAATGGTCTTGAAGAGGGAAACTCGCAACTTTGGTATATCACGGTTGGTAAACAAGCAATTATCAGATTGGGGAACTAGTTGAATAATTACCGGAGAAACGGCTGGATTTCTTGAAGAGTTGTTCGTGGTATCGGTTTGATGTATTATTGCTGAATCTGGTGGACTTTTTGTTCTCTGTCTTCAACGCTTAGCCGAGTTTACTATCTTAAAGCCTTCTTCATCTTTTTCAGTATCAGTTGTTGAGGGGGATGGACATTGGGTGGTATCCATGTTTAGGGTATGAATACTCTTCAGAGAGGTCGCTGGTACATTTCGCAGCTGTAGGGGGGGTTCTAGCAAGGGCTTTTGAAGATGGTTGAAATGGTGACTTACTCATATCCCTATCAGGAGGTTGTTTTGGAGGCTCCTTTTTTCCAAATATTTGAGCTATTCAAACTCACAAATTCGAACACTAATTAGAAATTGTTTCTCAATAAATTCAAAATAAGCAACAGTAACGAGAAAAGTACCAGTAATCTGGTTTAGTGTTTACTAATCAGTTGCCAAAAATTTAAATATTCACTATTTTAACAAAGTAAAATAGATTAATGGGTCACCTTAAGTCAAAGTATCCACAAGTCTTATCCAAGACAGGAATTATTCAGGAATCTATCGAATTTATTTTTTTTTAATCGCTGCACATGTTTTTTTCAGGTTAAAATACATTGAAAATTGGTTCAAAATCGCCGATAAAGGACGATTTTTTTTTATAGCTATTTTAGATCCTTCTCTAAGGAAAAGCCTATGTAATGTAATAATTCTGGCTCGGTCAATGGACAGAGCCGAGACTAATGAATATAATTATTTAAGCATCTTGTCATGTTAGTGCAAGTTACAGTGCCGGCTTATCGCAAAATTGCTTGTTTCAGAAAGAACACGTACCTTAATAAACGTGGCTACTTAAATCGTTCTATTTAATTTTATTAGTGTACTAATTTTTAATCGTACCATATAATTAATATTGTTATAATCGATTTGGTTTTTGAACTATTCCTTCTACTTTTGTCAATTGTTCTATCTATTTTCAACAAATTGTCACTACTTATACACTTAAGCAACAGATGTAGGCTTTTCCCCCAATAAAATGATTTTAAATAAAACTTGTAATGTCTTTAATTATCACTATCTTGTCTGCATCCTTACTCATTTACATGTTTGTTGTGGTTTCAATAAAGGATGCAATTTTTTCCGCTTTTTTTTTCCAAATTTTTCCTCCAATTTAATAGTCGTTGAACTGGGTTAAATTGGTTTCTACCATGTATGATTTATTTTTGCAAGATCTTGAAATTCGACTTCTAATTCAAATTTTTCATAAAATCAAATTTGAAGGCTTAAAAGCATTACAAATCGTCAACAGACCCTGGACTTTTACTCCACGACATGCAGGCTGGGATTTACCAATAGGCCCTCTAGGCCCGGTTCTAGGGGTGCAAAATGCCAGGAGGCACAATGTGGCCACTTATAAATTGTCGGATGTCTCCCAAGAATGGCAGCTTAGAGTTCGGTACCACATCTTTCTTTCATTACTTTTGACTCGTCAGTTGTGTTCTGCTCAGTGCTTCCACTATCCCTGAATTTTCGAGTATTTCCCCGAAAATCTCGCAAAAATGGAGCGGCAAAAACGCTTGGGCCTAGAAGCGTCAAAGCTTTAAATCCGGCCCTGTCCATGGTTGATGCTCTTAAATCAAACTAGCTATTTATCTAATTTTTAAAGTTTGTTTATTATCGAATCGCCTTCTGAACTGTTCTATCTACTTCTGTTAAAGTTCTTCAACTTCTTCTCCCATACTTAGAACAAATAAGCAAACACCAAAAGACAGGGCCGTATCCAGGGGTGAGTGTTACCCGGTTTGACCCCCACCAGAATTGACACGTAAAAAGTAACAAAAATACATATAAAGAGATTTTGTCGCATTTTGTTATATTTTAGTACCCCCCCCCCCCCCCGAAGAAAAAATTGGGTACGGTCTTGTCAGTAGGATTTCCCCCCCAGCACATGTTCAAATATTTTTAAAGTAAAACTAGCAATGTATATAATTTCCTAAATTTTCTCCGGCTTGTTATAATCGATTTGGCTTCAGAATGGTTCTCTCTACTTTCGTAAACTTTATGATTCGTTTATGTTTTTGTAATATTCAATTTGAACTTCTGATTACTTCCGTAGAAGTAGAGAAACCTTCCGTTAAATTAAAGGTAATGTGCTATCGTGTTCTGTATCTTCCCTCAAACTTCAGTTCATTGTTGCCTTGTATCTAGTAATCAGACGGAAATTAAATACTTAAAACATTCTAGTTTCTGATCAAAAGATTAAGACATTTTGCGGGAAATTAATGTGCATTTGGCGAAACAAGGAATTATGGGGCGTGTTTTTTTGTGGTTTCTTTGAACATTTCTCTCCGCGAAATGCTTGTTTTATGATTTTCATAATGTATTTTTAAGAAACCAGAGCTATAGACTTAAAATACATGCACGTTTTGGTGTTGAAAGAATTGCAGTAGCTCGCTGAAAACATGAATAGCAGATATTAAAAAAGAGTGATTAAGTTAAAAAAAAATCTAAATGATGAATTACTGCCCTGGATTTTAATTTACTGACCAGTCTTTGGAAACCATGCCTCTCCTCAAAAAAATAAAAATATTGTACCCCCCCCCCCCCCGTCTCTCTCTCCCTCTCTCTCTCTCGTTCTATATTTCTCTCTGTCTTAAAAAAACAGCAAAGATGAGTGTAAAGCTAAACTCTAAGAGAAGACGATCACTTTTTATTAATCAATAAAAGGGCCATCCCTCGTTTAGTTTTTTTTCTGACCGTCTGCGACCCCTTTGCCTTTGGGTTCGCAACCAGCGGGCATTTTCCACCCCTCAGTTTTAAAAATTATGGTATAAAAAAATAAAAATTGAAAAACACAACAACTGTTTCCATTTGTTTTAAAAAAAAACGACTATAGACTGTTTTAATGTTTTTGTGAATCACTTTTTTTTTTTTTTTTGCTATCATCTAGGAATTCTGTTGTAGTTCGTTGATTATTTGAAAAAAACTACGTTTTCTAAAGAGTTAAAGAGGCTGAGTTACAAGGTCGAACCTTAAAACGTACAGGGATTAGGAGGCACAGTTGGGGGGCTGCCGCCCCCAAACCCCCCGCTTTCGCAGCCTTTAAAAAAAAAAAAAATTAAACTGAAAGTAAGGAGCGACATTAAATCTTAAAACGAACAGAAATTATTCCGTATATGAAAGAGGCTGTGCCCTCCTCAACGCCTCGCTCTTTACGCTAAAGTTTTTATTGTTTAAAAAAAGAGTTCTGAGAAAGTCAAACTTTAGCGTAAAGAGCGAGGCGTTGAGGAGGGCACAGCCTCTTTCATATACGGAATAATTTCTGTTCGTTTTAAGATTTAATGTCGCTCCTTACTTTCAGTTTAATTTTTTTTTTTTTTATTTAAAGGCTGCGAAAGCGGGGGGTTTGGGGGCGGCAGCCCCCCAACTGTGCCTCCTAATCCCTGTACGTTTTAAGGTTCGACCTTGTAACTCAGCCTCTTTAACTCTTTAGAAAACGTAGTTTTTTTTCAAATAATTTTCTGCACGTTTTTGTACAGTTTATTACTTATTATTGCTTGACTAACTGTTAGCTGATCGTGTCAGGAGTTGAAGTTGGGGGGCTGCCGCCCCCCAACCCCCCGCTCTTGAACATTCTTGTGCTAAGGCTTTTAATTTTTGAATACTCAAATCACGTCGTACAGGGTGCCTCCTAATCCCTGTACGTTTTAAGGTTCGAACTTGTGACTCAGCCTCTTTAACAGCCCCCCCAACTGTGCCTCCTAATCCCTGTACGTTTTAAGGGTTTACCTTGTAACTCAGCCTCTTTAACTCTTTAGAAAACGTAGTTTTTTTTTCAAATAATACACATAAACAGGTTAGACATGCTTTGTTATGAAAATTGACGCGCAGATATTTTCATAACAAAGCATGTCTAACCTGTTTATCTGTATTATTTGAAAAAAACTAAGGTTTTTCGTAAATGTAAATTCGGGGGATAATTTTTTTCGGTCTGAAAATATCAAAAGGCCCTAACAGGTCGAATTCTGCTTCGAATGAGTCCTCATTCAACCGGATCCGTTGCCAACTGTGGCCTGTAGGCGTGGCTAAGAAAAAAAAAGAAATGATGATGAATTTTAAGTGGCTATATTTGTTTTTTTGAAAACAGGGAAGGAGTGATCGGATTGAGCTGAAATTTCGAGGATAAGCTCCCGGGCCCTAGGAAAGCTTAACCTATAAATTTCAGCCCAATCGGACAACGTTAAAGGGGGGCTGTGGTGGGAGGGTCCAAACTTCCGGCCCAGTTTACCCCATGAAGATAAAGTCGGAGGAGGATGAAATTTTGCAAGTTTCTTAGTTTGAGCTTGGGGTACAAAATGCGATTACCGCCGTCTCTCTGCGACCTCTAGGACCTGAAATCGCTTAACATTGTGGTGGGTCGCCTCTTTATAGAGGCACAAGTGTGCCTCCTTGATAGCCATAACACAAAAAAAAAACGAAAACATCAAAGAGAGAGAGAGAGTCCCCTCTTGTACATGTTTCGTACATATAGATGTAGGTTTACCTATATGCCTATAGACTTATGCTATATACATAGGCTTTACGTGCTCAATGCTGTAGTTTCTTTTAAAAGAATAGTTATAGAACGTTAAACACTTTTGGTTAATGTTGGAATTCTGTTGTAGTTCGTTAATAGCGATAAACAAAAATAAAATAAATTTGACCCATCTGGAGACGATTAATTATTAATCATTGTTAATTGGCCCATTACTACTAATTGATTAATAACGCAAAACAGCGGATAAAAAGAAAAAAAAAATCTGGCTCGTTTTTTCGTTACCTGGATTTCTATGTGCCACCAAACTCTTAGGAAAAAATGTTTGAAATCTTTTTTAACGTTAATTGAAGTGTTTTAATTCAGAGACACTTTTGGGAAGGGTTTATTTTTGAAAAAAAAAATGTCAAAAAATAAAATGTCGCCCTTTTTGATTTGAAGAAAAACTTTAGAATTTTGCAAGTATCGGATACGAATAATATAGCTGAAAAAGGGATAAATGACCATATTTCAGGTCAGTGCATCCACACGGGTTAATTTCTATCAAGAGAAGGGGGGGGGGGGGTCAAAAGTGTCAACTTTTTGCGGAAGGCAAATGCTCATTATTTGTAAAGGTTTTTTTTGCAAGAATTTGAGTCAAAGTTAATCACATAGAGTTGTTCGATGGCTGTTCGATGACAAAAAATGGTATGCCTTGTTTTTTTTTGTATTTGGCCATATCTGTTATCTTGTTATGTTATTATCTCCTATCGGTTTATTATCTTTTTGTTTGCCGATTTGGATTTTGAATAGTCTATTATATAGTCATTTCTTACGGCCTGCTAATAAAAGAAAGGAAATTACATAATAGGGATCCGTAGTGTCAATTTAGGGAGGGTGTGTGTGCCTTTGCCCGCCTAGAATTTTGAAAAATTGTTTTGTGAAAAAGGTTGTGGTATGTTTACTCAACTTCGTTCTTTTTGTCTTCATTAAGAAAAAAAAAAAAAAAAAAAAAAAAAAAAAAAAAAAAAAAAAAAAAAAAAAAAAAAAAAAAAAAAAAACTTGCCCTTCCTAAAATATTTTCAGTTGACGCCATTGAAAGGACGTTTTTTTATTCGATAGCCAACATTCTATTTCTTCTTTTTTGTATGCTCGTTTATTATTCACTTTTCTTTAGTGGCGTTACTGTGCAATTTTCTCAATACAATTGAAATCCTCTCTGTTTCATCTTTATGTACTTTTTCAACAGCAAGTTGCACTCAAGTCGTTTTTTTATGCTAGGGTTCGGACCGTAGTTTGAACCTTTGCTAATTTCTTACTTGTTCTTGATATATGGTTTTATTTTAGACGAAAAAAGAAATGTATTCGCTACCTGGACAATGGAGAGGGTGAGCCTGAGGACAGTCATGAAGAGCCACTGGGCTCCGTCGGAGAGGAAGTCTCTCCCAACTCAAAGCACAACGACGAAAGTGAGGACAGTAGTGACGAAGAGGACACTTCTGCTAGTGACTTAGGAATGTCCTCGCCTGGGATGAGTCTCTCTTCCCTTGCTAGTCCTGCCGTGTTGCCAAGTCCAAGTGCTAGCCTTGCATCACCTCTAACACCAAGTCCGGCAACACCCAGTATGCCGTCACATCATAGTTTCCTTGACAATAAACCCTTAGGTCCTCCCACAAGGGTGCCTATTGGAACCAACCCCCATGATATTAACAATCCCCTTAGTGTGAATCAGTTGTGTGGTAAAGATAAAACGAAAGAAAGCTCACAGACTATGCTTAGCGTTACGTAACTGTTAGCTCAAATGATTTTTTTTTTATCGAAGCTGTGATTTGTTGACATTTAACTCTGTGAATCTTTTTCAAGTGTGACTTAACAAAAGAAGAAGAATAAATTCTAAGAGCAGTAAATTAGTCAGTATATATCTGCCATTTGGAATTATTTTTGTGCATCCTGTATCAATACAGCTATGATAATATGGTACTGATGTGTTCCATTCTTCTTCTTCTGTTAGTGTATTCAGCATGTGTCGAATGTTAGTTTCTCTAACAGAGTTCACACTACAAACTTTTTTTTTTGTTGTTGTTGAGGTTTACTCTTTCAACTTTAAAGTAACAGTACTTACCAAATAGAAGGTACTTTAATAGGACAAGATTTTGTAATTTTTACAATGAAGGTACACAAGGGCGACCTAATAATGTTAAAATTAACATTAAAATTCAGAATAATTCGCAGAAAACCAAATTTGAGTAATGTTTGGTTAATTGAAACACTTATGGAGAATTCTATTCAAACAGATGATTTCATCATCTGGCAAGAACGTAGGGGAGAGCTTCAAAGTCAGCACTCTCATCAAGCATCAATATCTCCCGTAATTTTTTATGTTTTTCATATAATTTGGGTGAATTTTATGTTTTCGCGAATTTAGCTCCCTCCCCAAAATAAATCCCTGTGCACCGGAATACCGTCAATTTTAATGAAACCATAGAACCACTCTAACTAAAGATGTATTTTTTTATTTTTTTTATTTGCTCAAAGTCATTTCCAAGGGTGGAGCCTAACAATACGGAAACTAACAAGCAACAAAACAAAATAGAATTAAGTTTAAGAAGCTTAAATTTGAATCCCCCCTCGGCCTGCTCATAGGATGTGGGTGGGGTAATAAAAATAATTCTTTGATGTTTTACATAGTAATTATCCAGAAATTAAAAAGAAATTGATTTCGAGGAGGGGGGTTTTGCTATGAGCTACCCCCCCCCCCCTCAAGTTTGTCCCTTATTTACTAGTACTTTCTTTTACCAGTACATTTACTTAGAGGTTACGCCACAATTAATGACGTAAGGTTAATACAGGGATTCCATTTTCTACTGTTTTATAGTGTGATAACGTATGTGCCAATAAGTTTGTTTGTTAATCTTTTTTAGTTCCTATGCTTGAAGAAACTTGTTTAAATCCTGGTCCAACCTTCTCCAGCAAATTTCTGTGAAGTAAAATACCCTTTCTGATATATAACATTCTTAGATAGGTTTGTTAAATGCTAATAATTTAATTTCAATATATTTAAATGCTAATACCTTTTCTACTGGCTGGTCTTGGTGTCAACGTTAGAATGACTAAAGCCAACAAAGTGGTGTACAGCCCTTCTCCATCCCACTTTGACAAAATGTTTCAAGGAATCAATTTTGGTATTTAGTACTGTTGCGCACGAATTGTCAAATCAAAAAGAAATTGATTTATTTATACCTTTTATTGAAAGTTTTTGGTATTGATCGCCTTAGGGTAATCAAATTCCCATTTTTGTCTCGAAATGTGACAAGTCATATCCTTATAATTTCCAAATAGCATAATTATGCCAAGCTCTCCGGTCACATTTGAATCCGTCGGATTCAATTATTTCCCAATTATATTGGGATCCACAAAATGATTCAATTTTCGCTAAATATTGCCTTTCTTTCATCATTTATCGGGCGATTTAGTAAAGAAATTCAAGTTACGCAGTCGCATCCAAGCTAGGATGCCGCCTAAAACCCGTTAAATCCCTCTTCGATCATACTTATTTACTAAATGGGGTCGATCCCCTACGCTCCATAAGAGTCACCTTCAATCAATTCCGTCGAAAACATCTAGACTGTCTTCTTTCGTTTTCACAGTGCCCAGGCTTCTGCACCGTAACTCGTTACGGTCGTCAAACTGTTACCTCGACAACCTTAGGTTTCAATGTTTCTTTTCTTCACTTGAATGGAAATACTTTGTGCTTCGGTTATTATCTCTTCATTACATTTATCATAAAACTTAGCTTCGTACCTTGTTGCGCTCTTCCCTCAAATAAATAACTCACCAGCCATCGCTCACCAGCCATAAGCAGCATTTGATCCTCCGAACCGATACTAGCAAGAGAACTTATTTCCCTTACCTCGGATTTCTCCTCAAGGGATTTTATCTACCCCATGATTGATACTTCATATGTCCGAGGGATTACCCCCCCCCCCCTGAGTATGATTTTGGCAGCCATTACGAGCATATTCTTAATGATCACACATTGGGAGGCGGGCCAGTAGCTGGACGGTGACTGACATTAGCACTAGCAGGTCTCTATTTGTGTCGATTACCCCCAGGGACAGAAGAACATCAGTACCCCCTTCGACTATCCTTGACCTCCATTTTTAAGTATAATAATAAGATAATTGCATGCTTGGAATAATTTATTATTTGCGAAAAATTAATTTTTACGGGCATTATTGATAATGCATAGGTTAATTTTTAAGGACGTCGATGGTTTTTATTCAAATAAATAACTATGGTTGACAAAACTCTTACGTGATCCTACAAGGATTACGTAAGTACCCATCCGATGATATTAACGATCATCTAAGCGAGAATTAGCTAACTTTTTGAGTCTTTCAAGTGCGATTTAAAAAAAGAAGAAGATGAATTTGCAAGAGCAGCAACTTAGTCGATATATATATTTACCAGAATTATATCTCCAAAATTGTATCTCTAAAAGACAGAATTCACTCTTTTGTTATTGCTCATTTCTAAAATAAAGAAAGGGTCAAGGAGGAGGAAATTTATAACAGCTGTACAGTTCTCAGTTTTTGAGCTTAATTTTTTTAGCTTGAGTTTTTTTAGCTTAATTTAAGTCACTTAATTTTGGAGGACGTTAGGTTTACCGACTTGGTTCACGCGGCACTGAACAAGGCCCAGCAATTGGGGGAGGAGGGGAGCAATTAGGAATCTCAAAATCCGCAGATTTTAAGAATACCCTTTTTGTTATTTTCATTTTTTTAATCGGAGAAAAATGTTTCCCTAGACTATGATTTTGTGTGTGCCTCTATTTAAAAAAAGAAGACAAATTTTCTTGCTTCCTCCTATGTATGTATGAATTGGCGCCCTTGTACTGCACAATTTTGCTAGTTGACAACATCTTTTTTCAAAATGTCAATATAATAAATAGAAGTCAGCAATCTTGCTAGTTTGAATTGTCTCTGCTTGCAATGATAATAATAATAATTTATTTATTACCCGCTATGAACAACAAGAAGTGGACTACATCAAAAAAAAAAGAAGAAAACTCGCACACTTAACAATTATTTACATAAAACGACGTGGTAAGGTGCGCGGTAAGACCTGCAGGTTCCAACAGCTTTCCCACAAGCCCAGTCACTTTTTCCCGTAAATCAGGGGGGCCCAATCGCGATATTAGATGCTGGTACCACGGAGTTATTATTGTATTGACGGAAATGACAAATACAAAAGAATAGTTCGCTTATCAGTCCTTGTTTGTTTTAAAGCCTTTCTTATAAGTGTTTTCGTTCTTGAAATTTATATTATTCTGGGTAATAATCTATATTTTCTTGGAATAGATAGGGACCATGAGCGCCACCGGGGAGGGGCAATGGCCCTCCCTGGCAAAAGGAAAAGATATAAAAAACTTGATTTCAAGAACTTGACCTTGCCCCTATGACCTTTGTCTTCAGACCTATTTCCCTTTTAATTAAGATATTACTACCTATTGCATTTTTTAAGAAGTATTTTGTGTGTTACCATTACAACTTTTCATTCCCCCCCCCTCCCCTCTCTGCTGTATATCCTGGTGGCGTCCTTCATGGTGATACTCTTTTTAAAATGTCAAAATTAGTGTTAATTGTGTCAGAGTTGCCATGTTAATTCCTTATTATCCTTTAAGTACCCGATAAAAATTCATCTCATCATCCTTTTTTTTAATAAACAACTTTGCCGTTTAGCAACAATTAGCATACAATATTTTACAATATCATCAGTAATACGATTAGTTAAAAAAAAATATAAAATGAAATGAATAAATAGAGTAAGTTAAATTTATTCTAAATGGATAGAGGGCTTGGTTAATTTACAACGGGCCAATATAACAGCATAAGTTATCATGTTTTTCCTTTTGTGTCCTGCTTATCACTTCCTTCTCTGACTCCTCCATCATCCAATGTAATATACGTATTCTGGAGTTTAGGTTTCTTTCCTAAGATACCTTAGTAATACCCTCTGCTTGATGAGTTTTAAATCTTAGCATAAAGTGAATGTACTAATACTCATTTCAAGTTTTCTGACTATCCTCCTTTTTTCCTTGTTTTTTAAATAATGTATGCATGGATATCTACGCCTCTGGGAAGGATCTCAAAACATGAAAAGGGTGCATTTTTCAGCTATCATTTTTAGGTTAGTCTAGGGGGAACCGGGGAAGACCGTTAGGTTGATATCGTCAGCACCATTCTCCTGTGCACAGATTTCCTGTAACTGCAGTTAAGAACAAATATATTAAAAAAAATTAATATGTTCGTAAAAAATTCGAAAGAAACATTATGAATATTTACTCTTTCTATTATATATATATATATATATTTTTTTTTATTTGATTTAATATCGATTAATAACCAAAAAAAAATTAAGAGTATATTTCTTCTATAATTTTATTAATCATCTCCTCAAATGGGTTAAGATTAATATTAGAATGAGATGGCTTAGGAATTGCTTCTTATAAGGAATAAAGAATAAATTACCCTTTTTTACTCATAGATACAGATAGAAAATCACTATGCCTATTCTGTCAAATTTGTCATGTTTAAGTTGCTCTTTTGTTTTTGTATTCCATAGGAACTTTCCACCTTTTTTTTTTTAAATAGATGTATAGATTTTTGCTCTGCAAGATGTATGTTTAAATAAACATCTGCTTAATATAGTACATGTTTGTCAAATTTCCGCGTTCACGAGTAATACAAATCTCGAGTAAAGACGGACACAATAGTACTGTATATTATACTAACTCATATTTCTTGCTGAATCTGTCGGGCCCCACGTGGGAAAAGGCACCATAGTTGCCCTCCTCTTCCCCGTAATAAGGATTTTATGCTCTCTGTAATAAACTACTAAAGTAAATACTACTACTGCTACTGCTAATAACTCACTGCATTACCAAGCCGCACGAGGCCAACACAGCTGCGCACGCTCCTCCCTCCCAATCTATTCAAAACCTCCCTCTTTACACCCTCTCAGGAAGTTCCCATTTCCCTTAAATCTTTCCTTACAACATCCTCCCACCCTATTTGGGGACGTCCTGCTTTTCGTTTGCCCCTTGACGGTTAGCCGACAAGGACAATCTGTAGTAAATACGCATGAATATATATCAGAATGGAGTGACATATGTATTTCAATGGGGAGAGTAGTTAAAAGATAGTTGCATACAAGTGGCTTATATCCCCAATATATGGGGAGTTGTGAGTGGGCTGATGGCAGTGATCAAGATATCTTGTATCTACGTGGTAGTCTTTTAACATTATGTAACTATGTAAATGCCTCAGATGAAAGAATAATTAAATCGTTGATCTTAGAGTTTTACTTATATATAACCTTTATCCCCATAACTAGAGTATTTAAATCCCTCATCTTTTTCTGCTTGTTCATCGCACGAGAGGTGGACTAGATTTATTAATCAAGACATTTTATTTAGTATTTCAACGACACCTTTTAAGATTTATGCATGCAGTTAGATGGCGGAAAATATAACTTCTATACACGTGACCATTGACGTGACCAAAAAGTTGCTAAAGCTGACGAATTAATGTAAATCTGTCCGAAAATGTTAAATTAGACGATAAGAAAAATACTGAAAATAAATCAGCTTAACACACATACCGAAGAAGAACAGAAAAGAAAGAAAGCTTGTGGTTATTGCTAAGTTTCAGCGGAATCTCAGATTTCGCGTCTAATGTTAGCTATCTTAAAAAAAAAAAAAACCTGCTAAACTGAGAATCTATTTTAATGGGCTTAGTATCGGGGTCACTCATTTTCAGAGTGTGAATAATATGTCAGAAATGGTGTTATCTCACCCAGAACATTCTCAAAAATCCGAATTTTGAAAGGGTTCCTAACTTGGGATATTATGGTACAATTTTCTAAGGATTGTTATAAAATTTTCATCTTGGTCGAGTATTTGTTACAGTTCAAAGGTTGGCTTTTGTCAAATAAATTTGAATCCTCTCCCTTCATCCAAACCCCTGGATACGGACATGTAATTATTTATTCGTTTTTTGTTGGCACAAGTTTATTTTTTCTAGTACAATCATTGGTTCTTTTTTTAGGCAACGTGCAATTTAAATGTATTTAAAGCCTTACATTCTGTAAGGTGGCCAAACTTTTGTCTTTGATGTATTTAATCGTAGGATATATGTCCATAGAAATGTTACACATTAGGATTAGAACATTGGTATCATTTTTTCAGAGATTGTGTTTGTACGACGCAGTGTTATATTTCCTTTTTTTTTGTTTAAAGCATTTTGTTCGAAAAATTATTAAAGATCGATGGAAAGAATTTGTATATTTAACGGATTAAATTAGGGCCGTTGTTTTGTTATTATGACTTGATTGTTTTAGGATTAGGGATTAGTTAAACCGGCTTAAGGGATGGGCAGACTTGTTCATTTTTATTTACTGAAAGTTGCAAAGGAAAAGCGGATTTTCTCACCAAAATTGCACAATTTTCTTGGCAGATATTTATATTTTCTTAGAAAGTATTAAAATTCTAACTTCTTCACATAAATTACTTCTTCACATAATTACATAATTGTAATTCACATAATTGTAATTATGTAACTTCTTCACATAGATTACAATATTACTGATGATTGCAAAGGAAAAGATGGAAAAGATTGCAAAGGAAAAGATGGAAAGGAAAAGATTGCAAAGGAAATATTACTGATTGCAAAGTTGCAAAGGAAAAGCGGATTTTCTCACCAAAATTGCACAATTTTCTTGGCAGATATTTATATTTTCTTAGAAAGTATTAAAATTCTAACTTCTTCACATAAATTACTTCTTCACATAATTTCATAATTGTAATTCATAATTGTAATTATGTAACTTCTTCACATAAATTACAATATTACTGATGATATTGTAAAATATTGTATGCTAAAATACTGTATGCGAAAGGAAGTATGAAGTGACATACAATGACAGATTTGAGAGGAGAGGAGCTCGTTCATCTTTAGCAACTGGCCATCGGTAATCAGCACCCAAATCCAGAGTCTTCTTCTGGAATAGCCGACTAAGAGGCAAGGTCACAGCGAAAATGCTGCGTAGACACTGAAGGGAAACCACGAATCACGCACTATGTAACGCTGTCACAAGCGTCTTTGCCTTCAGAGCGGTTACTGATTCACTCCAGTGACTGATGTGTTCCAAAGACTGGATGATTTTCGGAAGTTCAGACACAAACTGCATAAGTGGCTCGTGTTGCTCGATCCACTTCGTCTTGCACATTCCCGGGAGCTTAGCTTTCAGAACTTTATTCAAGACGTAATTTCTCTTTGCCTATGGCATTTCTGATGCTCGAAACAGCTGAGCTTCTTGACAAGGAAAGGTTCTGGGCGTGGTTAAAGCAGAGACAACGAGACAACCGTTTTTAGCTTTTTTCTAAATTTCCACTACAGCACCACAGTTATTTTATACCGTCATTGCAAACCCATCCGTCCCGATTCCAACACAGTGAAGTAGATTAAAGCCCATTTCTTCCAAGAGGCTTAGAACTAGATGGCCAATCACTTTTCCGTTGACAGTCAGCTCTTTGTCTGCAGAAGAGCTTTCAAAAGTGGCATGATGAACGTCAACACAACCTGTGAAGTCCTCGCGTCTATGGTTATCGGAGGCATAGCAGAGAGAAAACTAAGTTGCGATGAATGTGAAAGTTGCGATGAAATGTGTGGTCTCATCGAAAATGATTCTGTAATACCTTGCTGACTTTACTCTCTCTAGAATGGCACCTATGAATTGTTTCGCACAACGCTCAATCGACTGGTTTTGAGTCGTTTTGCTGATAAAGGTAGCATTTTTTTCCCGATGTTTTCGGTTGTTCCATTACTTTCCTTTCGCCCACTGTCAACACGATAACGTAGTAGTTCTCGGAAGTTTCCTTCGTTGGAAAGCCGTGCGTCATCCAAGTTTAAGCTGCAATCATTCGATGGCCCCTCAGTGGAATATTCTGCCTTCCTAGGAATATGATTGATTCCAGAATCGGCTTAAGCCTCTCTCTGTTTTCTGTTACTTGCTTCATTCGCTGTTTGTCAACGCGGTTATTTACAGATTCGTGCGGAGAATGGTAGGCTCTTAGAAACGACTTTCCAGCTTCTACTGCGTCACGATGGTACTGGGAAGTATCATATACTCTGAGGTCTCCATCTTTTGCCAGTAACTTAGCAAATTTTTGACAGGCTTTGTGACCAACTTTTGTAGGGCAACCTGTCTGTTTGAACCCCTGCTAGCCCCAGTTACAAAAAAGAGGGCGGTATTTGCGAAAAAGGCCTTTCTGGGTAGCAGAATATACAAGCCAGTGGAAACTGCAAATGAGAATCGTTCAAGTACCTTTTTTCATCTTTCCCCCGATTTAAATGAACAGAATGTGGTATTTGGTATCCAATCGGCAGTTTCCATGACCTCTCCAGCAGCTCGCACTTTATTCGGTTGTTAATGGCATGTATTGCACCGGTGTGGTTTTCCGGAAACAGGGTAGGGGGCGGGGCGTTGTTGGATGATCACTCTGAACGCTTACGGGGTTAACAGAAGATTGCAAAGCGTCCAGAATTTGTCCATGTTTCCCACTTCCAACAGAACTAATTGAAGAGCTACTTGCAGTTACAGTTACACTATCCGTTCTGTGAGACTTTGAAATAACAAAGCTGTCAAGCGTCTTTCGTCCACGTTTTCCTAACATTAATATTGCTTAAACGACGAAAGTCCTCGTGACAGACGCACATTCAAATTTCACTGTACACTGGAACGAAATGTTTGTTTTGATATTACAGAACATTCAGGTCCGGTTGCGTTGCGTCTCGAACAGGGAGGCTGGCCATAACTAGCTAAAATTTACCGGGTAAACTGTTGGTATGCTGTGAGGTGAGAAATACTCGAGGAGGAAGCGGCAGTGAAGGAAAAGCTGTGGACTGTTACAACTGCCACAAAAACGAGTAGAAAATAAAAAAAAAGTAAATTATTATCCTTTTTAGTACCATTTTGAGGAAGATTATAATTATTATCCCTTTTTTGGTCAAGTATCTTAGCTGATTTATTTGTTGTATTGATTTGCCTGTTATCAATATTTTTGCCATTTTCCTTGACTGAATGTCAAACCAGATCCACCTGACCCCCACTTGGAAGGGGGCCAGTCAAAATATAAACCTTGATTTATTATCTTTTTTTGTGGACATTATGTCAATATTTTACATTTCGGATTCCCGCCATATCGACAGATAATCAGCCAAACTGCAAAATTGCTCGTCGTGTGGATAAAGACGTTGCTCAGTGCTTTTTCGAAACGTATTTTTCTGGTGCTTAACAGTTCGTACAAACACAGCTAACTTCAACCCACCATTCCTCTTCATATAAAATTAAGCAGCTAAATGGAGAAGCTGCCAGTAGCCCATTTTGCAGGTACTGTAAGAACACAGAAGATACCCCTGAGCACATACCATTGAATTGTAAAATACTGGAAAGAAAACCTGTGAATTTCCTCAATTTGAAAATTAAACTAGGACTGAATTAAAACCCTCTGACAGATGTAAAAACTTTAATCCAATCTTCAAAAAGAGATTTCTTCATACATTTTTTCTAAACTGTTAACGGACCTAAACCTACAACACCATATATATAGTAGGTCAATTTATGTTGACTTTATTGAATGGACAAACCCTACTATGAGTATACCACATATTTTTACCTAATTAGCTGATCTAAAAGTTTAAATATTCATCCCTATTTTGAATATTTATAAGAAGTATTTACAATAACGCAGTTTACTATAATAATAACGTAATTTTTGCAACTAGAGAATTTACATCGTAAGGCAACATCTCATTTAGCCGCAAGTGAATTGTCCCAAGAAGAAGCCTACGAATTTATCACGAGAAAAGAAGAAAAATTCAAAGATTGGGATACATTGTCAACCCAACGCAGAAAGAAGAGGGGCAAATGATCTGATTTTCAGAACACACGCCTCGATTGTCTACAGCTGATAGAACGTAATGCAAAAGGTTTTAGAGTCTAGTGGCAGTAATTCGAACATGCGTTAATGCAGACTCCCCTAAGTGCAGTAAAACCAAAAAAAAATTATTGCCCGTCTAGGGGGGCGACCGCCCCCCCCCCCCCCTCTGGATCCGCAACTGGACCAAGCTCTGAATGGATACCTGGAAAAATCTGAAAGAAAAACAGGGGAAGCGTCGGATGATTTGCCCCCAATCCCTTATTGCTCTCCGAGCTGTAGGCATTGAATCAGGATATCGATACCGTGCAACGCAGATCAAAGTTCAGAATGCGAAAAAGTAATTTTTATTTTTTTTGTAATTTGTATGTTTCAGTGAGTATGTCAATGGAACATGCCTGTTTGTTACTGAACTGTATAACAACGTTATACAGTTCAAAGCAACGTTTATACAGTTCAACGTTATATAAAGCAAAAATACAAATACTAGGGAAAAGCTGGAAAAAAAGTTTTTTGATGTCTATGATGTTATGCCAAATTATACAAGATGATGAATGAATCTGAATAGCTAAAGCAAAAATGTCTGAGGTAATGACGAACGAAAATTAAGTGCAACGAAGTCTGCTGTTAGAAGAGAAGACACAACGAAAATCATAACGAATCCCGGGAGAATACAAATCGTGTAAAATGTATGGTTCTGTGGAAGGATAAACATAAAGGAGGAATTAAATTAACGCAGAATTTCTGCGTGGCGGAGGGGCTGCTTGCTCTCCAGTCGCTTGAATCTTCAAAAGGGTACTACTAAAGAACTTTTAATTTCCAATCAATGAGTCCCCTCCTAACTTTGTACAATTTCTATGCGAAGTTCCTTGGTGAAAAAAAAAATAAATAGAGGCTTTCTTTGCTGTGTACTTAGAAAGCGCCATCACGCTGTTTATGAAGCACATAATCTAGCAGTTGTGAAGCAGAATCAAATTCATGGCTTTGTTGCACCGTACTTCCATTTTGTATTTTCATGATTTTTCTATTTTTATCCTCGTAATTACGTCTTCAGTAGAGCTATCGAACTGAAATCAGTAAACCCGGAGTAGGTGCTATCTTTACGATAATGGTTTATTAGGAGATCAAATTACAGCCTGAACAGGTCAAAGTAATCAAGAAAAGGATTGAAGGTCCTACAAACGTTTGTCGCTACTACAAAATTTTCGCATAAAAACAAATAAATATAATCAGCACTTGGTTCGGTCCGTTTTTTGCCTCTCTTATTTGGCTCTCAAGAATTTCCGTTTATCTTTTATGCTCATCTCGTTTCTCCCCCGTTTTTCCAATCTATTTTCTAGTCAATTGTGTTATCTTCGTTTTTCACTCAAAGAAATAGTTAAGGCAATGAGCCATCTATATGATCGTTTTTACCGTATCTTAAATGTGAGGACACATTTCGCAGGAGAAATGTTCACCAGTGTATCCGCCTCACGGGGCTTTATGTCGGAATGAGTTACAGAATAGAAGCAGTTTGCTTATAGATAGATGGATACACACTCACTATAAGCGAGCAGTAAATGTACATATATTTTTTCTCGTAAACGGCCCCATATTATTTTCTTAAAATTGACACACCAAAATCTTCTGACCTGAAAAAATACGATCTAGATAGGTCAGGACTTTGGGAAAATTCGTTTAGAGCCTTAATTTGGGGAAAATATTTTTCATATAAATGACATAACATTCATGTTATGCACTAAAATAAAACATTGTTTTTTCCCTGGGGTGGTCTAATAGTATTTGGTATCTTTGGTATATGCGAAAAGTATACAAGATGACGAATGAGTCTGAAAGGCTGAAGCAAAAAGTATGGAATAAGGGACATTATTTAACAAGTTAGTTATACTAATGCGTAATTTATATATTTCAGAGGTGTGTGCAATGGAATATGCCTTATTATTACTAAATTATGTAACAAAGTAATTAAAGCAAAAATATAATTACTAGAGAAATGCTGGACAGGAATTTTTTTATGGTATCTATGGTGCAATGCGAAATTATACAAGATGATGAATAAACCTGAACAGCTAAAGCAAAAGACATGAAAAAATGTCTGAGGTAAAGGATGAACGAAAAGTAAGTACAACGATGTCTACGGTTAGAAGAGAAGCAACAGCGAGATCCATAACGAATCCCGGGAGAATACAAATCCTGTAAAATGTATGGTTCAGTGGAAGGATAAACATGAAGGAGAAATTGAATTAACGCAAAATTTCTGCGTTGGGGAGGGTTGCTCGCCCTCCAGTCATTTGAGTCTTCAAAAGGGTACTGCTGTAGAACTTTAATTTACAATCAAATGGGTCCCCTCCTACGTTTGTACAACTTCTATGCGAAGTTCCTCGGTAAAAAAATAAAAATAAATAGAGGCCTCTTCGTTCTGCTCATAAGCAGCACCGCCATGCTGTCTATGAAGCGCATAATCTAGCAGTTGTAAAACAGAATCAAATTTATGGCTTTGTTACACCCTACTTCCATTCTGTATTTTCACAATTTTTTTATTTTTTGTGTTTTGTAACTTTTTATATTTATCCCAGTTTCAGGTCCCAAAACGCGACTCAAAGAGACATTGCGTCCAATAATGTCTTCTTTTTTTTTACAGTCGCAAAACGCGACTCAAAGAGAGAAAAACAGGACTCCAGAGAGCAAAATGCGTTTGGGTAATTATGATTTATTTTTGTGCTATTTTTCATAATATCCTTAACAGCTTTAAATGTTTTTATCTTCTAAATTTATTTAAGATTGGATCTGACTACAAGCACTAGGAACACACAAACACTGGTGAGAAAGGGTGATATATTTCTAAAGTCAACATTATTCTTCTTGGGGGAAATCTGCAAAAGTTAACAGAAAAACACCTCTTTGTGGGTATTTTTACATTCAAAGCATCTTTTTTACCCTTGCATATGATAAATTACTCCAAGGTATCTCATTTTGTTTTCTTCCTGAGGGTATGGTTTAACTTGCCTCGAAATTCGTTGAGAAAGTATTTTTTTTTATTTTGAAATTTTTTGAACATACTATTGGGAAGCCTGTGATGCCACCGTACGTTGAACAGCAATGCCATGCTTTATTCCATCAAAGAGCTTCCAAAGACTAGGACTAGCACAGATGAATAAGCCATTAAGGGCATTGTGGGAACACTTCATGGTATTTTTACTTTTTGCTCGGCAACTCAGTGCATTTTCAGTGTGGTTCCAGATGACTGGTAAAAAGCTTGGCAAAGCAACCACCCTGTTTGGCAATTGAATGCCACTACGTTGGTATCATTGAAGTGACCCCAGAGAGAATCGTAATTATCACTTTCTATTTTTGTTATAATGATTTCGATATCTTCAATCATTCTTTTTTTTCTCAAATTAATTAACTCTTCGCTTTGCCAAAGCTCAATAACAAAAATTGTAGTTAAAGAGTATTTTACATAATTTTTTTCCAAATATTGAATAATATAAAAACAAGCCTCGATGACATAAATGAACGCCACTACTTTGGTATCATTGACCGCAAAGTTCATCAAACACTTTTTAATTATCTTGTAATGGAACAAAAGCTAAGGTTGAGATACTTTTGACGAGGGTATTAAAATTGGGGTTAGTGTTGGGCGATAATTTAATGAAACGATATATCGATGCTTGTACTTTCGCTAATTCGATAATCGATATATCGATTTCGATGTTTCTGATCAGTTTTTTTTTTGCTCAGATGAACTTTAGGTTCTGTCAAAATTCAATAACAATAATTGTAATTAAAGAGCATTTTTTTTCGCCATTTTTTCCAAATTTTGAATGAAATACAAACAACTTCCATTACATGAATGAATATTGTGAAAACCCTGATTTAGAATTACTCGGGCTCAGGATAAAGAAAAATAAGCTACTGGGCATTTTTGGCTATTCAAAATCAACAGCATGTCAATATATTCCCCTGAGAGTTGGTTCTGCCTTTCAGTGATTAAATAAAAAAGAATCTACTGAAAGTACGGAGCACCATTGAAACACAAAAGAGCAGAAATTGCTTCGTCTATGAGGGGGATCATCCTTTTCAATACCTCGCTGTTCACATCAAAATTTCTTTTTGTATTTTAAAAATCTCCTTAGTCTAATTAAACGGCTCTTTTGTTTCAGGAGTTGTTCTTAAATAATTGGGGGAAAAAGTTAAAATTAGGGTAAAATGGGTAAACAGCAAAGTATTGAGGAGAGAGACCCCCTCCTCATACGCGAGAAAATTTCTGTTCATTTTAAATTTGTATGCTGCTCCTTACTTTTAGTTGAACAAATTTGTTTTGTATCTAATTATTTTTTAAATAATGCCAGAAAATCCGCCTTTTCTTTCCATGGAAACGCCTTCGCCCCCCTTGAGAAAATCCCTTCTTAGAAAGTTCCTCCCGAGTAAGATCCCCTTTCTCCCATACGATTCTATCCCTTCTGAAAACTCCCCTAAGGAAACTTCTGTCGAGTAATTCCGTCCAGAAAATTATTTTGAGCCAACTTTCGTTTGAAAAAAAAGACTTGTTTTTCTTTTAATCTCTAACCATTTTTCAAATCATGCCAGAAATCCTCCTCCCAATGTCTCAATAGAAAGTTTATCCCGTGTAAAATTCTCCCATAGAGAATCTCTCCCGTGAAAAATCACCCCCACGGAAACATCCCCCAGACAATTTCAACTCTTTTTAAAATTTTCCCTGGGCAATTTCCCCTATACATCTCCACATGTAAAATTAAATTGGCAAAGAAAAAGTAAGTAAAATAAAAAGAATTTAGTATAAGAATTCTGGTTAAATTCCCCCGTCTATGGTTTCCCTTCCCGCTGCTCCCAATCGTTTTGGTAAGGAAATGGGGAACTAGAACTTTAATCTCCGGTCGAGCAAGCCCTCTCCCGATCTTATAGAACCATTGGTTCGATAAGATCGCCATGGCAAAAAAATAATAATAAATAAATAAACACACGCATCCAGTATCTTTCTTCTGGCCAAAATTACGAAATTTCACATTTTTTTTCAGATGGGAGCTAGAAACCCTTACAGTAAGATTCTCTGAAATGCCGAATGTGATGCTGCGATTTTTATTAAGTTTCTTTGATTTTTTATGGACGATTCCGCCCTTTCTCTCAAAAGTCATATAAATTTTCTCAGACTTCCGTGGCTTTTAATGCGTACATGAGACTTGATGAACATTATAAATCTGGAGTCAGCATAAAAGCCAATTCACTTGATGTACCGATTGTTATCAAAACTCCGTGCTTTAGAGTTTCTGTTACTATTTAGCCGATCTGCTCCTTACTTACAGTCTGTTACCACTATATGATTAACAGATCAGGCTTGGAATCCACTCTCACAAAGGGCATGGGTGGTTGGAAATGGACATTACTTTTATGACAAATTTCTATAGGTATTTCTGAGACACATATTACAAGACTTCCATAACTTGGGTGGATTAGTTTTTTTCTTGGAACTAAAGACTCTCTATTGAAAATCTGGAAGGCCGTGACGGACGCAGCTGTTGACGAAGCTGGCCTTGCATTGACTACTGAGACTTCGTCATGTAATCCCCCAAAACTGGCTTGATTATGCAGTGGCAGAATCACAAGGAATGTCATGACACTTGCACCTGTTGATACAGATTCCAGTAAGGTCGAATCCATGTTTTACACTCAGCTTGGAGAAGATCGTCAGGGGTAATATATAATTTCTTGAAACTTTCTTGAAAAATGAAAATGTGGCAATGTGGCATCATGACGAGTGTGATCTGAACAAGGCCTATAAGCCTAGAAGGTATTTTATCTAGCCAAGACATTTAGAGGTTCTCAGCAACATTTGAGAGTCCACCCTCACTAAACCTAGTTTGCGAACAGGCTATGTCAACTTCTGGGTACAGCTGTGCATGCTGTGTATCAGCATAGATGAGTCAATAAATTGAATAGATTATTCTTCTTCTCGGGCATTTACGAGTATTTAGATTTTCTCTGGCGTTGGATCTTTTGTCCTGGATATTCACCGATAAATACAAAAAAAATATCGTTTTCGAGATCGATATTTACATTGCGATATTCGATTTCAATATTTGGTGCGGTATATCGATATACCGATATTTATATTCAAAATCACCCAACACTAATTAGGGTCACTTTAGAACTCTTTTTAGGCCTAGCGGTTAAACTTTTCTTATGATAGACTGTGAAAAAGTGAAAGAACATCCGGATAATGTAGAATTTGGAAATTCAAGTCAAAAAGCATTTATAGCAGTTTTTAAAAATATGGCAGAATTCTAGTGGGATTGGCTCTTGGCAACGAGTCTGGCACCTGTGATGATAGCGATAAGTTTTTGGTTGACCTTGGTCAACCAAACCCCATACTCGGTTTTTAGGGATTCTACAAATACGAGGCAATATCATGGGGTAAAACACAAGTTAGAAACTTTACATGTTCAACCTTGTTGGAATTGTTTGTTTTTTATTGTCATGATATAAAATACCTGTCAAGATCATTTATAGGAAAGGTCGGTTTTGTTGTCACAAAAAAAAAAAGAAACTGGACATCGCAAACCATTAAAGCAGACTCATGTCTCATCTTTTCATATGAATCACTTTGTGAATTTAGATAATGAATTTTGATCAGATATTTTCTAGAAGATTGCATCTAAAAAGCGCATGGGAGGAGGACTGGTTGCACTCCAACCTTTACATGAAACTCTACAAGACTTTATATGTTCAATCGTGTTGGAATTGTTTGTTTTTTAATGTCGTGATATAAATACCTGTCAAGATCATTCATAAGAAAGGTCTGTTTTGTTGTCGCAAAAAAAAAAAAAAAAGAAATCGGACATCACAAACCATTAAAGCAGACTTATTTCCCCTCTTTTCATATGAAACAGACCTCTCCTGAACGTTGAGTGATAAACATCTGTGTTGAAAATCTTTTTACTTCGTGAATTTAGATAATGAATTTTGATCATATATGCTTTAGAAGATTGCATCTAAAAAGCGCATGGGAGGAGGACTGATTGCACTCCAACCTTTTTTCAACATTCCCCTCGACATAACCCGAAAGTTTGAACTTAAATACCTTCATCTGGTCTTGATATATTGCAGATACGTCTTCTCGTAAACCTGGATGCATATAGTATCGTTTTGATTTAGTTAAAGATGCCCTAAACATTTCTTGAACGATGTGACGGCAGATACCATTAGCCGTTTCTTAGATATTGGTGGTATTTTCTGTTCACAGCCAAATAAAGAAGATGTGTTTTTTTCATTATGTTTGGCATTCTTCTCGACCTTTCTTTAGAGTTTGACCTTAATACTCCAAGCTTTTTTGGATATCCAGGATCAAAGATACCCTTTTTTCCTTGATAAAAACCTTACAAGTTAACAATAGGCAGCTTGCATAACTTACAGCTCTTGCACCAGGGGCTGGTAGTCGCGAACCCTTGAGGCATAACTATTTAGCCTTAGGACTGTTTTAAATAAAATGGCTATCTCAAAATTGTGATCGGAATAAATAGGGGAAAAATCGCAGTCTAGAGAGGGAGGCTGGTTGCCCTCCAGTTTCTTTTAATTCTTAAAAAGTGAACTAGAACTCCAATTTTCTATCGAATGAGCCTCCTTCAAAGTTTATGCGACTATCCCATCCATTTTAACCTTGTATTTTAACAATGGGCAACTCGCATAACTTGCTTCCCCTGCCTCCGGGACTCGGGGGGGTTTTGTCAACGGTTTTGACGTAGGCATTGTTTTTAAGTCTTTGGATTAAATTGAACACAATCAATATGTAAAAATTTTGATTCGATAAATTTGGTAAAAAGGAACGTGGGGAAACTAGTTGCCCTCAAGTCACTTTTGACCCTTAAGGGGCGAAAGCTATCCGAGTCACTCGGCCATCTCTTCAATGTTAAAGAAATTTTGTTTGTTTAAACAAACGGATATATTAGAGAACTTAAATTGTGGTTCACCTGATTCGGGAGACTAATGACCATCATTTAGTTAGATTCACTTCTTTTTTTTATGCTCTCTCTATTTTTTAAATGATTTTTTTTTATACAAAACTTCTCTTGGCTTTGTTCGAGAAAACGATATAAACAACTTTAATAAAATTCATGCAAGCTTGTAAATTTGTTTAAGCCAAACAATTTGTTTAGACAGTTTATGTTGTTTTTTATTCAATTAAAGCCATTTTTTATCCTGTTTTTTTTTTCCGCTGCAATCGATTTGGAGTTACGGAACCTTGAAGTTGAACACAGGTTGTTTAATTTTCGGGTCAGTGTTTGAATTAACAGGCGTTGTGTCTTGCGCATGATATCACTAAACTTCGATAAACATCCTGTATGCCGTAGTGTAAAACCAATCGAAATATATCCAAAAGATTGAAAAACATTTTGAGTTATGGGGAAGAAGCGCAATAAAAGATTGCCTGGTTTGATTAATGTGGAAAAGGGCAGGGAAAAATTAAAACAAGTATAGGTGAGACGTGGAAGACCAAGACTTCCTAAGTATTTTCTGGACTTGGAGGAAGTATCTATGCAAGAGGATAACCATTAAAGAACCATCTAAAACTAAAATTAAAGAACCACCTAAAAATATTAAAGGACTAAAAACGGTACTTGTCTAGAATCAGGTAAGCGCAGGAAGGGAACTGACAAATGAAACTCAGAGAAGAGAGAAAGTAACAAAATGAAAAATAAAATCAAAAAGGGTGAAAAAAACGAGGATTTTGTCAGCCAGCGAACCATGAATATGACAAAATATAAGCAAATATTTCGACAAGGACCTCCGCCAAGTCGTCCTCAGTGCTAAACAAAAAAAAAAAAAAAAAAAAAAAAACGAAAATCTTATCTTTCGAAGTTTACTATACAAAGACAGAACAGACACTGAATAAAAACCAGGCAGGAATCAATGAAAATGAATTTACCAAGATGATTGGGCAAGGATCTTTCGTCTTGCAATATTTTTTAGCTGGTCTACAATTTCGGTTTTCATTAGATATGCAAATAGGTTCTTTTAAGTTTTTTCGGGTGAAAATACTGATTGAGTCCTTCAAGATTAAACTGTCGTAAAATTGGGCTTAATGAAATATCTCCAGTATCTCTATTTATTGCTAAATTTTGGTTCATATATTTTTTTATCTCAATTATCTCTTTAAAAGTTTGTGGTACGCCATTTACAGTTGATATTAAGGTTGCCTCGTCAAACAGAACTAGATGGGTCGGATTTACGAAAATATGCGAAGCCAATGCCGAATCAAAGTTGTCATTGTTATTTTTTAATCTCAGGGACTTATCTATTGAAATTTTGTGCTCATGCAAACGTTCACCTAGTTGTTGATGGGTCCTACCAATGTAAAATTTTCCACAAGAACACGGGATTCTGTAGACACCACTACCCAGTACAGGGTCTGTTTTATCCTTTCCTGAGTTGAAAAAGTGTTCAACTTTTTGTTCGGTTTTGAAAGAAACAGAGATTATGTTTTTTGAAAATTTTCCCAAGTTTATCGCCAAGTTTCGGGATGTATGGTAAAACGATGAAAGTTTTTTTTCTCAATTGCCGGTGTAACTGAATCAAGGGGGACAAGCACCCTATTTTGTCTTTTATCTTTTTTAATCGTCTATCTATTATATTTTCAATGAGTTTTGATTGGGTAGCCATTGCAAAAAAAGAATATCCTTGACATAATTTAGTTCAGAATTTATATGATTACGGGAACAAATTTTTAAAACTCTGTCGACTAAAGAGATTATTACCCCTCTTTTCACAGAAGGAGGGTGATGGGAAGAGAAATGTAGATATCGATCATTATGAGTCGGCTTTTTATATATAGAAAATTCAAGACTAGGATTAGTTTTTATAATCAAAACATCTAAGAAAGGCAGCTTACCTGAATCTTCGAGTTCCATTGTGAACTGGAGATTCGAATCAAAAGAGTTCAAATGTGCCAAAAAATCTCTTAGAGAGTCTTGTCCATGTTCCCAAACAGAAAGGATATCATCAACAAAACGAAACCAGATAGAGTGTTTTAAGTGGAAACTATTCAAAGCAGACTGTTCTATGAAATCCATGTAAAAAACTTGCCAGATAAGGAGACAAGACAGTGCCCATGGATAAGCCCATTATTTGAAGAAAAAATTTGTTTCGGAATTTAAAATACGAGGAGAACTTGTTGCAAAGACGGACAAGGGTCACTATTGTATCAATTTCCAAAGTTTTGTAATCCGACCAAGCTGAATTTTCCTCTAATTTTCTTTGTAAAGCCTGCTCACATTTATGGACATCGCATGAAGTGTACATAGAAACTGCATCAAAACTAGATAAGACGGTATTTTCTGCTGTACTTTGATTTTTTAACTTCTCAACAAGATCTATGGAGTTTTTAATATAGGATTTCTGTGTGCATAAAAGAGGCTTGAAAATGGTGGCTAAGAAGCTTCCTATACCCGTAGCTGGAGAACTATAACATGCTACAATTGGACGTAACGGAATATCTTTCTTATGGATTTTAGGCAGACCATAAAACTTAGGGGCTGAACAACCTTTGGGATAAAATTTTCTGTACATTTGAGGGGTAATTAGTCTAGTATCTTTTAAATTCCTAGTTCATTTCTCAACTTCTGTGTGTATTTGTCCGTGGGGTCAAATTTTATTTCTTTGTAAATATTTTTATCCATTAAAAGGGTGTTAACTTTTAATTCATAATCTGCAGAATTCATAATTACAACTGTGTTTCCCTTGTCCGCTTTCGTAATCACTGTGTTTTTGTCTTTTTTTAAATTTCGGAGGATTTTAATTTCTTCCTTTGTTTGAGTTGAAAGTGACAAAGATGGCCTATAATCAAGAATACTCTTTACAATTTCACCTCTGAGTAGGTCTGGATTTTCGACTTCACCATGAGAGCTAAAAAAATAGCAGACTCCACGCCCGTAATAATTTCTGAAGTATTTACGTGTGTTTGAGCCATTGCAAATTTTGGTCCTTTTGAAAGAATACTTAGTTCCTTGGATGTAAATACCTTAGAGGATAAATTTTCCAAAGGAGGACCAGGACAAAATCTAGGAAGGAAAATCCGTGTTTGTTGAAACTGTTGAAATTCCAGTTTTGAGAATTTTTCCGATAAACGAGTTTTTGCTAAATGGAATATGTGTCTGAAAGACCTATGTGAGATTTATAAAATCTGGTGAAAATCTTGAGGGGACAAAATCTGATATAATAAGGATTTTAAATTAAGTATTTTATTACTAAGGACGTATCTTCTGGATCTATGGTCTTTTAAAATATGTGTTAAAGTTTTGAAACCCATTCTCTGAATAAATGGCCTTCAGAATGTGTGCCTAAATGTAGGTTGAAACGTAAAGAAGGTGGAAGAATTCGATGTCTACAAGTTTTCTAAGAAATTAAACTGACAAATAAGATTTGCATGTTTCTTAACACAATTTAAAAAATCTAAAACAATATTGGTCCAATGCTCCCCGTAAGCTTGACGCAAATACATTCTTAGACCACACTGGCTATACATGACAAATGAAACTCAGAGAGGAGAGAAAGTAACAAAATGAAAAATAAAATCAAAAAGGGTGAAAAAACGAGGATTTTGTGTCAGCCAGCGAACCATGAAGATGACAAAATATAAGCAAATATTTCGACAAGGACCTCCGCCAAGTCGTCCTCAGTGCTAAGCAAAAAAAAAAAAAAAAAACGAAAATCTAACCTTTCGAAGTTTACTATACAAAGACAGAACAGACACTGAATAAAAACCAGGCAGGAATCGGGGAGCATCGGACCAATAAATTGGGGAAATTACGGGGAGCATTGGACCAATATTGCTTTAGATTTTTTAAATTGTGTTAAGAAACATGCAAATCTTATTTGTCAGTTTAATTTCTTAGAAACTTGTAAAAGACATCGAATTCTTCCACCTTCTTTACGTTTCAACCTACATTTAGGCACACATCTGAAGGCCCATTTATTCAGAGAATGGGTTTCAAAACTTTAACACATATTTTAAAAGACCATAGATCCAGAAGATACGTCCTTAGTAATAAAATACTTAATTTAAAATCCTTATTATATCAGATTTTGTCCCCTCAAGATTTTCACCAGATTTTACAAATCTCACATAGGTCTTTCAGACACATATTCCATTTAGCAAAAACTCGTTTATCGGAAAAATTCTCAAAACTGGAATTTCAACAGTTTCAACAAACACGGATTTTCCTTCCTAGATTTTGTCCTGGTCCTCCTTTGGAAAATTTATCCTCTAAGGTATTTACATCCAAGGAACTAAGTATTCTTTCAAAAGGACCAAAATTTGCAATGGCTCAAACACACGTAAATACTTCAGAAATTATTACGGGCGTGGAGTCTGCTATTTTTAGCTCTCATCATGGTGAAGTCGAAAATCCAGACCTACTCAGAGTTGAAATTGTAAAGAGTATTCTTGATTATAGGCCATCTTTGTCACTTTCAACTCAATCAAAGGAAGAAATTAAAATCCTCCGAAATTTAAAAAAAGACAAAAACACAGTGATTACGAAAGTGGACAAGGGAAACACAGTTGTAATTATGAATTCTGCAGATTATGAATTAAAAGTTAACACCCTTTTAATGGATAAAAATATTTGCAAAGAAATAAAATTTGATCCCACGGACAAATACACACAGAAGTTGAGAAATGAACTAGGAATTTTAAAAGATACTAGACTAATTACCCCTCAAATGTAAGAAAATTTTATCCCAAAGGTTGTTCAGCCCCTAAGTTTTATGGTCTGCCTAAAATCCATAAGAAAGATATTCCGTTACGTCCAATTGTAGCATGTTATAGTTCTCCAGCTACGGGTATAGGAAGCTTCTTAGCCACCATTTTCAAGCCTATTTTATGCACACAGAAATCCTATATTAAAAACTCCATAGATCTTGTTGAGAAGTTAAAAAATCAAAGTACAACAGAAAATACCGTCTTATCTAGTTTTGATGCAGTTTCTATGTACACTTCATGCGATGTCCATAAATGTGAGCAGGCTTTACAAAGAAAATTAGAGGAAAATTCAGCTTGGTCGGATTACAAAACTTTGGAAATTGATACAACAATGACCCTTGTCCGTCTTTGCAACAAGTTCTCCTCGTATTTTAAATTCCGAAACAAATTTTTTCTTCAAATAATGGGCTTATCCATGGGCACTGTCTTGTCTCCTTATTTGGCAAATTTTTACATGGATTTCATAGAACAGTCTGCTTTGAATAGTTTCCACTTAAAACACTCTATCTGGTTTCGTTTTGTTGATGATATCCTTTCTGTTTGGGAACATGGACAAGACTCTCTAAGAGATTTTTTGGCACATTTGAACTCTTTTGATTCGAATCTCCAGTTCACAATGGAACTCGAAGATTCAGGTAAGCTGCCTTTCTTAGATGTTTTGATTATAAACACTAATCCTAGTCTTGAATTTTCTATATATAGAAAGCCGACTCATAATGATCGATATCTACATTTCTCTTCCCATCACCCTCCTTCTGTGAAAAGAGGGGTAATAATCTCTTTAGTCGACAGAGTTTTAAAAATTTGTTCCCGTAATCATATAAATTCTGAACTAAATTATGTCAAGGATATTCTTTTCTGCAATGGCTACCCAATCAAACTCATTGAAAATATAATAGATAGACGATTAAAAAAGATAAAAGAACAAAATAGGGAGCTTGTCCCCCTTGATTCAGTTACACCGGCAACTGAGAAAAAAACTTTCATCGTTTTACCATACATCCCGAAACTTGGCGATAAACTTGGGAAAATTTTAAAAATCATAATCTCTCTGTTTCTTTCAAAACCGAACAAAAAGTTGAACACTTTTTCAACTCAGGAAAGGATAAAACAGACCCTGTACTGGGTAGTGGTGTCTACAGAATCCCGTGTTCTTGTGGAAATTTTACATTGGTAGGACCCATCAACAACTAGGTGAACGTTTGCATGAGCACAAAATTTCAATAGATAAGTCCCTGAGATTAAAAAATAACAATGACAACTTTGATTCGGCATTGGCTTCGCATATTTTCGTAAATCCGACCCATCTAGTTCTGTTTGACGAGGCAACCTTTAATATCAACTGTAAATGGCGTACCACAAACTTTTAAAGAGGTAATTGAGATAAAAAAAATATATGAACCAAAATTTAGCAATAAATAGAGATACTGGAGATATTTCATTAAGCCCAATTTACGACAGTTTAATCTTGAAAGACTCAATCAATATTTTCACCCGAAAAAACTTAAAAGAACCTATTTGCATATCTAATGAAAACCGAAATTGTAGACCAGCTAAAACTATTGCAAGACGAAAGATCCTTGCCCAATCATCTTGATAAATTCATTTTCATTGATTCCTGCCTGGTTTTTTATTCAGTGTCTGTTCTGTCTTTGTATAGTAAAACTTCGAAAGGTTAGATTTTCGTTTTTTTTTTTTTTTTTTTTTTTGTTTAGCACTGAGGACGACTTGGCGGAGGTCCTTGTCGAAATATTTGCTTATATTTTGTCATCTTCATGGTTTGCTGGCTGACAAAATCCTCGTTTTTTTTCACCCTTTTTGATTTTATTTTTCATTTTGTTACTTTCTCTCCTCTCTGAGTTTCATTTGTCATGTATAGCCAGTGTGGTCTAAGAATGTATTTGCAGGAAGGGAACGGTTTGATAGGGAACAAATTACAAGAGAAAAGATTCTTTGACCACTCGATTAAAAAAAAAAATGTGCTGATTCCAAATATGCAAAGTTTGCTCATCTATCTGTTTCACAAATATGTTTTTTGAGGTTGAGGTTGATTTTGTGGGGGTGAATCTCGTGTTTCATATATAGGCGTAACAACAAAATTGATGTCTAGAATAGTGTAACAGGTCACGGTGCTTACGAAAATCACTTTTATTTGAACGTAAAATTAAATATTAGGATTTTGAGGTTGAGGTTGATTTTAAGAAGGTGAAATTCGTACTTCCATATAAAGGCGTACTACCACAAAATTTATGTCTAAAATAGGGTATTAGATCACGGTGATTACTGAAAATCACCTTTTGCCTATATGAACGGAAAGCTAAAAATTAGGTTTTTTGAGGTTTAGGTTGATTTTGACGAGCTGAATTCGTTTTTACATATAAAGGCGTACAGCAACAAAATTGATGTCTAGAATAGGGTACTAAATCACGGTGATTATGAAAATCATGTTTATTTGAACGTAAAATTAAAACTTTCATTTAGATATTCCATTAGTGTTTAAACCTTGCTTAATCTGAAAGAAACCGGTCTTAAAATTGTTGAATGACAACTATGATCCAGTTCGATGTTTTAACTAACGATTAAAACATTCTCGACTTTTTCAGTTATATAATATACAAATGTGATATAAAAAATTGAAATATCAATATTCACATATCTTCGTTATCTTCCAGATCATCTGCTTCGAGAAACTCAGTTGTAACACAGTTTAGCACAACTTGTTTCCCTTGCAAGATCCACAGGCCCAGGTGCATTTCATGCCATTTCTTTTGCAAGTGCATCACATATTTGAGCAGTCGGTTTTGCAGTTACAGTGAAAAAACTGCAAGGAGATAGTTGAGGGTAGCCGGGAGTTCACCAAAAACAGGGCAATATAGTCCATTCTGAATTACCCAACCGAACTGGGTAGGGTTGAGATTACATCCCAGGGCTTTCCATGATCCAACTTGCAAACAAACTCGAAATGAGTTTGTTTGCAAGCATCACTGGTGGGAGGGAGAATTTTAGACTCAAGATACGAAGCAGATGCTGCGACTATCTCGATGAATTTGAGATGACGCAACTGGTTGAGGGTTGAAATTGAGCCTGGACACTTATATAAAAGCATCATTGCTTTCTCCCCAGCTGCTGAAATCTCGTGCGTGGTGGATAGAGGGTCCATAAAAACTTTAGCGGATTCATAAAAACTCATTATTTTTTATAAGAAGCTGTAGTCCCGCTGACCTCCCAATGCCATAGACCACTCGACCACTACGAGAAGTTGAATCGCACCCAAGGAAGGCGTGGACATACACGGTTGTGCTGTATATGCGACATCCAAGTTTGAGTTTCGTTGCATTTATATTCCAAATTCTATTCTTTGAGATAACAGTTCGAAGCTCAGAGTAAAAGTAGATCACTTGGCTACCTGTCTGTGCGGGATAACACAGGAGTATATACAGATCTATGCCGTCTCCAACCAGGACAGTAGGTATTAAAGAAGCGGATCGAACTACAGTTAGAACAATGAGAAGATCAGCGTCACCTTCTGCCTGGTATAACGTGGCACCCAGCTTTGGTCAGGTACTCACTGGTCATGGCTATGATTGCCTCCTTATTATTGAAGTTTCTTAGGAACACTTCTTTCTTTGTAGAACTGACCATATTCCTGTTAAAATTGATCTGTGGGTACGATCGTGACCCTTTTCGTCTCAAATGGGTGATGTCTTTGATTGAAGGTGCTTGGTTGTATCCGTCGAAAACCACACGCCGTCCTTTGCAACCCGTATTTCCGTGCAACGTGGTTAATGCACTTCTGGAAGATACTATCATAAGTTGAGTTATTGTCCCAAGGGATTCGCTGAAGCAATGCCCACCATCAAGAACTATATGCTTGTCACTGAAATCTTTGCCGAAGTCTTCAGTTTTTGGCTGCTGCTCTACAACTAGACGCCACACCGCATCGGTATGGGCAGGCTTATCGGTTAATCGTGGAAGTTCATTTGCTTCAAAAAGTGACGGAGGTAGTGAGCACAATTCATGCTCAAAGCATGACTCCAAATTATCGTCGCTATTTCCAGCAATTAATTAAAAAAACTTTTTCCACGAAATAAGTTTTTTCAAAGAAAAGTAAAGAACTCCATTAAACAAAAATGAGCAAAAATAAAATCAAATAATCTACCAAGCGTGAAACTACCACAAATCAGCATCGATAAATAAATGAAACCCAAAACGAACAGAAATTACAATAAATAACCGAGTCAAACTCAAAACGAGCAGAAATTAACATAAGTTGGGCGCGAAACCCATATGCCTTCCCAAGGCCAGAACAAAATTTGCACTTTACTGAAAAAATACAAAATGAATGTACATTGTCAGTTTAATATACATATACTGATATTTAGTAATCAAAATGTTAATATTATTTGATTTATTAAAGTTATAAAAGTAAAAAAACATTTATATTTTTTCAGTAAGGTGCAAATTTTGTTTTTATAAACACCTTATATGCCCCCAGGGCATAAATTACAACCCTTACCGTAAGGTCTGTTAGGGTGGTTGTCATCCTCTAAGACCGAATTTCCAGAATTTTCAACTACGTTAAACCAAATGGCTGTCTCATAATTTTGATTGGATGTGTTTGGGGAAATGTTTGGGCGTGAGAGGGTGGTAGTCAATCTCCAATCACTTTCAACTATCAAAAATGGCCCTAGCCCTTTCAATTTCCAATCAAATGAGCCCTTTTGAAGTTTCTACGACAAAATTTTCAATAAAAATCTTATATGCCCCCAGGCATAACTTACAACCCTTGCCTTGAGTGCTGAGAGGGATGTCATTCTCATAGACGTAATTTTCAGAACTTTCTACTACGTTGAACAAAAAGGCCATCTGAAATTTTGATTGGATGTGTTTTGGAGGAATGGTGGGCGTAAGAGGGGGTTAGTTACCCTCCAATAAATTTCGACTATTACAAAGGGCACTAGTCCTCTCAATTTCCAATTGAATGAACCTCTTTTGAAGTTATACGACAACTCTATCTACAAAAACGTTATATGCCCCAATGGCAGAACTTACAACTTTTGCCCTTGGGGCTCCGGGGGAATTGTCATCCTTAAATACATAACTTCCCGAACTTTCAACTACGTTGAACCAAATATCTATATCTAAACTTTGATTGAATATTTTTGGGGAAATGGTGGGCATAAGAGGGGCGTTAGTTACTCTCCACTCATTTTCAACTATTAAACAGGGCAATTTCAATTTCCAATCAAATGAGCCCTGTTTGACATTTCAATAACAACTTTCTATATAAACTTTATATGCCCCAGGGCATAAATTAAAACCCTTTGACTGAGGGCTCTCAGGGGGTTATCATCCTAAAAGACCTAATTTCAAGAACTTTCAACTACGTTGAACAAAATGGATATCTGAAAATTTTGATTGGATGTTTTTGGGAAAATGTTTGGGCCTGAGAGGGGCGTTAGTCGTTCTCCAATCACTTTCAACTATTAAAAAAGGCACTAGCCCTTTCAATTTCCAATTTAATGAGCCCTTTTGAAGTTTTTCTACGCTTTCAATAAAAACCTTATATGCCCTCACTGCATAACTTACAACCATTACCCTGAAGGCTGTCGGGGGGGGGGGAGGGGTTGTCATCCTTAAAGACCTAATTTCCAAAACCTTCAACTACGTTGAATAAAATGGCTATCTAAAATATTGATTGGATGTGTTTGGGGAAAAGATGGGCGTGAGAGGGGGGTTAGTTGCCCTCAAATCACTTTCGACTGTTAAAAAGGGCACTAGCACTTTGAAATTTCCAATCGAATGAGCCCTTTTTCAAGTTTCTAACGACAAAGATTTCAATAAAACCTTATATGCCCCCAGGGCATAACTTACTACCCTTGCCCTGAAGACTGTGTGGGGAGCACAGTTTATAGAATTAGCAGTATGATCATGCTCTATCTCTCCCATTATAAAACCCGGACAGGGGTGCGAGTGCTCCGGAGAACGTTTTTGCAGATAGAAACATAGGCGTTATCAGATCTTTTCGCGGGTAGACAAGTCAGATTTCTCTTGGACGCGAACTTGGCTTCAACGTTGGAACACTAATTTTGAAGAAACTAATTTTAAATTAATTTATTCCAATAAATACATGAAAATCGGTAGTTAGTAGTGTAATGTTATTATTAGATGTTTTTAGGAATTAAAAATAGGTTTTCGAAGTCTCAAGTTGGTTTCAAAGGCATTTTGAGAAAGTTTCTGCCAAAATACGTGTTCCAGGGTAATTGGACCGCTAATGGCAGATCAAATGAGAGGGGTTGTTTGTACGCGCCGTTTAAATATAGATATAATGTACTATATAATATGAATATATAAATATAATATATATATATATATATATATATATATATATATATATATATATATATATATATATATATATATACTACGAAAACTTTACGAAAAAGAAAGTATTTTTTTTTTAAAGAATAGTAAAGGCCATATTAAACTTAAGATCAGTAGAAATAGAAGCCTACAATAATTCAAACTCAAAACGACCAGAAATTATTATTAAAGAATAAAAAAGGAAAGGAGAATAATTGGTATGGCGGTAACACTGCATATAAATTTATATGAATGTATATATAGTGGGCTGTAATAATGCAAAAGGTAAATATAACATTGGTTTAAGAATGGAAAGAAAGACAAGGAATAAATTTACGACGATAATCATGTAAAAAATAAGTTTTTTTGAACAATGCCATAAAGCGATGACATTTGATTATGATGTTTGGTGCTTCGCATTGATATTTCAGTTTTAAAAAGTTTTATGTTAAATAAATTTTAAAAAAATTTACCCCTTTGTTCAAAAAAAGAGATAATCAAATATTTAAACTACTAAAACTAAAATAATTACTTGCTAGTTTATTTTCCTTGATAGGTACGTCTCTCGATTTCTCGATTCTTAATTTTACTTCGTAATATGCACGTGTGCGCAAAAAAAACTCTTATAAACTGTTCAAAGGGGAAGTCCTCGCAGCCAGTTTCCCAATTCAGGTCTTTGCACTCAAGCCATATTCGATTGATTATGTTTGTCGGATCAACCTATTTTGCGCGCCCCCCCCCCCCCTAAAAAAATCCTGGATCCGCCCCTGAAACCATCACACCTACCCCACCAGTTATTAGAAGAAGAAAAAATTCCTTATTTTCACAAATTTCATCAACCCCCCCCCCCCCGCCCCCTTTTTTATAAAAATCCTACATAGGCCGATCAGTTGAGTCCACGTAAACAATAGATTAAGTCATAATTTGTATATAAATTAATTCATACCTGTGAGATGGGACGCTTGCAAACCACTTGGCTGGCTCACCAAGTTTTTTTCTGCTTTCGCAATTACGAATAATGCACTTGGTAACCATTTCTCAGTGATTGACGATAACAGACTAATCCGCTAAGGCAGAAACAAGTGGGAGGAGCTTTTTGTTCGCACCGAGACCGAAAGACCAGAAATTATTTGCGATAATCTTACTGTCTATAAACTGTGGTGGGGAGTGTCCTGCTGGAAAAAAGATGACTCATCGAATCAAAGACCTATATCTATTCTCCCATTTTTCTCTAAGTTATATGAGAAAGTGGTACATGCCCAGTTAAGTTATTATATTGAAATAAAAAAAACAAACAAGTTTTTTAAACTGAAAGTAAGGAGCGACATTAAAACTTAAAACGAACAGAAATTATTCCGTATATGAAAGGGAATGTTCCCTCCTCAACGCATCGCTCTTTACGCTCAAGTTTTTTATTGTTTTAAAAAATAGTTATGAGACAGAGTCAAACTTTAGCGTAAAGAGCGAGGCGTTGAGGAGGGGACAGTCCCTTTCATATATGGAATAATTTCTGTTCGTTTTAAGTTTTAATGTCGCTCCTTACTTTCAGTTTAAAAAGCTTGTTTTTTCTTATTTAATTTTTGAACGTTTTTGAATAAATGCAGGTTTTGATCTTGGCTCACCGTACATGAATAATTAAAACAAAATTTTCATATTAATTTACTTTTATTTAGTTAAATGGCTTTCTCGAAACTTGTTTAATTTTATTTACGAACGTTTTATTAGTAATAAATATACGTAACTTACGAATTAACTAACGTAACGAACTTCTATATTCATATATTTTTAATACGTTTATTAGGGGGTTCGCCCCCTAGTCAATACCTTGCTCTTTAAGCTAAAGTTCGAATTTTGTTCCAATTCTTTAAAAATGACCGCTTAATCACAAAGGCCGTTAATTAGAATAAATAGCTCTTATGAAAGTACTAAAAAATCTTTGGCTTAAGGAGCGAGGCATTGACTACGGGTGAACCCAATTATATATGTAATATTTTCTGTTCGTTTGAAGTTTCGATGTTGCAGTTGAAATACTTGTTTTTTTATATTAAATTTCTGATCTTTTTTTAAATAATGATGGGAAGTCCGGCGTCCCCTTCATAGCAATGTCCCTTCCCCCATGAAAAACTTCCTTCATGGAAAGATCCTCCCACATAAAAACCAGACTCACCCCCCCCCCCTCCTACCAGGAAAAATCTCCCCTGAAAACGTCTGTATACTTCCAAATAACCAATACTATATGTTAACATTGGGTAAAGTTTCTAACTTTCAGCCCTCCCCCCGGGAACTTCGGGGGATTAAGTCATCCTAAAAGACATACTTATAATGTTTTCGAACATGCTGAACAAAATGGCTATCTCAAAATTGTGATCAGGTGACTTTGGGAAAAAAATGAGCGTGGGAGGGGGCCTAGTTGCCCTCCATTTTTTTGGTCATTTAAAAAGGGCACTAGAACTTTCAATTTCCATTCCAATGAGCCCTCCCACGATATTCTAGGACAACTGGGTCGATACGATCACCCCTGGAAAAAAAAACAAACAAATAAACACGCACCCGTGATCTTTCTTCTGGCAAAAATGCAAAATTCCACATTTTTGTAGATGGGAGCTTGAAACCTCTACAGTAGGGTTCTCTAATACGCAGAATATGATGGTGAGATTTTCATTAAGGTGCTATAACTTTTAGGGGGTCTTTCCCCCTTTTTTTCGAAAAATCAGCCAAATTTTCTCAGGCGCCTAACTTTTGATGGGAAGGATTAAACTTGATGAAACTTATATATTTGAAATCGGCATTAAAATCTGATTCTTTTGATGCATCTATTTGTATCAAAATACCGTTTTTCTAGAGTTCCGGTTACCATTGAGCCGGGTCGCTCCTTACTTACAGTTCGTTACCACGAACTGTTTGAAAAGAATAAAATTCTTATGGAGAATCAATTTGGGTTCAGAAAAGGGCTATCTACGGATATAGCAGTTTTGAAATTGGTTGATTGGATTAGTGATGCATTTGAAGCTGGTCTCATACCCGCAGCTGTGTTTTTGGATATGAAAAAAGCGTTCGATACTGTGGACCACTCAGAGCTTATTCAAGCTCTTGACTCGATTGGGGTGAAGGGTTCAAGCCTGGAGTGGTTTTCATCGTATCTACACAATTGGTATCAGGTAGTTCAGAATGGGTCATTTTTATCTTCAAAAAAGAAAATAGAGTGCAGGGTCCCACAAGGGTCAATCCTGGGACCCCTACTTTTCATAATTTTCATTGATCGAGTGAAACATTACCTGTCAGAGGCTGGTGTTCATCCAGTTTACAGATGACACTTTGCTCTTTCTGGCAGCGTCTTCACTTGATGTTTTGTATAATAAAATTAATAATGCAATTTCTGTATTTCTAATTTTTTTTCAGCAAAATATGTTAACAGTAAACTTTTCTAAAACTTTTTTTCATGACATTTTCTAGACTTTCGTCTAGTGCTGGAAATGACCATATCACGGTTCAAGAAAATGTGATAAAGAGAGTAGCAACAACAAAGTATTTGGGGTTTTTAATTGATGAAAACCTGTCGTGGAAAAACCATTCAAGTGCAATAGCTGAAAAATTAAGCAGAGGCCTTGGGGTGATGCGAAGAATTAAAAATCTAGTCCCAAAAAAGATCCTAAAAACGATTTATTTTTCTATATTTTATCCATATATTAGCTACGGATGCTCTATATGGGCAAGTAATTTTGTAACATGTTTCAAAAGAGTACAAAAACTTCAGAATAGAGCTGTAAAATTATTATCGAAATTTTATGATTCTGATGAGGTTTTTCTGCTCATGAAAATTTTAAAAAGAATAATTTAATGGATGTATCCCAAATTCCAGATTACCAAATTCCAGTCGCAATTTTCTCGTATAAATATTTGAATCAGCTGCTCACCCCTGCTTTTGAAAATCTTTTTACTTTTAATAGAGACCATCATGATCATAATACAGGAAAAGCTGATAACTTAACTCATGAGTTTAGGAGCACCACTCGGGCATCTTTTGTGATTCGCCATTATGGTCCCCATGTTTGGAATATATTGCCCAAACGTGTGAAAAATGCGCCTAGTCTTCCGGCTTTCAAGTCACGGACAAAGAAGTTTCTTTTATCTCGTGAGTGAATTTAATGTCAAGCCCACTCCAGGCTGTCATTCTATTTAAGGTATTTCCCCGGTTTTTTTTTCTATCTACTTCTTGTCTTTTCCTCTTTTCTCTTTTTTTTTCGTTTATTCCTTCATCAGATGAGTTTCTTGTGTGTTGAGTAGCTCGGTATGAATGTTGTTTTAATTAGCTGAGAGTGATAACCTCGCTCACCCTTTCAAGCTTATTGCCTTTCTTGGCAGGCGAAAGGCGAATAGTGTTTGTTTTCTTTTTTAACAAATGTATATCTCATTTCTCATATCTCATCTCAAATGGTATAATTTCCTGAACTTTGAACTGCGTGGAACAATATGGCTATCTCAAAATCTTTTTTGGATGTGTCAAGGGAAACGGTGGGTGTAGAATGGGTGTTAGTTGCTTTCCAATCACTTTCGACTATTAAAAAGGGCACTAGCCATTTCAATATCCAATCGAATGAGCCCTTTTTGAAGTTTCTACCACAACGCGTTGTATAAAACCTTATATGCTCCCTGGGCATAATTTACAACCCTTGCCCTGAGGGCTGTGGGGGGGGGGGGTGTCATCCTCAAAGACCTAATTTTCAGAACTTAAAACTACGTTGAATAAAATGGCTATCTCAAAGTTTCGATTAGATGTGTCTGGGGAAAAGATGGGCGTGAGAGGCGGGTTAGTTGCCCTCTAATCACTTTCGACTATTAAAAAGGGCACTAGCCCTTCGAATTTCCAATTGAATGAGCCTTTTTTGAAGTTTATACGTTAATGCCTTCTATAAAAAAAACCTTATATGAACCCAGGGCATAACTTACAGCGCTTGCCCTAAGGCTGGTGGGGGACTGTCCTCCTCAAAAACATAATTTCTATCTGAAAATCAACTTCGCTGAACAAAATGGCTATCTCAAAATTTTGATTGGATTGTTCGGGAAATGGTGGGCGTGGAAAGGGTGTTAGTCTCCTTCAATCACTTTCGACTATTAAAAAGTGCACAAGCCACCCCAATTTCCAATTGAATGAGCCCTTTTCGAAGTTTCTACGACAACGTCTTCGATACTAAGTGCCCTGCTCTAAAGGAAAAAATTAATAAATAAGACATTATGCCAACATCGTTCTTATATACATCGTCCGCTTTACCAAAATGCGCATTTACAATGCGTCAGTCAGCACCGTCCTGCTGTATGCAGCGGAGACGTGGCCAGCTGCAAAATCTATCCACAGCGCTGTCGATGTCGCTCAGACGAAACATCTCCGAAGAATCGAGAGACTTCACTGGACTGACTTCGTTAGAAACCAGACTCTCCTGTCACGTACGGCTCAAACTCCTTTCTCGACGCAGCTCGCCCAGCGTACTGTTCGGTGGTACGGCCACCTCCTTCGCATGCCACGCGACGCACCAGCACGGGTCGCATTCAACTTCGACCCCACACCCTACACGGATGGAAGCGACCCAGAGGACGCCCACCCACTAGGTGGAAAGACAAAGCCGATGAATTCCTCACCCAAGCCCACATCCCGGTGGAAGAAGCTGGGATCCTGGCAAGCGATAGGTCAACCTGGAGGCGCCTAGTCCCATCGTTCTCTACGCCGAACCCTCGGCAGGAGCCTTAAGTGTAAGTAAGTAAGTAAGTGATCTTATATACCCCCAGGGCATAACTTAAAACCCTTGCCCTGAGGGTTGTGGGGGAGTGTCCTACTCAAAAACATATTTTATATCTGGAAATCAACTACGCTGAACAAAATGGCTATCTCAAAATTTTGATTGGATAAGTTTGCGATACTGATGGGCGTGGGGGGGCTAGTTGCCCTCCAATTACTTTCGACTATTAAAAAGGGCATTAGCCACTCCAATTTCCAATCGAATGAGCCCTTTTCGAAGTTTCTACACAACACCTTCAATACGAAGTGCCCTGGTATTATAAATAATATTTAAATTATAATAAAAAATTATAAATAAATAATAGATTGTGCCAACATCGTTCTTAACTTAGGCAGTGCGATCGCGTTGCCTATGATTTATACAACAACTTTCTATATACAACTTATTTGCCCCCAAGGGAATAATTTACAACCCTTGCACTGAGGGGGCTATCATCCTAAAAGACTTAATCTCCAGAACGTTCAACTACGTCGAACAAAATGGATATCTCAAATTTTGATTGGATGTGTGTTTAGGAAAACGGTGGGCGTGAGAGGGGCGTTAGTCGCTATCCAATCACTTGCAACTATTAAAAAAGGTACTAGCCCTTTCAATTTCCAATGTAATGAGCCTTTTGAAGTTTCTACGACAACCGCTTTCAATAAAAACTTTATATGCCCCCAGGGCATAACTTACAACCCTTGCACTGAGGGTTCTGAGGGGGGTTATCATCCTAAAAGACCTAATTTCCAGAACTTTCAACTACGTTGAACAAAATAGATATCTCAAAATCTTGATTGGATGTGTTTGGAAAATGGTGGACGTGAGAGGGGCGTTAGTCGCTATTCAATCACTTTCAACTATTAAAAAAGGCACTAGCCCTTTCAATTTCCAATTGAATGATTCCTTTTGAAGTTTCTACGACAACGCTTTCAATAAGAACTTTATGTGCCACCAGGGCATAACTTACAACCCTTGCCCTGAGGGCTGTGGGGGGAGGGGTTGTCATCCTTAAAGACCTAATTTCCAAAACTTTCAACTATGTTGAATAAATGGCTATCTAAAAATTTTGATTGGATGTGTTTGGGGAAAAGGAGGGCGTGAGAGGGGGGTTAGTTGCCCTCAAATCACTTTCGGCTATTGAAAAGGGTACTAGCCCTTTGAATTTCAAATCGAATGAGCCCTTTTTCAAGTTTCTACGACAAAGATTTCAATAAAAAACCTTATATGCCCCCAGGGCATAACTAATAACCCTTGCCCTGAAGACTGTGGGGGAGTGTCCTGCTCAAAGGTATAATTGCCTGAACTTTGAACGTCGTGGGGCAAATCGGCTATCTCAAAATTTTTATTGGATGTGTTTGGGAAAATAGTGGGCGTGGAAGGGGTGTTAGTTGCCTTCCAATCACTTTCGACTATTAAAAAGGGCACTAGCCATTTCAATTTCCAATCGAATGAGCCCTTTTTGAAGTTTCTACAACAACGCGTCCTGTTCAAACCTAATATGCCCCCAGGGCATAACTTACAACCCTTGCCCTGAGGATTGTGGGGGAGTGTCCTCCTCAAAAACATATTTTCTATCTGGAAATCAACTACGCTGAACAAAATGGCTATCTCAAAATTTGGATTGGACGTGTTTGGGGGAATGATGGGCGCGGGGGGGGGGGGAGGGCTAGTTGCCCTCAAATCACTTTTGACTATTAAAAGGGGCATTAGTTTTTTCCTTTTCAAATCGAATGAGCCCCTTTTGCAGTTTCTATGACAACTCCTTCGATGCGAAGTGCCCGGGTATGGAGAAAAAAAAAATAATATATTGTGCCAACATCGTTCTTTACTTAGGCAGCACTGTTGCGCTGCCTAAGAATCGTTACCAGCCGCTGAAACAGCAGTGCTGGATCAACGGCAACTGACTGTCCATGAATAATGGTGCAGCTTAATGAGCAACCGTTACGACCACCGAGTTTTTCTTGAATGTGTACGTGTTGACGTTTTCTCCTGTCATGCTATCCATGATTTCTTGTGCGACAGACCTAGCTGTGTCGACGTTGACTATTTCATCAGCCGTAACTCCAGAAGTAATGTTTCGCAAGCTCGGGTCTTCTGCGAAAGGGGTATTCTCAGCAAGAAGCAAACAAGGCTCCTAGTGTCATGGTTGTTGCGTTCAATCCTCTCGACTCTGTAACTTCTTTGTGCTGTTCGCTTGTCTCGTATTGGACCTTAGCAACATTTTGCATCGAAAAATTAATTGCACGGCTTTAGAAATTGATTATCATCAAGCATTTTCAAAAGTGTCGTTTTACCAACTTCGACGAACGGGAATTAAAAGTCACCGCCGCGCAAGGGCCTTGCCCACTGGGACTGCAAGGTCCCTAAAATAGAATCCATCACAGCGGGCGTCTGAAAGGCTTTATCATGTTTTTTTTTTTTTTCTATGCCAAAATGTTTTATTACATACCAGAAAAAACTCTTGAAGTTTTAATATGACCTTACTACGCTGTAATCTGCTACCACAAATAAAACATTTTTACATGCTGGGATTGTGAGGTTCCGTCAGTCGCGAAAGGGTTATAAAACTGATAGAATGTTTAGATGAAATTTCTAATTTTACATGTACGCCTTTATATGAAAACACAAATTTTACTTCCTCAAAATCAACCTCAACCTCAAAAAACATAATTTTAGTTTTAAGTTAAAATAAAAGTGATTTTCATAATCACCATGATCTAGTACCCAATTCTAGACATCAATTTTGTTGTTGTACGCCTTTATACGGAAAAACCACTGTATGATAGTTGTCATTCTACAATTTAAGACCGGTTTCTTTCAGATTAAGCGTAGTTTATCACTAATGGAATATTTAAGTGGAAGTTTTAACTTTACATTCAAATAAAGGTGATTTTAATAATCACTGTGATCTAGTACTCTATTTTAGACATCAATTTTGTTGCTGCGCGCCTTTAAATGTAAAAACAAATTCACCTCCTCAAAATCAACTTCAACCTCAAAAAACCTAATTTTGAATTTAACGTTCATATAGGCTAAAGGTGATTTTCATAATCACCGTGATCTAATACCCTATTCTAGACATAAATTTTGGTGTAGTACGCCTTTATATGGAAGCACGAATTTCACCTTCTCAAAATCAACCTTAACCTCAACCTCAAAAAACCTAAGTTTTAATTTTAAGTTCAAATAAGAGTGATTTTCATAAGCACCGTGACCTGTTACAGTATCCTAGACATCAATTTTAATGTTGTATGCCTATATATGAAACACGAGATTCACCCCCACAAAATCAACCTCAACCTAAAAAAAAAACGTATTTGTGAAACAGATAAATGAGAAAACTTTGCATATTTGGAACTTGCACATTTTTTTGAGTCGGCTAGTAAAAGAATCTTTTCTCTTGCAATTTTTTCCCGGTTAGACCCTTTTTTTTTCACACACTTCCTGGATTCTAAAAGAGAGTATTGAATGTCAAACATGCTATTGATAAACAGGTTTCTGCTGACTACTGACGTATAAACAAAAGGTTTCTCACTTCGGGAACTATATTTAAACTTTAGTTTTTTGGGGTTTATGGGGACTAAAAGGTGCCTAGGTTGGGATAGGTTAGGTTACGTATTTAATATATGCTATGCTTTACCACCCCCCCCCCCCCAATGTACAAATATATAGTCCAAATTCGTTTCTGGACTATTTTATTTTTATCCTATTTTGTTCGTTTTCATTTAAAACTTCGCTTATCGCGCACTTACCGGATTCTAGACAAGTACCCTAAAACAATAACAGCTGGCCGCAATTTAACATGTGAAATTTTGAACAATGCTCTTTGGATAGTCAATGTGCATTATTTTCTGAAGAATTACAAAGATCTTGTAGTAAAAAAATGTATGTACGAATTTTTAATTTTTTCAGAAAAATAATATGGTTTCCCAGTCCTGACTCCAAAAATGGTCACAGTAACCCCCCCCCCCCCCAAAAAAAAAATAACAAGCAAACAAACAAAACAAAGAATTGTCGAGGTTCAGAAAAACAATTTAACGCTTGTGCTGGAGTGCTATTTGGGGGTATTTCCCGTCCTAGATTTGAAACTGCTGTTTTTTAAGTATTTTTACTGAGAAAAGAGAAAAAATTCTGTACCTGTATGATATAGCCTCTACCTAATATTCTTCATCCAAGTAGAACCTGTTTCTGACGCTCAATCCTAAGGAAATATACCTAAGTATGATAAAAATATAACACTTTAGAAACAAATTTAGGCTATATGTTTGCATATTAGGGGGGGGGGGGGCGGGGAAGTTAAAGTATAGCGGGCCTGCATAACTAATGTTTTAGGTACAATTCTTCTGCATATCAGAGGCAAAGCTATAGCATTGCCTATAGTAAAGGCCATACGGCTCCAATGTTTTATTTTTTCCCCCAGAGGCACTTCATATGGAAGGAGTCGTCGTATAAGCCTCAAAGGAGGCTTAGTTGATTGGAAATCGAGAGTTCTAGTGCCCTTTTTAAGAGTAAAAATGATCGAGGGCATCTAACGCCTCTTCCACGTCCACCATTTCCCCAAACACATCCAATCAGAATTTTGAGATACCCATTTTGTTCTACGTAGTTAATTTCAGATAGAAATTGTGTTTGATTTGAGGAGGACACTCATCCCAGAGCCCTAAGGGCAAGGGTTGTAAGTTATGCCCTGGGGGCATATAAAGTTTCTCTAGAGGGCGTTGTCGTACAAACTTTAAAAAGGGCTCATTCGATTGGAAATTTAAATAGCTAACGCTCTTTTTAATAGTCGATAGTGAATGAAAGGCAACTTACACCCCTTCCACGCCCACAATTTCCCCAAACACATCCAATCAAAATTTTGAGATAGCCATTTTGCTCAACGTAGTTGAAAGTTCTAGGAATTATATCTTTGAGCAGGACACTTCCCCCACAGTCTTCAGGGTAAGGGTTACCAATTATGCCCTGGGGGCATATATGATTCTTATTGAAGGAATGCTCGTATAAACTTCAGAGAGGGCTCATTTGATTGGAAATTGAAAGTTCTAGTTCACTTTTTAAGCGTCCAAAAGATGTCGGAGGGCAACCAGCCCTCCCCCACGCCCTTTTTCCTGAATGCGTACGATAAAAATTTTGAGATATCTATTTTGTTAAAAATAGTTCAAAGATCATATAACAAAACTCCGGTGTCGACAAAGCCCCCAGGGCCCGGGGTCAGGCGTTGTAAGTTATGCCCTGGGGGCATATATGGTTGATATGAAAGGGATGCTCGTATAAATTTCATAGAAGGCTCATTTGATTGAAATTGAAAGTTGCAGTTCACTTTTTAAGAGTCAAATGTGATCGGAGGGCAGCTACCAGCATCCCCCCCACACTATTTTATTTTTTTCCCCAGAGGCACTTCATATAGAAGAGTTCGTCATTTAAAGTTCAAAGGGAGCTCATTCGATTGGAAATCGAGAGTTATAGTTCTCTTTTTAAGAGACCAAAGTGATCGCAGGGCAACTAGCCCCCCCCCCCCCTAAGTCCTTTTCCCCCAAATGTATCTAATAAAAAATTTGAGGTAACCATTTTGTTAAAAATAGTTCAGAGATCATATAACAGAAACTTCTTTACGTATGGTCATTTCGTTATAAAATAGTTCAGAGGCCAGATAAGAAAAACTCCTATGTCGACGCAATCCCCCAGGGCCCAGGACGGGCGTTGTAAGTATTGCCCTGGGGGCATATATGGTTCTTATGGATGGTACGCTCGTATAAACTTCGGAGAGGGCTTATTTGATTTGAAATAGAAAGTTCTACTTCAGTTTTTAAGTCAGTTTAGAGTCAAAAGAGATCAGAGGGCAACTATACCCCCACGCCCCCTTTCCCGCAAATGCATCCGATAAAAATTGTTGAGATAACAATTTTGTTAAAAATAGTTCAATAGATGCAGTAGGTTTTAGACTTTTACAGTGAGAGAAGGAGGCGATGCCCAAACTCTTGTTTGTAGTGATTTTTGTTCATTTCAAGCTTGATTTGCATATTCAATTTAAGTTTCACTCGTTTTAAGATTTATTTATTCATTTACATTAATATCTATAACGCCAAAATAGGTGGCGTTAATGGTAGAGATACATGGCAAATGACTTCTGTCCTTTGGATTACGCATTCATTTCTGAGAGCGTAAATTTGGGATTTTCAAAGGTGAAGTAAATTTCTTTGTTTTCACTGATTTTGAATTTTCAGAAAGCAGTATTTAGTTTCACAATGTTTTTAAGATAAGATCAAGAGAGTACTACTTAGACCAAGCATTGGATACTTATAATTTGAACTGGCACTTCACGGAGAGGACATATTTTAATTTTTATTGTAACTGATTAAGGGGCAATATGGACACCGAAAGACCAGGGTAATACGGACAGGGGTGTTTATTTTGTCCCCAATAGCAGCAAAATCTGTTCCACGTCTAGATTATGATAGATAATTCTGTTTCAGATGACAAGAGCTTATCTAAGAAAGTCACCCAGGGGCTTAACAGACGAACAGACAATTAAAGAAGCTTTGCTAATGATCTGCAGTGGTGTTTCCAATAAGGAAACATCAAGGAAACTCAACATTCCTCAAGCAAGCCGGATAAGATGGATAGAACTTTGAAAGGAGTGCCTTTAAATGAACTTGAGAGTAAAGAACCAGAGGTATTTAAAGCTGATAAAGGCATTACAAAATATTAATTGGTATTGAAGAAAACATTCCAACTAATTATCTGGCAGAAGCTATTAAGCTGCACTGTGGACTCGGCCCAAAACTATGTCGTATTCTGGCCTGTCAGTTTTCAAAAATGAACAAGAAAAAGATTCCGGACAGTTGGGAAAATAACAAAATTGCTGATGCATATTGGTTTACGTCCTCAAAAGAAACCCAAGCGTGTTTATCTGTTCTCCTCAGGCTACAAGAATTGCTTGGGCAACAGCATTCAATCAAACAGCAGCCAATGAGTTTTTTTTGAAATTACTCAGCTATGTTAGAGAAGGAGAAATTTGAAGCCTTTGCTATATGAAATGTTGATGTAAGTGGCCAAAGATCGTATGGTCTCTGGTGACCCTACTGGCACGAAAGGTGGTAATGCTTATGTAAGCGGACGGATGACTGTTGAAATCTTTCCAGAATTTCTAAAACACATTCAAAAGCACACACGATGCAGTCTTTCCTCGAAAGTCTTATTGATCATGGACAATCATGTAAGCCATTTCACCCTGGAATCAGTAGAATGTGCAAATTTTAATGGAACTGTAATACTTAGGTCTACTATCCCCCCACACACAAATCACAAGCTTCAGCCCCTGGATAGATCTGTCTTTGGACCACTAAAAGCTCACTACAATAGAGCTCCCGATGCGTGGATGCTTAACCATCCTGTTCAGCTCAACAAGATTGATAATTTTGCAGAACTGCTTGACACTGCTTTTCCACGGGCTTTCACGCCGCAGAATAATCAGTCTGGCTTCAGAGTTTTTGAGTCTCGTCCCTTCAACCGTGATTTTTTTACGGATGACAAATTCTTGAGCTTCTATGTCTCTGATCCGATGTCTATGAAGCAATGATCTGTCTGAACCAAGCACATCTTCAAGTGCTTCTTCAAAATTACGAGTAAAAACGCCTGTATACCCAAATATCTCCTTGAACAGATTTCTCCTCACCTTAAAGCCAGTGCCAGAAAAACATTACCAACCGCAAAAGGACCAAGAGCTTTATAGCCACTGACACGCCTGTTAAAATTCAACTGATAAAACACTTCGCTGAATGAACAGCAAAGGCTAAGGGAAAGAAAAAAGCGAGAAGTAACAAGGAGTAGCAAGAAGTACCAACAGAAGTAACAAGGCAAAACTTAGCAAGAAAAAAGAGAAAAGGACGTGAGTTTTGACACCATTGAAAGTAGTCACGATGAAATGGAAGAAGAATTCCATCTAAGTGACCCAGATGATGAAACATTGACTATGAAGAACTGAAAACTGGTGACTATTTACTTGTCTTAGAGGGAAAAATAGGGGAAATCCCAACCTACTCAACTGGGAAGATATTTTTACAGGAGGAAGAAAATATAAAGTACTCGATTTGAAAAGACTTGTGCCTTTCATGAAGTTTTATGACGACAGATCAGATTTGTACATCCGACAGAGTAAGCATCAAAATGCACATAGGGATTCCATCATTTTCTGGTGGCACTATGCGACAAGCAGACCAGCTTTTTTTTTCAAGCGAACCTGTCCGAATTTGACATCAAGCATTCACGATTGGTTAAAGCACCACAGCTGAGCTGAATTATAGCCTACAGCTGAATATTACCTTAATTGTCACCAGATACTTAGTTGTTACACATATTCTGTACATTTTTAATAAACAACAAACTCTTCTCTTTCTCATTTCTTATGCTTTTCTTCCACTCTTTTTTTACTTTTTATTTGTACTCTTCTCTTTTTGACTTTAGCAACCAAGGGTGTAATGGACATTAGTGTCTGAATTACCATACCAAGTGTCCATTACAGCCGGTAATCCAGGTATATAGACACTTTTGCCACAGTCTCGGGCGTTTTTAACTGGTTCAGAAGTGCATAACTGATTCAAAAGTGCTTGACAGGCTTATTTGAACTCTGAAAAGTTACTGTAAATATAGGTTTTAGGTCTAGGATACCGTTTAAAACATGAAGGCACATTTTTCTAAAAACTGAAATAAACTTCTTAAATCATTCTTATGAAATTAATAAGTTCGAATAAATTTAAGCAATGTTATGGCGGTACTATCAGGGGAATTTTACAAGTTCCAAACATTTTTAACTGGTTCAGAAGTGTATAACTAATTCAAAAATGCTTAACTGGTTTGTTTTGAACTCTGAGAAATTACAGAAGATATTTAGCTCAAGGATACCGTTTTGAAACATGAAGTTATAATTTTCTGTAAATTGAAATAAGCTTCTTAAAACACTTTAATGAAGTTAATAAAGTCGAATAAATTTTAAGCAATGTTACGGCGGTACTATCAGGGAAATTATACAAGTCCCAAACATTTTTACTAGTTTAGAGGTGTATAACTGATTCAAAAGTGCTTAACTGGTTTGTTTCGAATCCCGAGAAGTTACAGTTGATATAGGTTTTAGCTCAGGGATACTGTTTGAGAGATGAAGGTACATTTTCCTGTAAATTGAAAAAAAGCTTCTTAAAACACTAATGAAATTAATAAAGTCGAATAAATTTTAAGCAATGTTACGGTGCTACTATGAGGGAAATGATACATGTCCCAAACATTTTTAACTGTTTAAGAAGTGTATATAACTGATTCAAAAGGGCTTAAACGGCATATTTTGAAGTCTGAGAAGTTACAGGAGATACAGATTTTAGCTGAGGGATACCGTTCGAAAGATGAAGTTACATTTTTTTATGTAAATCGAAATAAGCTTCTTAAAATACTAATGAAATTAAAAAGTCAAATAAATTTTAACCAATGTTAAGGTGCTACTATGAGGGAAATGATGCATGTCCCGAACGTTTTTAACTGGTTCAGAAGTGTATAACTGATTAAAAAGTGCTTTAACTGGTTTATTTTGAACTCAAGGAAGTTACTAGAGATATATGTTTTAGCTCAAGGATAGTGCTTAAGACATGAATTTACTTTTTCTGTAAATTGAAGTAAGATTCTTAAAACAATGTAATGAAATTAATAAAGTCGAATAAATTCTAAGCAATGTTGCGGCGGTACTATGGGGGAAATAATACATAGTCAATTTGAAGAGCATAGGCTGCTTTTTACTAACACTACATTACACCGAACTGTTTGAACATAAAAAAAATTAATTTATCATTATATGCTAGTAGGTTAGATTAACCTAACCTTTACAGGCTAGGTTAGGCTAAGTTAGGTTAGATGACGCTGTCATTTTGTGATGTTATTTTGTGTGAAGATTTAATTTTGTGATGTTAAAAAGTGTGAAGACTTATTAAAGACTGAATTACAAAAACACTTTGATTTGAACACTTTGGTTTGGATATTGAAGTAATTATGAAATTAGTTATCCTCTGGTAAATGAATATTCTTTTTATTTTGGTTCTAGAGGGGAGTTTTACAGTCAGGTTTTTGGTTTACCCATGGGGGTATCTCTCTCTCCTTTGTTGGCAAATCTTTACATAGATTCTATTGAAACTTCCACTATAGATAGTTTTTATAATTTCCCTTGTTCCTGGGGTAGATTCATGAATGACATAGTCTGCATTTGGGAACACGGTCTAGATCATTAGACCTTTTCAGTAAATATTTAAAAAGTGTTGTTAATAATATTAAATTTACAGCGGAGTTTGAGGAAAATGACAAACTACCTTTTCTAGATAGTTTATTAATTAAAAGAGATCTCCATTTACTTTTCTCGATGTATAGAAAACCTATGCACAATGATAGGTATTTAGATTTTCATTTGTGTCATCCTGTGTCAGTAAAACAAGGAGTTGTGATTTCACTAGTGGATAGAGTCTTCAGGATTTGTTCCCAGGACGTTCTGGGTTCTGAGTTGTTGTATTTGAGGGATATTTTGTTTTGCAATAACTACCCAATTGAGTTCACTGATAAAATAATAGAAAATAGACGCATTAAACATGAAAGTAGGGTTATTGGAGTTTTACAGTCTTCTGAATTAAATGTATATAAAAGTTTCATTTTATTGCCATATATACCGTGTTTTGGTGAGGAGCTTTCACGAATTTTACGTAAATTTAATATAATACATGTTTCCATGTTTCCATTAATACATGGTGAGACCAATGGGTAGTTTCTATAGTTCTGGAAAGGATTTAACCCCTCTCGCGGGCGCTGGTTGGTTTTGAGGACACTTAATTGTAACCCCCTCTTTACCCAAAGCTGAGCTTTTAACATATGTTTCCTGGTGCCTTCTGATTGCCGACTCTTCCATAAACATCCCTGAAGAGCCGTCTACCGGATAAGCTGTGCTTTCTTCCTGTCATTTTAGCAGAAAATTGTAATTTGAGTTTTATCAAGGATTTGCAAGGTAACTCCACTTTTTCTTTATTTTATAGACATTATCGCTGACCTGGGAAGTCAGGAATTTTTTCTCAGAGAATTCGTACCCTTAGAAGTGTGTTAGAGTAATTTTTTCAACTTCTGAATATTTCATACAGTTGAGCCATCTATTTTCTTTCTGTCCCCACATGAGGACATTGCCCTTCAGCGCCAGCTTTCTGTATAGTTTTCGTTCCGTATAGTTTCCGTAGGTAACACTAGTAACACTACTGTTGCCACAGGTAACACTACTGTTCATTTGTCCCCGCTTGTACCTTGTGCTCGCAAACTAGTAAAGCTTCTGTTCTTTATAGATGAGTCGGCAAAAAATCAGGTATGATGAAGAAATCATGAAAATCATGTTTGAAGACGATAGTGACAATGGAATCGATTCAGACCAATCAGATCTTTAATCCGACGAAGAAGATGGCAGAGATCCCACTTGGCAGCCTCCATGATAAGATAAGATAAGGGTTTATTCCAAAAACAACGCAACACAAAAAAACAAATGACCTTCCATAAGCTAACGCTTGTTCGGAAGTATTTACCCTCTTAAAATTAACACTTATAATAACATACTAAAGAGAAAGAAGAGAAAAAAAAGAAAAAGAAGAAAGAAAGAAAAAGAAAAAAAAGAGAGAAAAAATGAAAATCTTACACTCACTCGACTCCTGGTCGCAATAACCAAAAATCAATACTTCACATATTCCAAAACTTCCCCCCGCCATCCCATAAATAATAAATAAACAAAACAAAAACAAAAAATAAAAAATAAAAATATATAGGATAAACGGGAAAAACGGGTTCCGGGCAAACCTGAGAGTGGCTCAACTATACCACCCTTTAAACAAATTCATACCTATGGAGACAAAGGGTTTTAAGGTCCCGACGGAATTCACATAGATTCGCTGATCTTTTTAAAAGAAACAGGCAAATTATTCCAGACAACTGGCCCCACATGACGTATTGAAAATAGCGATCTAGTACTAGTAACTTGAGGTCCGTATATCTCTATCATGACGGTAGGATAATTGTGTACATCATCACCAGAAATAAATAAATTTAAAAAATTTAAAAAACACTTGGGAACCAAATTAGAAAAATATTTAAACATAAATAACCCATGGTAAAATTTTCCAAGACCTGACACAGGGATAATATTTAACGGTACATATTGGGATCTCACCGAGGTTCTCCGATTATCTCCGGACAACACTCGCAGTGCCATATTTTGTATCACACGTAACTGCTGCAAATGCACATAAAATGTGCTAGACCATATACTCACGCAATATACTAAATACGGGTGAACTAACGAAAAAATAAATCAATCTCAAAACAGAATCATGGAAAATATTTTTTAACTTTCTCATCATTCCAACATTTCTTGCAATCTTACGACTAATAAAAGAAACATGATTTTTAAAACTAAGGCATTCATCCACAATAACACCAAGGTGTCGTATAGTATTTGTACGCTTAATTACATAATTCTCCATTTGCAAATCAACAACCCAAAGGTAAAAATTTGATGATCTACCATGCATAATAAAACCTGATTTACTATGGTTTAACAAAAGCTTATTCACTCTCATCCACTTATCTGTACCTAACATACCTCTTCTCATTATCTCTCTTAAATCAGATTCAGTCTTTGCTGCGGCAGTAAAATGGGTATCATCTGCAAAACTAGGAATAATCACCCTACAATTAGAATGTGCACTATCTAACAAATCCAAAACAGAAAATCGTAAGTCGTTAATATAAACCAAGAATAAAAGCGGACCTAAAACAGAACCCTGTGGAACACCATAATCAACCATTCTTTCACCAGACCTCACATTCGAAATTTCAACGCACTGGGTCCTACCTCTCAAAAAAGTTTCAAATAACTTAAAACGCATTTCCTCTAATTCCACAATTTTCTAGCTTCATAATTAAAATTTCATGGTCAACTGAATCGAACGCTTTAACAATATCTAAAAAAATAGACGCCACCTTAAAACCTTGGTCCAAAGCATCATGCACAAACGTTGTCAAAAATAAAACTGCCTGTTCAGTAGACATCCCCTTACGAAAAACCGAACTGATTAGAATGGAAAAAGGAAATATTCTCCAAAAACTCAGATACTCTAGAATTTATAAGTTTTTCTACTAGCCTAGATATAACAGAAAGGAGGGATATCGGCCGACAATGATTCAAATTTTCCTATCACCCCCTTTAAATAAAGGTATTACTCTTGCACTTTTAAGACACTCAGGATATATACCACATTTAAAACTAGCATTAATCAGGTACAAAATTTGTTGCGATATCACAGGAAAAATTGACTTGAAAACCTTTGTTGAAATAAAGTCTGACCCGGATGCACTGTTTCGCATACCTTTTACCACATCACACAATTCTTTTTCAGTAACCGGTTGCAAGTACATAGAAACGTCACTACTTTCAGGCAAAAACTGAGTAAAATCACTATCACTTGCATGCTGCTCAACAGACGACGCTAACCGGCCCCCTACACTAGAAAAGTGCTCACACATACGTTCAGTAGTTTGGCGAATATTTTCACCATCAACAAGACTACAAACAATTTCAGGCTTATTCGGTTTAATAACAGAATTTATAACATTTAAGTCTTTCTCGGGTTACCCTCCGCTATTTTAAAACTATCGCTCAGGTAATCTAACTTAGCTTTACGAAGTATACTATTCAATTTATTACTATACGGTTTATAAATATTTACATCGCTAATACTATTACTTAATGCGGACTTTTTATACAATTGCTGTCGCCTAGCTAGAGAAACTAGAATACTCTTCGTAACCCAAGGCTTCTTCGGCGAATCAAAATACTTACGTTTCTTCCTAACTTGACTACAAGCAACTACCGTATCCTTAATCATCGAATACCAAAGTGTAAATTTATCATTCACATCCATATCATTACTATATAAAAAATCACAATTTTTTCCTCCAAGCTCATTTTTTAACTTCGGTACATTAATAACAGGAAAAACAATTTTTTCGGTACTTCAGAACGCTCTGATCTTGGCCGGTTCAAAAGAGAAGGAATAGATACCAACAGACCGAAATGATCTGAAACGTCGTTTACAATAACACTCGCACTACTATATCCAGTATTTAAGTAAACGTTATCAATCAACGTAGCAGAATCATGGCTCACTCTTGTACATATATTAATAGAAAGCTGTAGTCCATAACCTAGCATAGTGTTTAGAAACTCCCGAGCTCTAAGGTTACTATTCACAGTTCTTAAATCCAAGTTAAAATCACCACAATTAAAACAAGGTCTAGTTGGAATTGGTAACTTATCCAATTGCTCTTCTAAAAGTGAGCTAAACTCATCTATATTATACGAAGGGGGTCTATAAACGACAATCATAAAACACTTAAAATTAAGACACTGCAATTCTAACACCATACTTTCAAACACCATTTCTCGATTAACTCTTATATCATCTCTCACCTTAACCTCAAAATCATTACGCACGTAAATTGCTAAACCGCCATGTTGATGCATTTCTCTATTTTTAATATACAGCTTATAATTACCAATCTCTAACAGAGAAGAACTATGGTTAATGTGAAGAGAGGAACATGTGAAGAAGAGGACGTCCAACTTGCTACCGGATCGAGCCCAGCTGCTAGAGATACGCAAGAGAGAGCTACAGACGAGGACAGTGTAGACCACGAGGAAGCAGAACCTGATCGAACGGAACCATCTCTCCAGCGTGTTGCTAGAACTTATGCGAGGAAAAGGAAAAGGCCAAGCACGGAGCCCAATAGTTCTGCTTCTTTTGCGACGTCGCAAGCAGACCCTGCTGTCAACAGTTCAGTTTCAGATGGAAGATCACAGACCACTCCTTCACAGTCTAACAGTGGGATTGCAGCTAAAACCAAAGTTCCACGAGACAACCCGAAGTTTAAACCGGCCAAGGCCAGACGACGTATTTGGAGAGCCAATGTCGATAATCCTCTAGCAGAGTCGGTTCCTCCGTTCACAACCGGTGATGGTCGGGTCTTGCTCAATCTCAGCAACGAGTCGGATCCTGTCGATTTCTTTGAGGGACTTCTTTCCGACGAAATTCTTGCAATGGTCGTCAGGGAGTCTAATGCTTACACATTGTCAAAAAAGGGTATGAGTTGAATTTGACATCATTAGAACTACGCATCTATGTTGGATGCCTTCTGATAATGAGCTATGTTCGATTCCCAAGAATTCAAAAATACTGGTCAAATAGCCTGAGGCTACCTCAGATTGCTGATTATATTTCAAGCAAAAGGTTCAAAAAGATCAGAGAATGTTTACATTTCACTTCTTAACAAAGTAGCCCTGATGGTGACAAATACTACAAGATCCGCCCATTTTTGGAGATGTTGCGCAACTCTTTCAAAGCAGCAGTGGCCGACGAAGAATACAGTTCAATAGACGAGATGATGGTCGCCTTCAAGGGAAGAAGCAGGATCAAGCAGTATATGGCATCTAAACCAACTAAGTGGGGTTTCAAAATTTGGGTTCGGGCTGGAGTCTCAGGATATGTGTATGATTTTGAGCCGTATCAAGGCAGCGGTGCCAACCGCAACCCACCAGCGTACGGGTTAGGAGGAGACGTGGTTGTGAAACTCACTCGTGGCCTCAAAAAAACACACGCTAAAGTGTATTTCGACAACTTTTTTTACCTCGGTATCTCTGGTGGAAGCATTAGCAAAGGAAAAGATTTATAGTGATGGAACCCTTCGCGCAAATCGACTTGGAGATGCTGCACCTAAGCTAATAACAGAAGTCGAAATGAAAAAGAAAAAGCGAGGAACCTCGTCGTTTGCTACGTTTGCTGAAGGAGTGACGGTTTTTACGCTGGAAAGACAACAATATCGTAAATGTTTGTTCATCCTTCGCTGGTTATGCCCCAACTGACAGTGTCTAGAGATGGTGCAGCACAGCGAAATCAAAAGTGGCGGTTGAAAGGCCATACGCAGTGAAGGAATATAATAAGTGTATGGGAGGCGTGGATTTGATGGATTCACTGAGTTCACTTACAAAAACGACTTTCGAAACAAACGTTGGTACATGCGCCTTTTCCACCATTTCCTTTATGTTGCTGTTGTCAACGCTTGGATTCTCTACAGAAAAACCTGCCCTGTCGGCACACTTGATCTCCTCCATTTCAAAGGGTCTGTTGCAGTAGCTATGACGAACAAAGGGATGGTGCGGATGAGGACAAGCCCTGGTTGACCTTCAAAAATCGGCTTTGTTAAGAAAAGGACTGTCATTACTGTCCCAAACGAGATCCGACTTGATGGTCTGAGTGGCCATTGGCTTGGCAAGTCCGACAAAAATAATGCTTCTCGATGCCAGAACAAGAACTGCACGAGTAAAACAAGATTCATCTGCAAAAAATGCAAAGTCGCATTGTGCCCTGAATGTTTCGAGAACTTTCACAGTGTCCGATAAGCCTTTTGAAAGAGTGTTTTCTGGGCGGCGTCTCCAAATGTGGACAGTAGCATATTTTACCTTTTTATCCTTTTTTGTCAGTTTCTGAATACATATCTGAAATCTACGTATTTTTCTACATAGGACAGAACTTTGTCCTGTCAGTTTATCTCAAAAATTGAAAATTCGCCGCGAGAGGGTTAACTCGGGGAAATTTAGTAAGTGGGGTGTACAAGATTCCGGTTTTTGTGGGAAATTTTATATTGGTAGAACTCACTAACAATTTCTGAAAAGATTTATTGAGCATCGTAACTCAATAGAAAAAAAACCCTACATTTCAGCAAACCTCCTGAAACTTTTGTTTCAGCCCTTGCTGAGCATATCTACTTTCAACCGGATCATTTTGTTCAATTTGAAGAGCCCAAAGCTATTTCTAACAATAGAGGTTTTTGTCAGTGGGCAAGGGAATCTATAGAAATTTAAAAACATGTGTTTGCTAACATTTCGATAAATAGGGACACGGAAAATTTAAATATTGACTCAATTTATGATACTCTTTTGAAAGTGAACCAATAGTCAATAAGGGAATTAAAATTTTTAATATTTACCAGGGGACTATATCACTTACCAGACCAAAACAATTTGCTTCAGTGATAGCCAACAAGAGAATTATTTCGCAAAAGAATAATTAACTTAATTTCACTTTCTTATATTTTTACCTCAGTTGCTTTGGTGTTCTCATTGAAGCAACTATTAGCTTCTTTTCTCTACTTGGATAAGTTGCACCAATTGTATTTTATTGATGGTGATTTTATTCGTTTTATAGTTTTAATTTAGTTTTTTTATTTTGTTCTTCTTGTGTTCTTCTTGTGCTGAAGACGCCTAGTATGATACAGGCAAAATATCCGTATTGTTTAATTTTTTGCCCTTTTCTCTACTGGCCGCAGTCCCGTTGCCGTTCTTTCATTGAGTTTTTACTCTCTTTGTTAACTTCTTGTCATGGCTGACCAGTTCGGCTTAAGATATTTCATTCCTCACAGTACCACCGTAACATTGCTTAAAATTTATTCGACTTTATTAATTTCATTAGAATGTTTTAAGAAGCTTAGGTTTCAGTTTTCAGAGAAATGTATCTTCGTGTCTCAAACGGTATCCTTGAGCTAATAACTATATCTTCAGTAACTTCTCAGAATTCAAAATAAACCTGTTAAGCACTTTTGAATCAGTTATACACTTCTGAACCAGTTAAAAACGTTTGGGATTTGTGTCATTTCCATCATAATAGCACCGTAACATTGCTTAAAATTTATTCGACTTTATTAATTTCATTAGGATGTTTTAAGAAGCTTAGGTTTCAGTTTTCAGAGAAATGTATCTTCATGTCTCAAACGGTATCCTTGAGCTAATAACTATATCTCCAGTAACTTCTCAGAATTCAAAATAAACCTGTTAAGCAGTTTTGAATCAGTTATACACTTCTGAACCAGTTAAAAACGTTTGGGAATTGTGTCATTTTCCATCATAATAGCACCGTAACATTGATTAAAATTTATTCGACTTTATTAATTTCATTAGAATGTTTTAAGAAGCTTAGGTTTCAGTTTTCAGAGAAATGTATCTTCATGTCTCAAACGGTATCCTTGAGCTAAAAACCTATATCTCCTTGTTTCAAAAGTATCCTAGAGTTAAAACCTACATCTCCAGTTACTTTTCAGATTTCAAAATATGCCAGTTAAGCACTTTTGAATCAGTTACATACTTCTGAACCAATTAAAAAACGTCCTGCACTTCTATCATTTCCCTCATAATACCCCCGTAACATTGCTTAAAATTTAATCGACTCTATTAATTCCATTAAAATATTTTAAGAAGCATATATCAGTTTTCAGAAAAATATACATTTATGTCTTAACGGTATGCCTGAGCTAAAAACCTATATCTCCTGTAACTTCTTAGAGTTCAAAATAAGCCAGTTAAGCACTCTTGAATCAGTTATACACTTCTGAACCAGTAAAAAATGTTTGGGACTTGTATCATTTCCCTGGTAGTACCGCCGTAACATTGCTTGAAATCACTGGACTTTATTAATTACATTAGAATGTTTTGGGAAGCTTATTTCAGTTTTCAGAAAAAAAACGCCTTCATGTTTCAAACGGTATACTAGAGCTAAAACCCATATCTCCAGTAACTTCTCAGAGTTCAAAATAAGGCAGTTAAGCACATTTGAATCAGTTATAGAGATCAGATGAGACGGGGGTTTTATTTTCAACTAATAATTACATCATACTTAGCTAGCACTTACCACATTTTTAAAATTACATTATCAGCCAAACGTAGAAAATGGTAAGACGCTTTATTAAGCACTGTGGCATGAGCAGTTCCACAGAATCTTTCATCATAAACCAAACTCATTCACTGTTCCTACTCTTTTCTTACCTTTCAATACAATTCAACCATCCCGAATAAAAAAAAATACCACAAAAGAAACCCAAACAAATAAAAAAAAAACAACAATCAAATATACTCAATTCCCACCCAACAAAAACTTTTTAAATCTAATTTTAATTTGAAACTGGTTTTCTGACTCTCTAATGCTCTCCGGGAAACCATTGCATAAATTAACTGCATAATTTCTAATTACGAAACTAGATTGACTCGTACTCCTTACTTCTGAGACTAAGCTTCCACCACCTTTAGTCTTTTGCTGATGATAATCTGAATTAAACTTAAAAAAGTTTCTAAGATATTCAGGAGATAATCTATTAAGAGCTTGGTAAGTAAACACTCTCGCCTGCTAGTCCCTGATCTGATGAACATTTAAAATTCTAAAACCCATAAAACATTCACACGTGTGCTCATACTAAATAAATTCACCTAGTACTCGAAGCGCCTTATTCTGAAGAATCTGCAGTCTTTTAATACTGAACAAAAATTAGATGTATAAATACAGCAACATTAAACAATAAAAGGATGAAGAACAGTAAGATGTACATTTCTTAAAACACTTAAAGGTAACAAGTGTTTTCAAACGCTGCATCACTCCAAGACCTCGTGCAAATTCAGAAGAAATCATATTTATGTGTTTCTTATTAGTATCATAAAATTCATAAAAATTATAATCAACATAAAATCCCAAATATTCATTTTAAAAAACTTTTGAAAGCGACAATTTTCAAATACTATAGAAGCACTATTTACAATTTTTCCTATCATAGGCAGCGCACTAGCGCTGCCTAAGTAAAGAACGATGTGGGCACAATGTGTTGTTGTTTTTTTTTCTCCATACCCGGGCACTTCGTATCGAAGGAGTTGTCGTAAAAACTTCGAAAAGGGCTCATTCGATTGGAAATTGGAGTGGCGAGTGCCCTTTTTGATAGTCGAAAGTGATTGGAGGGCAACTAGCTCCCCCCACGCCCGTCATTCCACCAAACACATCCAATCAAAATTTTGAGATAGCCATTTTGTTCAGCGCAGTTGATTTCCCGATAGAAAATATCTTTTGAGGAGGACACTCCCCCACAACCCTCAGGGTAAAGGTTTTAAGTTATGCCCTGGGGGCATATAAGGCTTTTATAGAAGGCGTTGCCGTAGAAACTTCAAAACAGGCTCATTCGATTTGAAATTCAAGGGCTAGTGCCCTTTTTAATAGTCGAAAGTGATTGGAGGGCAACTAGCCCCCCCCCCCCCCCCCCCCCCCCCCCCCACGCCCATCATTCCCCCGAACACATCCAATAAAAAATTGTGAGATAGGTCATTTTGTCAGCGTAGCTGATTTCCACATAGAAAATATCTTTTAGAGGAGGACACTCCCCCACAACCCTCGGGGCAAGGGTTTTAAGTTATGCCCTGGGGGCATATAAGGTTTTTAGGGAAGGCATTGTCGTAGAAACTTCAAAACAGACTCATTCGATTGGAAATTCAAAGGGAGTTTGCCCTTTTTAATATTCGAAAGTGATTGGAGGGCAACTAGCCCCCTCTTAACGCCAATCATTCCCCCAAACACATCCAATCGAAAATTTTGAGATAGCCATTTTGTTCAGCGTAGTTGATTTCCAGATAGAAAATGTGTTTTGAGGAGGACACTCCCCCACAACCCTCAGGGCAAGGTTTTAAGTTAGCCCTAGGGGCATATAAGGTTTTTATAGAAGGTGTATTCGTAGAAACTTCAAAACAGGCTCATTCGATTGGAAATTCAAAGGGCTAGTGACCTTTTTAATAGTTGAAAGTGATTGGAGGGCAACTAGCCCCCCCCCAACCCACGCCCATCATTCCCCCAAACACATCCAATCAAAATTGTGAGATTGCCATTTTGTTCAGCGTAGTTGATTTCCAGATAGAAAATATATTTTTGAAGAGGACACTTCTCCACAACCCTCAGGGCAAGGGTTTTAAGTTATGCCCTGGGGGCAATAAAGGTTTTTATTGAAGGCGTTGTCGTAGCAACTTAAAAACAGGCTCATTCGATTGGAAATTCAAAAGGGCTAGTGCCCTTTTTAATAGTCGAAAGTAATTGGAGGTCAACTAGCCCCCCACGCCCATCATTCCCCTAAACACATACAATCAAAATTTTGAGATAGCCATGTTTGTTCAACGTTGTTGATTTTAAGATAGAACATGTGTTTTTGAGGAGGACACTCCCCCACAACCCTCAGGGTGAGGGTTTTAAGATATGCCCTGGGGGCATATAAGGCTTTTATAGAAGGCGTTGTCATAGAAACTTCAAAACAGGCTCATTCGATTTGAAATTCAAGGGGCTAGTGCCCTTTTTAATAGTCGAAAGTGATCGGAGTGCAACTAGCCCCCCCCCATGCCCATCACTCCCCCGAACACATCCAATCAAAATTTTGAGATAGGCCATTTTGTCAGCGTAGCTGATTTCCAGATAGAAAATATCTTTTAGAGGAGGACACTCCCCCACAACCCTCGGGCAAGGGTTTTAAGTTATGCCCTGGGGGCATAAAAGATTTTTATGGAAGGCGTTGTCGTAGAAACTTCAAAAACAGACTCATTCGATTGGAAATTCAAAGGGTGTTTGCCCTTTTAAATATTCGAAAGTGATTGGAGGGCAACTAGCCCCCCCACGCCCATCTTTCCCCAAACACATCCAATCAAAATTATGAGATAGCCATTTTGTTCAGCGTAGTTGATTTCCAGATAGAAAATATGTTTTTGAGGAGGACACTCCCCTGCAACCCTCAGGGCAAAGGTTTTAAGTTACGCCCTGGGGCATATAAGGTTATTATAGAAGGCGTTTGTCGTAGAAACTTCAAAACAGGCTCATTCGATTGGAAATTCAAAGGGCTAGTGCCCTTTGTAAAAATTCGAAAGGGATTGGAGGGCAACTAGCCCCCCCCCCACGCCCATCATTCCCCCAAACACATCAAATCAAAATTTTTAGATAGCCATTTTGTTAAGTGTAATTGATTTCAAGATATAAAATATGTTTTTGAGGAGGACACTCCCCCACAGCCCTCATGGCAAAGGTTTTAAGTTATGCCCTGGGGGGAACATAAGGTTTTTTTTTACAGGGCGTTGTCGTAGAAACTTCAAACAGGCTCATTCATTGGGAATTCAAAGGGCTAGTGCCCTTTTTAATAGTTGAAAGTGATTGGAGGGCAGCTAGACCCCTACACCCATCATTCCCCCAAACACATCCAATCAGAATTTGGAGATAGCCATTTTGTTCAGCGTAGGCTAGTTGATTTCCTGACAGAAAAAATGTTTTTTAGGAGGACACTCCCCTAGAGGACACTCCCCCAAAACCCTCAGGGCAAGGTTTAAGTTATGACCTGGGGGCATATAAGGATTTATAAGAAGGCGTTGTCGTAGAAACTTCAAAACAGTCTCATTCGATTGAAAATTAAAAGGGCTAGTTCCCTTCTTAATAGTCGAAAGTGATTGGAGGGGAACTAGCCCTTTCCCCATGACCATCATTCCCCCAAATACATCCAATCAAAATTTTGATATAGCCATTTTGTTTCAGCGTAGTTGATTTCCAGATAGAAAATATGTTTTTGAGTAGGACACTCCCCAACAAACCTCAGGGCAAGGGTTTTAAGTTATGTCCTTGGGGTTGTCATAGAAACTTCAAAAGGGGCTCATCTGATTGGAAATTCAAAGGGCTAGTGCCCTTTTTGATAGTCGAAACTGATTGGAAAGCAACTAGCCCCCCCCCCACGTCCATCGTTCACCCAAACACATCCAATCTAAATTTTTAGATATCCATTTTTTTTAGCGTAGGCTAGTTGATTTCCAGTTAGAAAATATATTTTTGAGAAGCACACTCCCCCACAACTCTCAGGGCAAGGGTTTTAAGTTATGCCCTGGGCGCATATAAGGTTTTTATAGAAGGCGTTGTCGTAGAAACTTCAAAAAAGGCAAATTCGATTGAAAACTCAAAGGCTAGTGCCCTTTTTAATAGTCAAAAGTGATTAGTAATATTTTTGTTGTTGTTGTTTAGACCAAGGCACTTCGTATCGAAGGAGTTGTCGTGGGGACTTCGAAAAAGTCGCATTTTATTGAAAATAGAAAGGGTTGATGCCCTTTTTAATAGTCAAAGTGATTGGAGGGTGACTAATCCCCTTCCACTCCCACCCTCCCATTGGCCCATTATGTTTAAAAACTAAATGTTGCCTTAAGATTAAATCAAAATGCACTGTGATAATGCCAATTCCCAATAAGGCATCTCAGCAGTATTCTAAGAACGACTGAGGGTATTATGTTCAAACTTTCGAGGCTAGTTCCGCTCTTAAAATTTAACCAAATCAAAATAGTGTAAGTGTATCCAAGCTATCAAAGAAAGTAAATAGATTTATTTACGAATGGTATCAAGTTTTCCGTTTTCAGGTCAACTAGAGGAGGTATGAAACTAAGTTAAACAGTACTATTTGTGTCCAGATTTTTAAAATGGTGTATGTTGTTAAAAATTACTGAAAATTTTCTCCAGCTTACAAATAGCAGGCCAAAATATAAAGTCTTAAAAAACCAAAAGATTTAAAGTGTTATTCTCTTTTTCCCTGAAAAGACTATGTCAGTATAAAACGAACGGAAATTAATTAAAAAAACTTTTTCCACAAAATAAGTTTTTCAAAGAAAAGTAAAGAACTCCATTAAACAAAAAATGAGCAAAAATAAAATCAAATAATCTACCAAGCTCGAAACTACCACAAATCAACATCGATAAATAAATGAAACCCAAAACGAACAGAAATTACAATAAATAACCGAGCGAAACTCAAAACGAGCAGAAATTAACATAAGTTGGGCGCAAAACCCCTATGCCTTCCCAAGGCCAGAACAAAATTTGCTCTTTACTGAAAAAAACACAAATGAATGTGCATTGTCAGTTTAATATACATATACTGATATTTAGTAATCAAAACGTTAAAATTATTTGATTTATTAAAGTTATAAAAGTAAAAAACATTTATATTTTTTTGCTCATTTTTTGTTTAATGGAGTTCTTTACTTTTCTTTGAAAAACTTACTTTGTGGAAAAAGTTTTTTTAATTAATCCTACTAAAAAATCATATAATTTGTCAAGAAGTATTAACAGCAAGGTAACTCAAGGAGGTAAACACCAAAAAGGATTTCCAGCGTTCGGTTTGCTTTATCCACTAGTTCTTCCAGTGACCATGTTGTCAAAACAGTATCATCTGCAAATGTTGTAAAACTTGCTACAGGCATGTAGAACCTCAGAGTACCGACGCATATGAGAAAGAGTAACGGACCGAGAACTGAGCTCTGTGGAACTCCACATTTTACAGGATAGACTCCACTAACGATGTCACCTACTATTACCTTATTTAACCTTCCATACAAACATGATTTAAACCAATCCGAGAAAACCATCTTTTATCCCCATACTAGACAAGCGACACAGCAACAACTCAAAATCCACAGTGTCGAAGGCTTTTTTGAAGTCAACAAAGATCGTTAAAGGAATGAGTCCTTTTTCTAGAACTCCATTGACTACATCCAGAAGATGGTGAACAGCTTGGCTAGTAGAGTGTTTACTGCGGAATCCGAATTGGCTGTCAAACAGTATTCCTAGTTTTTTCTAAATATTCATAAAGTCTCCTGTGAATTATCTTTTCATGGATTTTAGAGAAAAAATAGGCAATAATGAAATCGGTTGCCAATTCAATAGTTCTGAAACAGTAAAAAATGTTTGGGAGTTGTTTCATTTCCCTTATAGTACCACCGTATTATTGCTTAAAATTTAGTCTACATTATTTATTTAATTAGAATGTTTTATGAACCTTTTTTCAATTTACAGAAAAATGTAACTTCATCTTTCAAACGGTATCCTTGAGCTAAAACCTATATCTCCTGTAACTTCTTAGAGTTCAAAATAAGCCAGTTAAGCACTCTTGAATCAGTTATACACTTCTGAACCAGTTAAAAATGTTTGGGACTTGTATCATTTCTCTCATAGTAGCACCGTAACATTGCTTAAAATTTATTCGACTTTGTTAATTTCATTAGTATTTTAAGAAGCTTATGCAAATTTACATAAAAATGTAGCTTCATCTCTCAAACGGTATCCTTGAGCTAAAACCTATATCTTCTGTAGCTTCTCAGAGTTCAAAATAAGCCACTTAAGCACTTTTGAATCAGTTATACACTTCTGAACCAGTTAAAAAATGTTTGGGACTTGCATTATTTCTCTCATAGTAGCACCGTAACATTGCTTAAAATTTATTAGACTTTATTAATTTTTCATGAGAGTGTTTTATAAAGCTTACTTCAATTTACAAAAAATGTAACTTCATCTCTCAAACGGTATTCTTGAGCTAAAACCTATGTTTCCAATAACTTCTCAGAGTTCAAAATAAACCAGTTAAGCATAGTGGAGTATAGTGGGATTATTTGGATATTTTGTTTTTTTTTTGGGTCGTTACGATGACTCCAGTAGCAATTCAGCAAGGAATTATGTATTTTTATTTATACACATATACATATATTATTTTTATATTATCAGTATTTCTGGTATATTTAATTTGTGCTATAAACTAGTACTAAAATTTTCTTTTTTTTTATATATATATATATATATATATATATATATATATATATCTATATATATATATATATATATATATATATATATATATATATATATATATATATATATATATATATATATAATATATATATATATATATATATATATATATATATATATATATATATATATATATATATATGATATATATATATATATATATATATATATATATATATATATATATATATATATATATATATATATATTATATATATATATATATATATATATTCATATTATATATATAGATATATATATATATATATATATATATATATATATATATATATATATATATATATATATATATATATATCTATATATATATATATATATATATATGAATGAATATATATATATATATATATATATATATATGAATATATATATATATATATATATATATATATATATATATATATATATATATATATATATATATATTCATATATATATATATATATATATATATATATATATATATTTATATGTATGCATTTTGTCAAGTTCTATTTTTATTATAATTAATAAACTAAAGCTAAGTAAAAAAAAAAAACACTTTTTAATTGGTTGAACACTTCTGAATCAGTAAAATCTGTTTGGGACTCGTTTCATTTCCCTAATAGTACAGTAGTAACATTGCTTAAAATTTATTCGACTTTATTAAGTTCATTGGAATGTTTTAAAAAGCTTGTTTGAGTTTTTCAGAAAATGTATCTTCATGTTTCAAACGGTATCCTTGATGTAAATATCTCCTGTAACTCCATTTTCCTCATGGTACCGTCGTAACATTGCTTTAAATTTATTCGACTTTATTAATTTCATTAAATGCTTTTCAAGTTCACGTTCCATTTATTTCCATAAAATAACAATAGCAAAAACAATATCCCAAAGGGCTCAATGGCCTGTTATTTTGGAAACGACATAGAATAAATGACTAATATTAAAAACTCAGTATAAACATACTAGACAATGTTTAATTTATAAATCTATAAGGAACTCACCGACAGTCCACACGAAACAGCGACCTTCCTATCACCCGACAATAAAAACAATTTAAAATTCTCTACATCATCGAGGACCCAACGTCAACAAAACAAAACAACCACCCCCACCCAAAAACAAAAAAAATTAAACCATAAAAAATATTAAAAAAAAATATTTAATATTTACCTTTAATAAGAAACTTTTCATATGTCTCTTAAAGGAGCCAAGTGTTCGCGACTGACGGATCTCATCGAGAACCATGTTCCAAGCACGCCCCACAGTCACGACCAGACCAAAGTCTGAAACGAACCAAGGGAGTAGCCGGAATCATCACATCCTCCGAGTTTCGAACTGAATACAAATGTACTTCCCCTACTAGTTTAATAGTCTAGGAAAACAGCATGGGAGATCTCCGAGGAAGAATTGATATAACAACAAAGATAGAGATGTAACATAAATATTTTTAATCTTAAGGAGAACAACAGGAGTGTATGTAGTCGACTGGAGAAAACTTACCAATTTCTCATTAAGAATATGAACAGGAGCAAGTACAGAAGGAAATGTAGATATCCACACAGACGAACAGTAACATATATAAGGGAAAATGAGAGAGAAATATAAAAGACGGAGTATAAGAAAAGGAAATAAACGATTTAATTTTCGGATGATTCCAAGTCCACGGGAAATTTTTACTCTTATTATTTGAACGTGCCACTTAAACGATAAATTTTCATCCGAAAGAACTCCCAGGAATCGCACATATCGATCCGGGGGTGACTTATGGAGCCTATTGGTGTAGGAAGCTCCCTAATTGTGGGGCAGCTCACACCTGTACGGGAAAAAATAAGAAGATACGACTTCGTTACATTTAAAGCTAGTTGGCTTATGTCAAAACCAATTGAGTATCTTCTCAGTCATTGCTTGAAGCTTTAGAATAAGGGATGACTCATCGGAAGCTGCAGCACCTAGAGTGGTGTCATCTGTAAATGCTACCAATAAAGCCTACCAATTCTTCTCGACTATCAGATGTGAACGCCGACGTCGTATGAGAGTAAAATTTATGACACAATCCACAGAAAACATTGGTAATTGGGATGTTCAGAAGTCGGTAGAGGTCGTTCACACAAATTAGGAAGAGGGTTGGCCCAAGAATGGAACCTTGGGGTACTCCGTATTCAATTGGAACTTCCTTGTCTTTATGTTCCATGGCAATAGATCTGTCAGTGAGGTATGAAGAGAACCAAGACAATACTTCCCCACGCACACCATGATGAGAAAGTTTACCAATGAGGATCTTGTGTTCAAGGCTGTCAAAAGCTTTCTTTACAATAAAAAAATGGCTGCAGGAATAAGATTAGAATTTAAAGATCTTCGTATAAACTGAAGAATTTTATTACAAGCATGTTTCTGTAGAATACTTTGCGCGAAACCCAAACTGATGCTGATGGAAAACAAATTTTGCTTCAAGAAATTTTACCAGACGTTCGAGCCTTTGCCTTTTCAAATATCTGTATTTACATGTTCTGATTGCGTTATATGATGTGACCGCAGTATTACATACAACTTTTGGCCCAAATATAACTGGATCTGGTCGCTGTATACGATATGACCGCAGTATATAAAGGGTCATTACTTTTCACTTATTCAATATATTTTGTTTAAAAAAAACATAATATTAAAAAAAAAAATCGGAACCTACTACATTTTCATACGTAAAATTATCAATGACGTTATAATCGTAGTTATAATGCACAAATGACTTAAAAAGTATAAGATACAATATCAAGTTCAAACTCTGGGGAGGAAGAACAAGGATATATGTTATTAAAAATTGTTGGTAATTTTTTTCACATATAAATAGTAAGCCAAACTATGGATTCTTGTAACAAGAAAAGAAAAGATTTAAAATTTACTTTTCTTTTGCAATTAAAGGATTATATCAAAAAAAAAAAAAAATACAGAATTCTTGTTAAAAATCTTTTACAAAAACAATTTCGATATATAAATAAGACAAGCTCAAACAGTGTAACTTGTTCAAATTTATTAATAAATTTTATTTCGTTGCTACTGAGTGACTCGAACTTCGATCTTCCATCTCTGGAAGAGAGCTCTATAGCCACTGTGCTGTTTCTTCGAAACTAAATAGAAAAACAAGTTTTTTTGCAACTGAAAGTAGGAAGCAACATTAAAACTTAAAACAAACAGAAATTTTTATGTATATGAAGGGGATTACCCGCTCCTCATACCTCGCTCTATACGCTGAAGTTTTCTAGCACTTTTAAAAAAAGCTTCTTATTGTTCTAATTAAACGAGCCTTGTGCTTAAGGAGACGCTCCTAAAGAATTGGGACTGAATTCAAACTTTAGCGTAAAGATCGAGGCTTTGAGGAAGGGCAATCCCCTTCATATACATAATAATTTCTTCTCGTTTTAAGCTTTAATATTGCTCCTTACTTTCACTTGAAAAACTTGCCTTTTCTAATTTAATTACTGGTCATTTTTTAAATAATACAGGAATTCTGGCCCCATTTCCACGGAGAAATCATTCCCCCTCCTCACGGAATAATCTCTAGACAATTCAATCCCGGAGAAAATTTACCCCTGACCATTACCCTTAACAACTCCACGCGTAAAATTGAGGCGGAAAAGAGATAGCAAGACATATAAAAATAATTTTCTTTAGTAATTCTGGCAAATTCCCCCAGCGTATAATTTCTCCTAACAAGTTCACTCCCTGAAAACTTCTCTCGCCATATAAATTCCACCGTAGAAAATCCCAGCAGAAAATTTGTCCCCTCCCCCATACGAAAATGTATACTTACTTCCCAATAACAAATAATATGCTTAAACAATGCGGAAATTTTATAACTTAAAGACCATTCCCCTGGGGCTGTGTAGGGTCATGTTGCTTCCAAAGGCATAGTTATTGAGCTTTTCAAGTATGATGAGCTCTTTTCAATTATGATGAACAAAATGGCTATCTCAAAATTTTTATCGGACGATTTTGGAAAAAAGGGGGCCGGGAGGGGAAATAGTTGCCGTCTAATATTTTTGCTCACTTAAAAAGGGCACTAGAAAGGGGGTTCCCCCTTTGTTTTGAAAATCAGGCAAATTTTCTGAGGTTCTTAGCCTTTAATGTATGACTTAATTTAATGAAACTTATATATTTGAAATCAGCATAATAAGCCAATTCTTTTTATATATCTATTGGTATCAAAATTCCATTTTTTAGAGTTTCGGTTAGTATTGAGCCGGGTCGCTCCTTACTTACAGTTCGTTACCGCAAACTATTTGATAATAGAAAAGTATTTTAAAACTTTATGATATCGCGTGTTTGGACATATATATATACATATATATATATATATATATATATATATATATATATATATATATATATATATATATATATATATATATATATATATATATATACATATATATATATATATATATATATATATATATATATATATTATATATATATATATATATATATATATATATATATATATATATATATATATATATATATATATATATATATATATATATATATATATAAATATATATATATATATATATATATATATATATATCTATATATATATATATATATATATATCTATATATATATATATATATATATATATATATATATATAATATATATATATATATATATATATATATATATATAAATATATATATATAGATATATAATAATATATATATATACTATATATATATATATATATATATATATATATATATATATATATATATATATATATTTAATACTGTGCACTAGTTTGTGAACAGTAAAACTAGTAAACTTCTATAAGCTAATTTTAGTGACAAATCTCATAAAAGGTTTAAACAATTTAGCGAACTGAATTAACCTTTGACAACCTGATCTTTTCATGTTAGGTAAATAAGAGAGAAGCCCCCCTAAAAATTCGTTGTCAGGAGAGTTACCAGAAGTGGTAATAAGAGCTCAAACGAACTTAGTTCGAAGTCAGACTACGTGATCAAGTTCTTCTCTTTTTGTTGTTGGGGGTGGGCTGACACTCATTTCGGCCTCTATGACGATGGTTAGTCTCTTAGTTTTTTTTCGTATTATCAGTTACCAGAGGGTGCTATCAGATCATTACGAGAATTGTTGAGGAGTGAGAAGTAGACGAGCAAAACGTTAAAAGATGTAAGATAAACCAAAAATCGTAAAAAGCATTCGTTTTGATCACTGTAATCGAGTGCCCCTTTGTCATTTACTTCGTAAACTCTGATATGCCTTCTATTTTTATAAAATAAAGTGATCAGAGGGCTGCCAGTCTGCCTCCTATGCCCTTTTATTTCTCCTGCTCTTAAGTTTATTATGGCCTTTACTTTTCTTTGAAAACTTTTGCTTCGGAAAGTTTTTAATTAATCATGAAAAAATGTCAAATGAATTGCTTCGCTTATTATTGTTGTAATATTAATAACTTTGGTGAAAGCAGTGACGAGCTTAAAACTAAAATAGCCAAAAGGTGTTTTTTTTTTGCAGAATAAAAAAACTCGGAAGAAGAAGAGGACATATCTGCAAAAATATTACAAGCCACAGTGATGATAACCATTCACATTGACTCATGGAAATACACGGGAAAGGGAAGGGACAAAACATAATTTCTAAAATAAGGGGGAGCAATTTTGCTGTAATTTATTCTAATTTTGGTAAGTAAATCATAAAAAAAATTTAGGAATTTTGGACGAAAGTAACGCCAAAAAAAGATTTTTTTTTAAATTTTTTTAAAGATTTTTTTAAAAAGAATTTTTTAAAATCCTGCCATATCCGTAATTAATCCCACTGATAAAAGTGGTCAACTATGGCTATGAAATTCAAGCCCTTGAAGAGGGTGAGGACGATCTGTTAAACGTTTTCCATAGTAGTTACTCGCCGATAGTATTAGGCGCTCATTTGCATAACCATAAATCAATTAGTAAGCTTTATAAAAAATTTGATTCCACCTCACAAAAAAAAAAAAAAAAAAAAAAAAAAAAAAAAAAAAAAAAAAAAAAAAAAAAAAAAAAAAAAAATATCAAGAAGATTAGGACACGTTTTACGGATGAAGAAAGGCTAATTCATTTGCTCCCAAATCTGTTTGCGTCTTTATACTTACTGTTAATTTAATAACTGAAAAATTTATGGGATGGCTGTTAAATTGTAGAAGTTGTTTGTTGTTCTAATTAATAATTAACATAACCATTTCTTTACAAAGATATTATTGCGTATTAAATAGTTATTTTTTTATTTTCTACTTGATTTAAGTTAAAATCAATGCGTTGCCCGCGTTCAAAATCTTTAATACCACATAGTATGCACCATGCCGGGTCAAATTGAACTACTAACGGCAACGTGTTTCAAATAGGGTGGACAGAGCCTTGGTGGGTTGCAGCAAGAGGTGTTACCAAATGTAGACCAGATGAATGAGAGTGGGCAACCCTTTGGTTAAAATTAAGTCCAGTCACGCTCAAACTTTCATAGAGGCAACTGTGGAGTATCTTGAATTTTAATATATTTATATATTTAGTTGTTTGCTTTCTCTTTATCTAAATTTAATTCATTCGGTTTATTTAAATCGTCATTTGAATTTTGGTTTTAAAGAAATATTATTTGGCCAATTAAACTTCACATCTAACCCAAAGTAGGTAGGTATTTACCCAGAGTGTGTTCTGGTCCTGAACTACACCGAAAGAAGCGGGGAAATAACAGAGTAAAGTGAACAATCATCCACCGCAATCAAAAAAAATATACCAAACATAAACTTCCTATTGAAAAATATGGTCTAATACCAATTTTTCGGGTTATAATTAAAGAAAGGTTAAGATGGCTAAGCCACGTTTATGATGAAGAATTGAAGAAAATTGTGCTTTTTAGTAAAGCGTCTGAGGCCAATCAAAGAGTGGGTTTTAAACGTTCATAACGTCATTTACACTTTACTGAAAACGATTTGTATTTCTAAGATCTGTAATAATGATTCAATAGAGAATTAATAAAAGTATATAGATTTTTTAAAACATAATGATATTATTTACTGAAGCTCTCAGCAATTTTTGGGTTTTTTCACTTTTATATTTATGAAAAGAAATTATATAGAATAAAATAAGTTTTCTGTAAAGCACAAATGAACCTCTTAGAAAGAGTGTGTGGCGGTTGTTTCACTTTTATTTGTGGTAATATCTGTCCGTATTAAGTTTGATTTGATTATTCAAATCAAACCTTCAGGGTTTGTCCGCCAAGTAATAGGACTGAGTTGATTTAAAAACATTTATTGAGCCAATCGTTACGATTCTTTAAAAAATTTCAAAATAGGCTCCTTCTGCGTCAATGCAGCACTGCCAGCGCAATTTCTAAGCATTGAAGGCGTCACGGTATGCATTCTCCGAAATAGCCTTGAGAGCTGCGGTGCATGCTATTTGGATCCCCTCTGTCGCCACAGTTGACTTGCCTTTCATGAGCCTTTTCAGGCGAGGAAACAAAAAAAAAGTCTGGGGGCCACGTCTGGGCTATAGAGCGGCTGCGGAAGCGTTGGGATGCCAGATGCCAGCCTTGGTCAGGTAGCTGTTCATGAGAAAGGCGGTGTGAGCCGGGGCGTTTGTCATGGTGGAATTTCCGGTCGACTGCGATGTTTTGTCAGACCCGATTGACCTTTCGTTTGAGTCTCTTGAGCACTTTCACATAAAACTTGGCGTTAACGGTTTGCCCAAGAGGAACAAATTCTTGGTGGACGATGCCTTTGATGTCATAAAAGACAATGAGCATCATTTTAACTTTGGATTGGGCTCATTCGTGCCTTTTTTTGGGTGAGGAGACGCCAACGTGTACCACTTGGAAGATTGCCTCTTTGTCTCGGGATTATACTCGAAGATCCAGCACTCGTCACCTGTGATTACGTTGTTCAAAAATTGGGGGTCACTTTCACACATATTCCAATTTTCTTGCATACTTCCACTCGCCGCAATTTCTGATGGTCAGTGAGCACTCTTGGAACCATCTTCGCGCACACCTTGTGCATGTTCAAATATTACCATCACAATCTCATGAACAACGGATTTTGGTAAATTTAACATTTGGGCAATTAAACGAATACTTAGTCGACGGATTAAGTTCAAGACTTAACGCACACGAGTGAAATTGTCGGTAATTGTCGAAGTCAAAGGTCTTCCAGCACGGTCTTTATCAGTGACCTCTTCCCGACCCTCCAAAAAGCCCTGGTGCCACCGAAACACACCACTTCTTGCTAAAGTTACATGTGGATAAGCCTGCTTGATCATGTCAAACGTCTCTGTCAGAGATTTACCGAATTTCACACAGAATTTAATCGTGTACCTCTGCTCTAACGAACGCTGCATTTTCGGCTTGCACCCTTCACAGAAAACACGTCATGCAAAATGCCTTTCTGACTCTACAGGTACTCGGAGACAAGTGACCAGCAACTCGTTTGTTAGCTAGGAAAGCCCTTATCGAATCCAGTCGGAGCGTGCACGTTCCGAAGTCCAGTAAAGGGCGAAAGAAAAATTAGTCCTATTACTTTTCGGACATACCCTGTTTTTTAAGCCTCTTTTCCTTTTTCAAACCTTTTAAACCTTTTTTTCCTTTTTCAAACCTTTTAAAGCTTTTTTCCTAATAGGTTCATTCGGTCCAGTATACTTATCCAAGCCGATCAGAGACAAAACAAATTTGAGCCAATTTTGGGCGTTCGCAAATAAACGCAACAGTTTTTTCCTGTAGCCCAATTTCTTGCTATTGAGGTCATTTTGTCTCGGTTTACATTTTGGATGCTACATTCTGAGAAAACTAATTTTCTGGCAAAATTTCCGGTGCCACATACAGATTAACCCTATCAGTAAAATATTTTTTATTCATTGAGGTCTACCACTGGTCCTGTATACATGCTTTGTAAATTATAAGCCTTTCGAGACTTAGGGCCCCTCTTTGGGCATCACGAATCGATACAGCAAAAACTTGGTTGAAAAATGTATTTTTTTTTTGCATACAGTTTACCTGTGAAAAAAATAATGAATTTCACTTTCAAGCTATTCGAAGAAACGAAGTTTTTGGGCCCGTTTTTTATGCGTTCCAAATATATTCTTTTGGTCGAGGATTCTATAAAATATATTAGCAGTCAAATAACTGGAGTGAACAAAATATTTACGATTCAATTGACCAAAAGCTCCGCGTTTTTTCTTTTTTTTTTTCCTGCATAAGAATTCTCTTTATCTAATCACTTACGAATATAAGTTTCAAACTTTCAAGAAGAAATGTTGGTCCTTTTCGCATGAGTCAACATTTAGGAGACGTAAACATTTTTTCACTCTTCTTTTTTTCCTTACACATATCATTCGAAAACCCCTTGCTCTCCAAAAACAATCCCTGAAAGTTTTAACTCAATCCTCCGTCGTTCCGAAGACATTGCAGATGTGTTAGTTTGATAGGTTGGCAGAATAAATAGTATTTTGATTTGCCTCGCCCTGCATAGATTGAAAGTTTCACTGGCTCTAATAGTACCGAAGGTTTTAGATGGATTAGAAACACACAATTCTGTATCCCCACATCCCTTCTCTCTAAAAACAAAACATGAAGTCCCTGTGTCCCCCAGCGCTCCAAAAGTTTTCAGCTCTATTTCCATCTTCGGTCGTAACATATATGCAATTTTCATAACCTATATGTATAGTTTCTTTTGGTTTACTTCTGCTTTCCCTCCAAATAAGCTAGTGGATATTTGAGCTAGGATATTTGAAAAGCCAGAATTCAAACCCTGGAATCACCAACTCCACGCCCGGACATAAAATGTAATCAGGATGTTTAGCCCTATTTGGAAGACAAATTATCTTGGACAGGAACTATGAACACCATCAATTTTTCCAAAAAGCTTAAGGCGTTATTAGCCGACACTTTTAGAACGAATTACTACACAGCTCACTGAAAACTTGCCAACCAAATCTTCAAGCTGATGTAGAAGCTGTAAGTCCACAAACCCAGTTCTGACATTTTGGAATAATAGTAAATCAAGGAACTTTCTTTGTCGTCTGTGTTGCGTATCCTTAATTTGGATATAGGATTTCAGGCACATCTAGCTTAAACTCAGGTATATGTGTTGTATGTTTAATAGGGGTTATACATCTGGGGTACATATAAAAGTAGGTCGTCCCCGCATCGGGTTGGAAGAGGGTATAAGGAAAGATTTATATGAGTTTTTAATTTTTTTTTAAAGAGGGCAGAGAGTGAATCTTCAGACAGATTGGGGTGGGGAGGAGCCTACGGAACTTTCATTTCCTTGGGCGGCTTCAAGGACAAGGACAGATGAAAACAGAATATGATAATTTTAACTGGTTAGGGATAAATTTCAAAGCCATATACATCTTAAGAAATAATATAACTTCTGGATTTCAGTTTCTAATGAAAGGTTCATCAGCAGTTATGCGGAGTTAACGGTAGCCAGATTAAAAAAAATGGTACAAAATTAAAAAAATTTGCTAAAAACATATGACATCAGACAGCTTAAGTAGGTCTAGCTTTCTTTTGAAGGCGTGGTTTTCTTTGAGAACGAACACACTGTTAACCCTTAATTTTTAAGGAATAAAAACGCTGTCGAATTTTCCTAATTAACTTCGACTAAATGTTTTTGTGATTCAACGTGACACCACTGACTTAAAGGTGTAACTACCGTAAAATTTCCTAATTTTCAAACAACCATATGAAAAACTATAGAAAATAGTGGTTTCAGGTATGAATGTGTCTAAAGTAGGTCCAGAAGGGAAAAATATTATCATTCTGATGTTTTGGAAAGTCGTGACAAAAATAGGCAAATTTAAACACGGTTTGTATTAAAAATCAACATTTACAGGCCATTTATGCGCATTATTTTGTAACTTCAAAGTGACTAAAAAATTTCCAAAGAATGCCAGCGGTATTTTTTGAAACTTTAGAAAAAGACTAAACAAACTATAGCTTCAAAGAAAAGCTCCACCTGCTTAAGCCGTTTAATGCAATCTTTTTTCAGATTATTTTTGCCGATTTTTCACCCAGTTTTATTTCCTTTTTATAGTCTGGCATCTATTAACCCCACATAACTGCATATGAATCTGGCAATAAAAGCAGGAATTTATATTCTTTGTATTTTTTAAAGATGTATACGGTTCTGACTTTTATCCTTGACCAATTAAAATAATCAGATCAGATATTTAAAAGTAATTTACGCGTATTATTTGAAAATTTGAAACTGACTAAATAATTGCAAAAAAAGTCAGCGGCTTTTTGTAAAACTTTTAATAGTCGACTAGAACAAAATATGAAGTTTCTTTTTCTTTCGGTTCTCTGCTTTTGTCAATTTTTCTGTTCATTTTTTTTTGTTAATTGAATTTCTAATATTTGAGTGGTTTGGAATAAATGTTGAGCAAGGCTTGATACCGACTAAGAATTTCATCAAAGAATTTGGACTTTCCTCTAAGTTTTAAAAAGCCTTTAAAATGTGATAGAAATTTTCTTTTTCTCATCTTAATTTTATTTCCTATTATAATTTTTTTCCATTGAATTTTTAGTGTCTGGGTAGTTATTGTAGATGTGCTGAGTGAATGTAATTGCATAGTCTACTCAAGAGCCCTTACTGGCAGGCGAAATATGTTCAGTTTCTGTGTATTAGTTGTGTATTAGTTCTTTCTAAAGTTGTTCAAGACGATTATAGTTTCTCTAATTACAAGAGTTTGGATATTGCCCCCTTTTTGAACTGCAAATAAAAACCAAAAGCCTACTGCGTCATTGGCGCTTCACTGAAAACGAATTATATTATAAATATTTTCTTTTCCAGCTCTTACAGCATTGAAAATAAAATTAAATTACAGTGAAATAAATTCTTGAACTTATGGATCTTTCAACAATTAATATCATTATATATATCAAATATTCAATTTGATGTTGTTTAGACTTTCCAAGACTGTTCAAGACTCATATAGTTTTCAGTAAAGAACCAATGACACAGTAGGTTTTTAGACTTTTACAGTGAGAGAAGGAGACGATACCCAAACTCTTGTTTGTAGTGATTTTTGTTCGTTTTAAGCTTGCTTTGCATATTCAATTTAATTTTCACTCGTTTTAAGATTTATTTATTCATTTACGTTAATATCTATTGTATATTTGTTTCTATTAATTGTTTATTTAATTTCTGTTCGTTTTAAGTTTCATTTATATTCCAATAGAAAAATAGTTTTTCGTTTTAAGCTTGATTTTCATATCCAATCTAATCATTACTCGATTTAAGATCTATTTATTCATTTATATTGTTACTTGTTGTATGTTTTTGCTATGATTATTTCTTTAATTTCTGTTCGTTTGGGTTTCATTTATCCTTTAGTAGCAATGTCTGGTCGCTTTGAGTTTGAACTTTAAAAAAGGTATTTGTATCTGCTAAGCTTAAGTTTAAATGGCCTTTACTTTTCTTTGAAAAACCTATTTTTCGGAAAGTTTTTTTTTAATTAATTTTAATAAATGCTAATAAATAATCAATTTAAAGGCTTGATTTTGCTATTAATAGAGCCAGATTTTACAGTGTGTGAGGAGAGAACTACCTAAAGGCTCAATGGAACGAATACTTAAGTATTCGTTCCATTGAGCCTTGTTTCTTCTTTCGACTGGAAAGTTCCGTTCTATCAGGCAAGCAGGCAGGCATCAATTTCAAGTCGAAGCTGGACTGAAGTCAAAAGTGCTTATGATTTGCAATGGTTTTCTGGCCCTTTGATCCTTTATTAAAAGTTTTTTAAAGCTTAATAAATTAAATATTTATTTAATATTTAAATTAAAATTTTAATTTTAAAATTTTAATATTTTAATTTATTTAATATATAAATATTTAAAATTAAATATTTTCCTTTGCATCCTTCTAAGTAGTGATGATAGGAGGTTGGCCCATGGCGATAAACTCAACTCTTGAACCAAGGCAAATAGTTTTTTTTTTACGCTGATCAATAATTCTTGATGAATTGACAATTTCAGGGTTGTAGGACATTGGAATTTTAAGAAATGGGAATGACTTGTGAGTAACAATTAGCTTTTATGCTTTGATCATCTTAGCGACGAGGGATTGGTGCCTTTTGCTGGTTGGCGTACCTATTATTTACTGCAGATGCATTATGGGGGTATGAAACATTGGTTTCATGTCCATTAGGAGAGGGACTTGCGAGTAAGAATAGGTCATTAGAACAAAATTATACTCTTCGCTATAAGAGAGGGGGAGCATTAATGAGGAGTCGGCTGTCAGACCCCGGCTCTCTTGAGAGATTAGGTGCTACTTATTTTTATTGACTGATGCACCTTTCTTTTATTTTAGCAGCGTCTATCTTTAATACATAGAATGAAAAATCAACGATTATCTTTATAGTACCAATTAGGCTCAACAAGATTATATCTGAGTTTTTAGCTCTTTCATGAGAATAACTTAAAAAAAAACGAAAAAGAAGTTTTTCAAAGGAAAGTAAAGGCTATTCTAAACTTAAGATCAGCAGATGCAAATACCTGTTAAAATTCAAACTCAAAACTACCAGAAATTACTATTGAAGAACAAATGAAACCGAAAACGAACAGAAATTAAATAAGCAATCATAGCAAAAAACATACAGCAAGTAATAATATAAATGAATAAATAAAACATAAAACAAATAATGCTTAAACTGAACATGCAAATCAAGCTCAAAACGAAAAAAAAATTAGCTATTGAAGTATAAATGAAACCAAAACGAACAGAAATCAAATAAACAATTGGATACTAATGCAAATGAATAAATAAATTTCAAAACGAGTGAAACATGAATTGAATATGCAAATCAAGCTTAAAAAGAACAAAATCACTACAAACAAGAGTTTTGGTATCGCCTCCTTCTCTCCCTGTAAAAGCATAAAACCTACTGCGTCATTGGCGCTTTACTGAAAACAAATTATATTAAAAGTACTTTCTTTTGTACATAATATTGAAAATAAATATTAAAATTATAGTAAAAAATTTTGAACTGATGAGCTTTCAGCAATTAATATCATTATACATCAATTATTCAGTTTAATTTTATTAGTTCTTTTCAAGATTGTGCAAGACAAATATACTTTCACTACAAAAAACAGCTTGAATACTGCCCCCTTCCTTAACTGTAAAAAAACCTAAAGCCTACTGCGTCATTGGCGCTTCACTGAAAATGAATTATATTACAAGTATTTTCTTTTCCAGTTCTTACAGCATTGAAAATGAAAATAAAATTACAGTGAAATAAAATCTTGAACTGACGGATCTTTCAACAATTAATATTATTATAAATTAAATATTTAATTTGATTTTGTTTATTCTTTCCAAGACTGTTCAAGACACGTACAGTTTTCAGTAAAGGTTTTAGACTTTTACAGTGAGGGAAGGAGGCGATGCTCAAACTCCTCTTTGTAGTAATTTTTGTTCGTTTCAAGCCTGATTTGCATATTCAATTTAAGTTTCACTCGTTTTAAGATTTATTTATTCATTTACATTAGTATCTGTTTGTTTGTATTGATTGTTTATTTAATTTCTGTTCGTTTTAAGTTTCATTTATACTGCAATAACAAAGTATTTTTTCCTCGTTTTGAGGTTGATTTGCATATTCAATTTAAGCGTTACTAGCTTTAAGATTTATCTCAAAATTTTTATCGGATGGGTTTGGGAAAAAAGGATGTGGTGGGGGAGGGGGCTAATTGCCCTTCAATATCTTTTGACTCTTTAAAAGTGAACTAGAACTTCCATTTTCAATCAAATGAGCCATCTCTGAAGTTTATACGTGTATCCCTTCTATAAGAACCCTATATAATCCCAAAGCATAACCTACAACGCCTGTCCCTGGACTCTGGGGGGAGGGGGGTTGTGTCGACCCTTGAGTTTTTAAAATCTAATGTTTTAACTATTGTTAAACTGAAAGTTTTTATCAGATGCCTTTAGAGAAAAAGGGGTGTGGGGATAGTTTCCTTCTGATCTTTGTTGACTTTTAAAAAGTGAACTAGAACTTCCAATTTCCAATCAAATGAGCCTTCTCTGAAGTTTAAACGAGCATCCCTTCCATGAAAGCTATAGAAGCCCCCAGGCATAATTTACAACGACTACTCCAGGCCCTGAAGGATTATGTCGACCCCGGAGTTTTTGTTTAGATCTTTGAACCATTTAAAAAAACCATTTAAAAAAAAGCCAAGACAGATAGTCCAAGTAATTGAGAGGCAAATGTTTAAATGGCTGGGGCACGAGTAAATGGCAGGAGCATGCATGACTCTCCACGCGGAAGTATGGCGTGGAGGGGGGTGGCTAGTTGCCCTCTGGACTCTTTTGACTCTTAAACAGTGAACTAGAACTTTCAATTTCCAATCAAATGAGCCCTCTCTGTAGCTTATACGAGCACCCCTTTCATAAGAACCATATGCGCCTCCAGGACAGCACTTTCAACGCCTACTAATTTTTGAACTATTTTAAAAAAGATGTTTATCTCAAAATGTGTAGCGGATGGGTTTGGGGGAAAAAAAAGAGCGTGGGGGAATAGAAGCTAGTTGCCCTCCGATCTCTTGATTCTTAAAAAGTGAACTAGAACTTTCAATTTCCAATCAAATAAGCCCTCTATCAAGTTTATACAAGGATCCCTTTCATAAGAACCATACATGCCCTGAGGGCATATAATTGGAACGCCTGCACCCGTTCCCTGGGGGGTTGCATAGAAACCGGAGTTTTTCCTTATCCGACCTTTGAATTATTTTTAACGAAATGGCTATCTCAAAATTTTCAGCAGATGGATTTGAAAACAAGTGTGAGGGGGGGGGGGGGGGGCTAGTTGCACTCGGATCTCTTTTAACTTCTAAAAAGTGAACTCGAAATTTCAGTTTACAATCAAATGAGCCCTCTCTGAAGCTTATAATAGCATCCCTTTCATAAGAACCATATATGGCCCCAGAACATAACTTACAATGCCTGCCACCAGGCCCTGGGGGATTGTGTCGACCCCGGAGTTTTCGTTAAATAATCTTTGAACTATTTTGAAAAAAAATAGTTATCTCAAAGTTCTTATCGGATGGGTTTAAGGAATAAAGGGCGTGGATGAGGGGGTGGGAGGCTAGTTGCCCTCCGATCTCTTTTGACTCTTAAAAAGTGAACTAGAACTTTCAATTTTAATCAAATGAGCCCTTTTTGAAGTTTATACGAACATTCCTTCCATAAAAACCATATATGCCCCCACAGCACAACTTACAACGCCAGCCTCTGGACCCGGGGGGGGGGGGTGTCGACATCGGAGTTTTTATTATTTGATGTTTAAACAATTTTTAACAAAATGGGATCTTAAACTTTTTATCGGATGCATTTGCGAAAAAAGGAGTGGGGGGGGACTGGTTACCCCCGATCTATTTTGACTCTTAAAAAGCGAACTAGAACTTTCAATTTCCAATCAAATGAGCCCTCTCTCAAGTTCATACGAGCATCCCTTCCATAAGAAAAATATATACCCTCAGGGCATAATTTACAACGCCTGCCTCCTGACTCTGGGGATTGTGTCGATACCGGAGTTTTGTTATATAATCTTTGAAGTATTTTTAACAAAATGGCTATCACAAAATTTTTATCGGATGCATTTGGGAAAAAAGGGTGGGGAGGGGGCTAGTCGCAGTCCGATCACTTTTGACTCTTAAAAATTGAATTACAACTTTCAATATTCAATCAAATGAGCCCTCTATGAAGTTTATACGACCATCCCTTCCATAAGAACTTTATCTGCCCCCAGGGTATAAATTACAACGCCTGCCCCAGGGCCCTGGGGGGGGGGGGGTCGAAATCGGAGTTTTGTTGTGTGACTTTTGAAGTATTTTTAACAAAATGGCTATCTCAAAATTTTAATCTGATGCAATTGGAGAAAAAGGGTTTGAGAGGGGAGGGGGGGGGGGGGGTAATTGCCCACCGATCTCTTTTTAACTCTAAAAAAGAGAACTAGAACTTTTAATTTTCAATCAAATGAACCCTCTCTGAAATTTTTACGAGCATCCCTTCTAAAAAAAAAAAACATATTTTCCCCCAGAAAATACCTTACAACGCCTGCCCCTGGGCCCTGGGGGCTTTTGTTGACCACGGAGTTTTCTTACATGATATTTGAACTATTTTTAACAAAATGGCAACTTAAAATTTTTATCGGATGTATTTTGGGGGAAAAAGGGCATGGGGAAGGGGCTAGTTACCATCCGATCACTTTTGACTCTTAAAAAGGGCAGTAGAACAGGCGATTTCCTATCAAATGAGCCCTCTTTAAAGTTTATACGACGACCCTTTCTATATGAAGTGCCTCTGGGAAAACAAATGAACTGTGGGGGGAGGCTAGCTGCCCTCCGATCACCTTCGACTCTTAAAAAATGAATCAAAACTTTCATTTTCCAATCAAATGAGCCCTCTATTAAGTTTATGAGACCATCCCTTCCATAGCAACCATATATACCCCCAGGGAATAATTTACAACGTCTGCCCCGGGCCCTGGGGGCTGTGTCGACACTGGAGTATCTGTAATGTGAAATCCAAACTATTTTTAACAAAATATATATCTCAAAATTTTTATCTGACACATTTGTGAAAAAAAAGGGCAAGGAGAAGGCTAGCTGCCCTCCGATCACTTTTTGCTTATAAAAAGTAAACTATAACTTTCAATTTCCAATAAAACGAGCCCTCTTTGAAGTCTATACGAGCTTCGCTTCCATAAAAACATTACAAGTCCGCAGGGCAAAACTTACAACGCCTTCTCCCAGGCCCTGGGGGTTTGTGTCGACATCGGAGTTTTGTAATCTGACTATTGTGGTGGTAAGGTATGGGTGTCACCACTTATTGGTACAAAAATGGTGCTACACCACTTACTGGAGGGGAAAGCCCCCGGCGGTGCCAAATATTATAATGGGATGCCCGCGCTTACCGCAACGGTTCTGTAAATATAGGGTTTGTTAATAACCTATTTATGATATACCCTGCCCCAGGGTATGATAACGTGATCGAACGGTCAAATGGCCAACCTCTAAGGCCAAGGATACCCACTCTGGGTTACCACTAATATTTCTAACTATCACCTTGGAGGTAAAGAACCCCCCTGTCAATATAATAATGACGGTATCTCGTAACTCTGTTCCTACCCTGTCTGGATTCCTGGAAAAATAGTCTACACAGTTGTAGAAAATAGCTTACTTGTAATCTTCCAAAAAGGTCACACACATATATCAAACTCAAAAACGGAACTAAAGATAAAAACTCTTACAATTAAAGAATACACTTCAAGACGCGCCTTTTTGCGCTCACCTCTGACCAAAGGCGATGAATGGCCGAATCACATTAAACTCCCAGCATCCTTTGAAGCTTTTCAAGCTGTAAAAAGCTGTATGAGTCATCGCTCACCTGGCTTTTTCAAAAACTAGCTATTAGTGGATTCCTTCAGACGTCTCATAATAAAAGCTTTCCCGGGATTTAGATATTTAGATATTTGAAGTTAAATTTATACAAAGAGAATTTTTCTGAAACAAAAGGGGCCAAAAGTCCCAACACTTACCTTTGAATTATTTTTAACAAAACGGCTATCACAAAATTTGTATCAGATACCATTGGGTAAAAAGGGCGTGAGGGGGGGGGGGCTAATAGCCCTCCGATCTCTTTTGACTCTAAAAAAGTGAACTAGAACTTTTAATTTCCAATCAAATGAGCCCTTTCTGACGTTTTGCGAGCATCCCTTCTATAAGAACCATATTTGCCTCCAGGGCATAACTTACAATGTTTGCCCCGGAGCCTGGGGGCTTGTATCGACTCCGGATTTTTTCTTATATGATCTTTGAACTATTATTAACAAAATGGCTACCTCAAATTTGTTATTGGATGTATTTGTGGAAAAAGAGCGCGGGGAGGGGGGCTAGTGGCACTCGATAACTTTTGACTCTTAAAGAAGGTACTAGAACTCTCGATTTCCAATCGAATGAGCCCCCTTTGAAAATTATATGACGACCCCTTCTGTATGAAGTATCTCTGGGAAAAAACACAAAAAATAATTGGAGTGTTGGGGGGGAGGCTAGATGCCCTCCGGTCACTTTTGACTCTTAAAAAGTGAATTAGAACTTTCAATTTCCAATTAAATGAGCCCTTTATGAAGTTTATACGAGCATCCCTTCGATAAAAACGATATTTGCCCCCAGAGCATAACCTGCAATGCCTGTCTCTGGGCCCTGGGGGCTCTTTCGGCCCCTGAGTTTTTGTTATCTGAACTTTGAACTATTTTTAGCAAAATATATTTCTCGAAATTTTATCTGATGCATTTGGGGGAAGAGGGCGGGGGGCTATCTCCCCTCCAATCACTTTTGACTTATAAAAAGTGAACCAGAACTTTCAATTTCCTATCAAATGAGCCATCTCTGAAGTTTTATACGAGCATCCCTTCCATAACAACATTATATGGCCCCAGGGCATAACTTACAACGCCTGCCCCCAAGTCCAGGGGGAGGGGTTGTGTAGACATGGGAGTTTTGTTGTATGACCTTTGAATATTTTTAACAAAAAGGCTATCTCATTATTTTTATCGGATAAATTTGAAAAAAAGTTCTTAGGGGGGGGGGGGGGCTAGTTGCCCTCGGATCTCTGTTGACTCGTAAAAAGTGAACTCGAAATTTCAATTTCCAATCAAATGAGCCCTCTCTGAAGTTTATATAAGTATCCCTTTCATAAGAACCATATATGCCCCCAGAGCATAACTTACAACGCCTGTCCCCGGGCCCTGGGGGGTTGTGTCGACACCTGAGTTCGAGTTTTCGTTAAATGAACTTTAAACTACTTAAAAATAATGACTATCTCAAAGTTCTTATCGGATGGATTTAAGGAAAAAAACGGTGTAAAGGGGGGGGGGGGGTAGTTATCCTCCAATCTTTTTGACTCATAAGAAGTGAACTAGAGCTTTCAATTTCCAATCAAATGAGCCCTCTTTGAAGTTTATAGGAACATTTCTTCCATAAGAACCATATATGCTCCCAGGGCATAACTTACAATACCGGACCCTGGGGGGTTGTGTCGACACTTGAGCACCTGAGTATTTATTCTATGATGTTTAAACTATTTTTAACAAACTGGCTATCCCAAACTTTTATCGGATACATTTGGGGAAAATGCGTGGAGGGGGGTACTGGTTATCCTTCGATCTCTTTTGACTATTAAAAAGTGAACTAGAAATTTAAATTTTCAATCAAATGACCGCTCTTTGAAGTTCATACGAGCATCCCTTCCATAAGAACCATATATACTCCCAGGGCATAATTTACAACGCCTGCCTCTGGGCCCTGGGGATTTTGCCGACACCGGAGTTTCTTTTATATGATCTTTGAACTATTTTTAACAAAATGGCTATCTCAAAATTTTTATCGGATGCATTTGGGAAAAAAAAGGACCGGGGGTGGGCTAGACGCCCTTCGATCCCTTTTGACTCTTAAAAAGTTAATTACAACTTTCAATATTCAATCAAATTAGCCCACCATGAAGTTTATACGAGCATCCTTTCTATAAGAACTTTACCTGTCCGCAGGGCACAACTTACAACGCCTGCCCCCGGGACCTGGGGCGGGGGCGTATTGACATCGGAGTTTTGTTATCTGAGTTTCGATTTATTTTTAACAAAATGACCATCTCAAAATTTTAATCTGATGCAATTGGAGAAAATGGCGCGAAGGGGGGGGGGATAAATTGCCCCCCAATCTCTTTTGACACTAAAAAAGGCATGTAAAACTTTTGATTCTAATCAAATTAGTGTTCTCTGAAGTTATTACGAGCATCCCTTCTATAAGAACCATATTTGCACCCAGGGCACTTTGACTCCTCAAAATGGCACTATAACACGCGATTTCCCATCGAATGAGCCCCCTTTGAAGTTTATACGACGACCCCTTCTATATGAAGTGCCTCTGGGAAAACAAATGAAGTGTGGGGGTAGGCTAGCTGCCCTCCGATCACCCTTGACTCTTAGGAAGTGAATTAAAACTTTGAATGCTCAATCAAATGAGCCCTGTATGAAGTTTATGCCACCATCCCTTCCATAACAACCATCTATGCTCCAAGGGAATAATTTACAACGCCTGCCCCGAGCCTGGGGAGGGGGGCTGTATTGACACCGGAGTACTTTTATCTGAACTTTAAACTATTACTAACAAAATGTATATCTCAAAATTTATCTGAATGCATTTGGGGAAAAAGCGTGAGGGGAAGACTAGCTGCCCTCCGATTACTTTTGGCTCTTAAAAAAAGTACTAGAACTCTCAATTTCCAATCCAACGAGCCCCCTTTGAAGTTTATAAGACGACTCCTTCTATATGAAGGGCCTCTGGGAAAAAATTCAAGAAATAAAATGGAGTGCTGGGGTAGGGCTAGCTGCGCTCCGATTACTTTGACTCTTAAAGAGTGAATTACAGCTTTAAATTTCCAATCAAATGAGCCGTCTATGAAGTTTATACGATCATCCCTTCCATAAAAACCATATATGCACCCAGGGCGTAACCTGCAATGTCTGTCCCCAGGCCCTGGGGGGCTGTTTCAACACCGGAGTTTTTGTTATCTGAATTATGAACTATTTTTAACAAAATGTCTATCTCAAAATTTTATCTAATGCATTTGAGGGAATCTGCCCTCGAATCACTTTTGACTTATAAAAAGTAAAGTGGAACTTTCAATTTCCAATCAAATGAGCCCTCTTCGAAGTTTGTACGAGCATCCCTTCCATAAGAACCTTATATGCCCCCAGGGCATATCTTACAACACCTGCCACCATGTCCTTGGGGGGGGGGGTGTAGAGACATCGAATTTTTGTTGTATGACCTTTGAATTATTTTAAGAAAAGGCTATCTCATAATTTTCATCGGATAGATTTTAAAAAAGGTGTTATGGGGGGGGGGGGCGCTGTGGCCCTTGGATCTCTTTTGACTCTTAAAAAGTGAGCTCGAAATTTCAATTTCGAATCAAATGAAACCCTCTCTGAAGTTTATATAAGAATCTCTTTCATAAGAACCATATATGCCCCCAGAGCATAACTTACAGCGCCTGGCCCCGGGCCCTGGGGGGCTCTGTCAACCCCGGAGTTTTCTTTAAATTATCTTTGAACTATCAGAGACAATGCTATAGCGTTGCCTGTAGTAAAGGTCATACGGCTCCAATGTTTTGTAACTATTATTTTTTTTTTTTTTTTTTTTTTTTTTTTTTTTTTTTTTTTTTTTTTTTTTTTTTTACAGAGGCACTTCATATGGAAAGGGGTCGTCGTAAAACTTACAAGGGGCTCATTTGATTGGAAATCGAGAGTTCTAGTGCCTTTTTTTAAGGGTCAAAAGTGATTGGAAGGCAAAGAACATCCCTTCCACGCCCACCATTTCCCCAAACACATCCAATCAAAATGTTTAGAAAGCCAGTTTGTTCTACGTAGTTGATTTCCAGGTAGAAATTATATTCTTGAGGAGGACACTCCCTCGCAGCCTTAAGAGCAAGGGTTGTAACTTATGCTCTGGGGGCATATGAGCTTTTTATAGAAAGCTTTGTCGTAGAAACTTCAAAAAGGGCTAATCCGATTGGAAATTCAAAGGGCTAGTGCTCTTTTTAACAGCCAAAAGTGATTGGAGGGAAACTAACCCCCCTCTCACACCAATTTAAATTGGTTGAAAGTTCTTGAAATTAGGTCTTTTAGGATGACAAACCCCCCCCTAGCCCTCAGGGCAAGGGTTGTAAGTTATGCCCTGGGGGCATATAAGGTTTTTATAGAGAGCGTTGTCGTAGAAACTTCAAAAAGGGCTCAATTCGATTGAAAATTGTAATGTCTAGTGCCCATTTTAATAGTCGAAAGTGATTGTAAGGCAACTAACACTCCTTCCACGCCCACCATTTCCCCAAACACATCCAATCAAAATTTTGAGATAGCCATTTTGTTCAACGTAGTTGAAAGTTCTGGAAATTATATCGTTGAGCATAACATTCCCCCCCCCTCCCAAGGTCTTCAGGGCAAGGGTTATAAGTTGTGCCCTGGGGGCATATATGGAAGGATTCACTTTTTAACCGTCAAAAGATCTTGAGGGTAACCATCCCCTCCCCATCCACGCCCTTTCTCCAAATGTATCCGATAAAAAATTTTGAGATAGCTATTTTGTTAAAAATAGTTCAAAGATCATATAACAAAAACCCCGGTGTCGACACTACCCCCCAAGGCCCTGGGACAGGTGTTGGAAGTTATGCCCTGGGAGCAAAGAGGGCTAAACTTCAAATAAGGCTTATTTGATTGGAAATTGAAAGTTTTAGTTCACTTTAAAAGGGTAAATGAGATGGGAGGGCACCTAGCCCTCCCCCCTTCCCCGCCTTTTTTCTCAAACCCATCTGATGAGAACTTTGAGATAGCCATTTTTTTAAAAAATAGGTCAAAGACCAAGTAACAAAAACCTCGGGATCGACACAGCCCCCAGGGCCCAGAGGCAGGCGTTGTCAGTTGTGCCCTAGAGGGCTAATTTGATTGGAAATTGAAAGTTTTAGTTCAGTTTTTGAAAGTAAAAAGAGATTGGAGTGTAAATAGCCCCCCCACGCCCCTTTTTATCGAATGCATCAGATAAAAAAATTTTGAGACAGCCATTAAGTAAAAAATTGTTCAAAAATCAGGTAACAAAATCTTAGATATCGACACAAACCCCCAGGACCCAGGAGCAGGCGTTGTCAGCTATGCCCTGGGGCATATATGGTTCTTATGAAAGGGATACTCGTATAAATTTCAGAGAGGGCTGATTTGATTGGAAACTTTAAGTTCGAGTTCACTTTTTAACAGTCAAAAGAGATCAGAGGGCAACTAGCCCTCCCAGCACCTTCTTTTTCCAAACCCATCTGATGAAAATGTTGAAATAGACATTTTGTTAAAAAAAAAAAAATAGTTCAAAGGTCGGATAAGAAAAACTTTCGGTGTCAATACAGCCCCCAGGGCCCAGGAGAAGGCGTTCTAAGTTATGCCCTTAGGGCATGTATGGCTCCTATGAAAGGGATGCTCGTCTAAACTTCATAGAAGGCTCATTTGATTGGAAATTGAAAGTTCTCGTTCATTTTTTAAGAATCAAAAAGAGATTGGAGGGCAACAACACCCCCCCCCCTACGCCCTAAATGCATCAGATAAAAATTTTGAGATAGACATTTTGTTAAAAATAGTTCAAAGTTCAAGTAACAAAACTCCAGTATCGACACCCCCCCCCCATATCCCGAGGGTAGGCGTTGTAAGTTATACCCTGGGGGCATATATGGTTGTTATGGAAGGAAGGCTCGTATAAACTTCATAGAGGGCTCATTTCATTGGAAATTGAAAGTTTTAATTCACTTTTTAAGAATAAAAAGTGATCAGAGGGCAGCTAGCCTCCCCCCACACTCCATTTATTTTTTTACCTGAGGCACTTCATTTAGAAGGGGTCGTCGTATAAACATCAAAGGGGGCTCATTCCAAAGGGGGCAAACTTTTTTCACTTTGATATTGTTACTTTGATACCAGTTTTGATACTTTGATGAACATTTGATTTTTTTTTTAAAGTTTGATTTTAAAATAAGGAATTTTTAAACACTTGAAACTTTTGCAATCAAAAATGAACAAAAATTAATTAAAAAAAAAAAACTTTCCGAAAAATAAGTTTTCCAAAGAAAAGTAAAAGGTCATTTTAAACCTAAGCTCAGCAGATACAAATACCTGTTAAAATTACAACTCAAAACTGCCAGAAATTACTATTAAAGAATAAATAAAACCCAAAACGAATACAAATTAAATAAACAATCATAGGGAAAAACATACAACAAGTAATAATATCAATGAATAAATAGATCTTAAAGCGAGTAATTCTTAGATTGAATATGAAAATCAAGCTTAAAACGAAAAAAAAAATATTTTGCTATGCAGTATAAATGAAACTTAAAACGAACAATGCAAATTAATTAAACAATCAATGCAAACAAACATACAATAAATATTAATCTAAATGAATAAATAAATCTTAAAACGAGTGAAACTTAAACTGAATATGCAAATCAATCTTGAAACGAACAAAAATCACTACAAACAAGAGTTTGGGTATCGCCTCCTTCTCTCACTGTAAAAGTCTAAAACCTACTGTATCATTGGCGCTTTACTGAAAACTACATGCGTCTTGAACAGTCTTGGAAAGTATAAACAACATCAAATGGAATATTTTATATATAATGATATTAGTTTTTGAAAGATCTATCAGTTGAAGAATTTATGTCACTCTAATTTTATTTTTATTTTCAATGCTGTATGAACTGGAAAAGAAAATATTTGTAATATAATTCGTTTTCAGTGAAGTGCCAATGACGCAATAGGCTTTTGGCTTTTATTTACAGTTAAGGAAGGGGGACAGTATTCAAACTCTTGTTTATAGTGAAACTATATTCGTCTTGAAAAACTTTAGAAAGAACTAATAAATTAAACCGAATATTTGATGTATAATGAGATTAATTGCTGAAAGCTCATCCGTTCAAAATTCATCTCATCAGTTCATCAGTTCAGACAGAAAAAACGGGTACCCAGGCACAAGTCTTAACCTGTAAATAGTTTTTTTGGAGATTGGTTGTGAAAAAACCATATTGCTGTTTGTAATTCTTTTAGCTGTTTGAGATTAAGAATATCCAGAAGTAAAAAGAGGGTATGGGTTTTTGATAGATGTTTTTCTCAAATAAGTAAAAGAATTACAAACAGCAATTTATTTTTTGACATTCAGTCATCAAAAAAAATATTTCCTTTATTAGGCTATTGTCGGGGCTCCCGTTTTTTCTGTCCATGTCCACGAAGGGCGAGGAATAAAAGAGGCAAGAATTCTTACTGACTTATTTTGGATTATCTGCAGGGGTTTTAAGTGAACTACAAACGTGTTGAGGTAAATTATACAACAATATTTAAAATAGGATTCAAAATGGGATGATGTAAGATTTTAAGAGTGGAAAATGGGTAGACCTGCTTTAATATATAAGAACATCTCAAATTATGTGCAAGCTTCAGACGCAAATAATCAGGGTGTTTGTGAAATGACAACGTCTCATCTATAGTGATCCAAAGGTACCTAAATGACTTATCTCTTTTTATCCTATTTTTATATAAGATAAGATTATGAGCTCAAATATCATAAGCTCAGTTTTTGATAAAAGAAAACCACGTATTATATGGAATTAAGGGAATTCACTGTTGTCATCATATTTCCAGCAAGCAAGGAAGGGGTTGGAGCTTTTAGCGTCACTGCAGTATCACCTTCAAAAACATACAGTATCATCTGCATCTACAGCTTTGGTCAAATAGTTCGTGGTAACAAACTGTAAGTAAGGAGCGACCCGGCTCAATAGTAACCGAAACTCTAAAAACGGAATTTTGATACCAGTAGATACATCAAAGGAATCGAATTTTTATGTTGATTCCAAATGTATGAGTGTCATCAAGTTTAGTTTTACCATATAAGCCTGAAAAAGTTACGAGCCTGAAAAATCAGCGTTATTTTCGAGAAAAGGCGGAAACACCCCCTAAAAGTGATAGAATCTTAATGAAATCATACCATCAGATTAGATTCAGATAAACATTACATTCAGTGTATTAGAAAACCCTACTGAAGAAGTTTCAAGTTCCTATTTGTAAAAATGCGGAATTTTGTATTTTTGTCAGAAGAAAGATCACGGATGCGTGTTATTATTTTTTTTTTTCAGGGGTGATCTTATCGATCCAATGGTCCTAAGTTATCATGAAAGGGCTCATTCGAACAGAAACTAAAAGTTCTAGTGCCCTTTTTTAAGTGACCAAAATAATAGGAGGGCAACTAGGCCCCTCTCCAATCTCATTTTTCCCGAAGTCACCCGATCAAAATTTGATATAGCCATTTTGTTCGACATAGTCGAAAATCTAATAAATATGTCTTTGAGGATGACCAATCCCCCATAGTTCTCGGAAGAAGGGCTGCAAGTTATGAACTCGGCCCGTTGTCAAAGAGCTCGTGGTAACGAAATACAAATAAGGAGCGAACCGGCTCAATAGTAAACCGAAACTCTAAAAATAGGAATTTTGAAATCAATAGATGCATCAAAAGAATTGGATTTTTATGCTGATTTCAAATATATAAGTTTCATCAAGTTTAGTCATACCCATCGAAAGTTCCGCGCCTGAGAAAGTTTGCCTTATTTTCGGGAAAAAAGAGGAAAACCGCCTAAAGTCATAGAACTCTAATGAAAAATCATACCATCAGTTTCAGCGTATCAGAGAACTCTGCTATAGAAGTTTCAAGCTCCTATCGGCAAAAATGTGGAATTTTTGTACTTTTCCAGGAGAAAGATCACGTATACGTGTTTATTTCTATTTTAATTTTTTTCCAAGGGGTGATCGTATTGACCAGTGGTCCTAGAAAATCGCAAAAAGGGCTCATTCGAACGGAAATTAAAGGTTCTAGTGCCGTTTTAAAGTGACCCAAAAATGGAGGGCAACTAGGCACCTCCCACGCTAATTTTTTTCCCAAAGTCACCCGATCAAAATTTGAGATAGCCATTTTGTTCAGCATGGTCAAAAAATACAACAACTATGTCTTTGAGAATGACTTAATCCCCCACAGTCCTTTGGGGAGGTCTGCCAGTTATGAACTTTGCCCAATGCTTACATATAGTATTACTACTACTACTACTAACAAACTCACCGCAGCCCCAAGCCGCCTGGGGCCAACACAGCTACGCACGATTCTCCTCCATCTCAATCTATTCAAAGCCTCACTTTTTACGCCCGCCCACGAAGTTCCCATTTCCTTTAAATCTTTCTTTATGACGTCCTCCCACCCCAGACGAGGACGACCTGTTTTCCGTTTAGCCCTAGACGGTTGGCCGAAAAGAACAATCTTCGGCAAACTGTCATCCTTCATCCGCACAGCTTGCCCTAACCACCTCAACCTTTCTTTCATTATAACCCTAGAGAGCGGTATTGAACCACATTTTTCGTATAGCCTATTGTTTGAAATACGGTCAGTCAGCCGGGTACCCAGAACAATCCTTAAGCAATTTGTCTGAAAAACATCTAGCAAATCTTCATCCGCTTTTCGGAGCGCCCATGCTTCAGAGCCATATTTGACCACTGTCACCACTGTAGCTTCTAATATTCTAATCTTGGTTTGCAGACTTATCTTAAGTGAAGCTGTCCACCTGATCAATCTTTTCATTGCCCAACCGTCACCTTTTCATCTTCACTTATTCCTAACCTTAGTGACTTAGTCTTCTCAACATTAATTTTCAAACCTATTCTAGCACCCTGAACTCGCAAAACCTCTAAAACTTCATTCATTTTGCTCACACTTTCATCTAGGATGCTTAAATCATCAGCATACTCTAAGTCCAGGAGACTTTTTCCTTCCCATTTGATTCCGTGGTCTCCCCATTGCCTTTCCTGTGCTCCTTAAGACATATCCATCAAAATAATCCATATAAAGGGGGATAGAAGACAACCCTGCTTAACTCCTGATTCAATACAAACCAGCTGCTAACATCATTTCCTATCTTAACCGCGGCAGTGTTATTCTCATACATAGCACTAATCACTTTAATGTATTTGTCTGGTATACCATACAAGAATAAAACATCACTTTAATGTATTTGTCTGGTATACCATGCAAGGGTAAAACCTTTACTAAAGTTCTTCTCTGAAACAGAATCGAACGCTTGCTCATAATCTATAAAACTGAGGACCAAAGGTGTTTGAAAAACTCAGGCACTTCTCAATTATTAACCTAAGAGTGAAAATTAGGTCAACAACATCCTCTACCTTTTCTAAAACCGCACTGTTCTTCTATTAAAACTTTGTCTACGGCATCTCTCAGTCTAAAAAGTATCATATTACTAAGTAATTTTACTACCTACAGAGACCAGACTAATGCCTCGATAATTACCACACTCACTTTTATCACCTTTCTTATAAAGTGGCTTAATTAAGGCTTTCCTAAAATCGTTAGGTACTTCCCATTTTCAAAAATCATATTCATAATCTTCAGTAACTTATTTCTAACCTCGGAGCCACCATATTTAAGAAACTCATTTACCACCCTATCAGCACCTGGATCCTTATTATTTTTTGTCCTTTTAGTACTGCCGCTAATTTTGCCTCACAAAACAAATCTTCCTTCACATCCAAGGTATCACAAACTTTTTCATTTTCCTCTATATCTCTTCCTCCAACTCTATCTCGGTTAAGCAAATTCTCAAATTGTTCGGCCCATCTCTCTTTAGTTTTTTCCTTATCGCTAATTGCGGCCCCATTCATACCTTTAACTGGGCCAAGTCCGTATTGACTACCCCCTCTCAATTTGTTAACATGGCAGTACAATATTTTACTATGCCGTCTAGTTGCATCTTCCAGATCCTCGGCAATTTAATCCATGGCCTCCACTTCACACCTCCTTAGTTCATATTTTAATGCTTTCTCCACTTTCCTTACATTCCTTTTGTTTTCAGATCTATCACTAAGGTAATTCTTGAACAAGTCCTTTTTCCTTTCTATCAAACGTAAAGCTTTTTCAGTAATATTCTTAGCTGCAGTTCTAGCTTTCTTCCCTAAAACACCTTCAGCAACTTCACAAATTATTTTTTCTAAAATTATTCCCACCATCTTCCACATTTTCAAATTTTAAACTCTCAAGTTTAGTATTCAACTTTTCCTGGAAAGTTTCTCTCAAATTCTTATCTTGGAGTCTACCGACATCATAACTTCCCAAGAGGTAGTTACCCTTCCGATATTTCAGCTTCAAATTAACCCTTGACACTACTAGATGGTGATCTTTACTCTTAACATCAATAACGGCACTCCTATATACCATAGTATCTTGTATTGATCCTGCCAGTCTTCGGTTTACAATAACATAAATCAATAAAGTTTGCTGTCTTACCATCACGTGAATACCATGTTAACTTATGAGCCATTTTATGACCAAACACCGTATTGGTTATAACTAGATTGTTATACCTACAAAATGGCAAAAGTCTGTACCCATTACTGTTTTCTTTTCCTACACCAAATTTACCTAGGCTAGGTACCATCTATCCCTATTTTCTATCAGCCTGGGCGTTAAAAATCTCCAGTAATAACATCATATTTCTACCGGGGACCCTGTCTATTTGCTCCTGTAACTGTAAGTAAAATTTATCTGAGTCACTAGTATCTCCGTCAGTCGATTCTACAGGGGCGTATACTACTATAACTGATACCTTAAACTTTTTAGTCATAAAATGAACAATTAGCATTCTATTATTAACACCTTCTCAGCCTAAACAAGAAGTAGCAGCTTCCTTATTCATCATGAGCCCTACTCCCTGTCTATGTACCCCATCCTTCCTGCCTGAGTAAACAAATTCTATATCACCTAATTTCATGCTTCCTACCCCTGGGATATGAGTTCTGAAACTCCTATTAAATCCAGTTCAAATCGTCAGAATTCGTCAATCAAAATGTCGATACGATAGTCATTTTTAATGTCGTAACATTCCAAGTTCCAATTTCATGTTCTTTAAATCATTGAAATTATTTTCGCCTCAAGAAAAGTAATGATCCCGGATACCAGTGCAGGACGGGGATCATATATCTTCTCAAGTCTACACCGAAGTGCTTAAGCTGGCTTAGAACCGGACAGCAAGAAGTCCCTGGGACCTCCATGAATGGGGGCTTTGTGCAATCCTGGGCCCATCTTGGTCACAACATGGTTTTCAGAACTTGGCGATGCTCTTCTATCAACAAGAGTCGAAATCCTGCACAGACAATCTCAAGCCTATTAGCTCCAAAATATTATGCTACTGCGAGGAGGCAGCCCATAATAGATAAATTAGCTAGGAAGAGGTTTTTCAGCCCCAAAACGCCCGTCAAAACATACCGAGCCCAGAATACTATCCATTAGTGCGAAAATCCCGTGCGAATGCTGTGTCGTTTACTAGGCTCTAATTTCCTTGAGGGGTACCACTCCTCAAGTGGGAATAGAGTTGACCGCAAGGTCCCCAGTCTTGCAGGTACCCAAAAGGGTCGAGGCAGCCCTTTGCAGAGGCCTTTGTCCATAGACCTGGATCTTACGCCCTGCCACAGATGTCCTCCTATAGAGGATCCATCCGCGATGGTGCTCTGCATCACCTTGCAATTTAACCCATTTCTGGGAGAAGGTTTGTAACTCCTGGGACTTGTGGACAAACCAGTGGGCCCTTTGAGTGTACATTTGAGGGGCCTTCTTCCTCCGCCGCCTGTATTTATGACCCGGGCATGGGTTCCCCAGTTTCTATTATGGACCCCAAGACAAGGTCCCCCCCCTTGGTCCGTGCCTCCTGTGGAGGTACCCTACATATCTGTAGGGCGTTCCTCTATCGCCACCTGGGGAAACGCTGAATTGCCTGGGGGAGGCCAACTAATATCTAGCCTAATTTATTGATTCACTTCAAACATTAGCTTGTAAAATTAATGTAAAAAAAATATCTAGCCTAGATTTATTGATTCACTTCAACATTAGCTTGCAAAACTAATGTAAAAACTAGTATCTAGCCTAATTTATTGATTCACTTCAACATACAGAAGTTCTCAGGGGGATTTTTCTGGTACATGGGGGAATGGGTTGGGGGTTAGGTGGGAGAAACCTTCCATGGAGGAAGTTTTCATGGGAGAAGGACATTGCTAGGAAGGGTGCACAGGATTTCCCAGCATTACTTAAAAAACAAACGATCAGAAATTAAATAAAACAGAAACAATTTCTTCAACTGAAAGTGAGGCACAACATTAAAAACTTAAAACCAACAGAAATTATTTACGTATATGATTGGGTTCGCCCCCTAGTCATTATCTCTCTCTTTATGCTAAAGTTTTTTTGTACTTTCATCAGAGCTATTTATTCTAATTAACGGCCTTTGTGATTAAGAGGTCATTCTTAAAGAAATGGAAAACAATTTGAACTTTAGCGTAAAAGAGCAATGTCCCCTAATAGAACCCCCTAGTATACGTAGTAAAAATTTACGAATATAGAAGTTCGTTAACGTAAGTTGATTCGTAAGTTACGTCAGATCAAAAAATTTCGAGAAAGCCATTTAGCCAAAAACAAGTAAAATTAAAATACAAATTTGGTTTTAATTATTCATGTATGGTGAGCCACAAAATCAAAGCTGCATTAATTCAAAAACGTTCATAAATTAAACAAAAAAACATGTTTTTTTTACTGAAAGTAAGAAGCGAAATTAAAACTTAAAACGAACAGAAATTGCTCCGTATATGAAAGGGGTTGTCCCCTCTTCAACGCCTCGCTCTTTACGCTAAAGTTTGACTTTTGACTTTGTCTCGCAATTTCTTTTAAAACAATAAAGAACTTTAGCGTGGAGAGCGAGGCGTTGAGGAGGGGACAGCCCCTTTCATATACGGAATCATTGCTAGTTCGTTTTAAGTTTTGATGTCGCTCCTTTCTTTCAGTTAAAAAAACTTGTTTTTTTTATTTAATATCATTAGGAGGCAAACATCTTGGTAAATCATTTATGTAGATCAGGAATAACAAACGCTCTAGTGCAGACACCTGAGGGACACAATATTATCTAGAGAGCAAGGGCCTGATACGTAACCATTTGCATCCACATGAAATTTCGGTCATGCAAGTTAGAACTTATTAATTCAAGTCCTTTACCTCTAATTTCTGGGCTTGTAGCTTTTTCTAGTTGATGTACTATCTGATGTTGATGTTGATGTTCCTGATAAGCATTTTAGGCAAAGATAAATAATTAATTTGACTACATTTCATTTGTTTTCGATAAAAATTGATGGAAGAAAATTTGTCTGCATCCACAATAACATAGTTTTTGCATAATATTAAATTTGCATAATATTAAACATATATATTAAACAGGAGCCAAAGCAGTGGCTTTGGCTCCACAAAGCAGTGGAGCCAAAGCACACAAAATATTAAACAGGAGACCCCAAAGCAGTGTGATTCTCAAAAAGTTTTCGGCAGCTTCATAATAAAAATTAGCATCTATAAGACCTTATTGTAGACATAATTATCATTCATGATGCTGAAGATACAAAATGATAAGTTCAACTTTCAATTCATTATAATATTTTTAAGATCTTTCCTTGGATTCTTTTGCAATTTTTACAGAAATTAATCAATAACAAAGAAACAAAACCAAAGCAAGGAATTATATACTTGTGCCAGTTTGCATATGTTTTGAGAAAAATATGAAAAACTATCTATGGATCTGGATTCGACCAAGTATAGAGTGTAGGAGATTAAATGTGAAGTCTATCAGGATGGAGGGGGATAAGAGGTCACATAGTGCTTAAGGTAACCCCTAAGAACAGATGAGTAATGTAGAGGATCTTCTTGGAAGTTCCCTCCAACTCTTGTCAAAGCTCCAAGAACTATCTTATCAATATCGCCCAATGATAGCTTGTCTATCCTGAAAAAAAAAAAAAATATCAGAATCTAGTGTGACTTAACTATTTAGAGTGGAGAAGAGCATTGGCAGGTAATACCGAAGATCAAAGAGTAGGGGGCCAAATTTATTTGCAATCTGGGGGAGGGGGGATTTTTTTGTTGTTCAATGAAAATACCAATAAATGGACTTTTTTACATGAAAATAACAAGATAGAGGTGTTTTTTAAAATCTAGGGGAGCAAATGCCCCAGCCCCTCCCTCCAATTGACAGCCCTGGAGGAAAAATAAATACTTGGTGTCGCCCTTTGGCAAAAGGAGACATACTAAAAAAAGGAGACATCTTGTGGAGTTATTCTCACCAGCTCTTTCTATAACTTTAAGAACCCAAACACTGTCCAGAAATAGCTTTAATCACCTTGAGAAACCACTTAAGGAAATAGGACTTAGGCAATATGAGTTTGGAGGAGACGAATCCATTGTGTCCCAATTTTAAGGCATGCTTATTTCATGAAGACAAAGTTCAAACACTTTTCTAAACTGGACTGAACTTAGTTATTGCTGCTCAAACAGTTCGTGGTAAAGAACTGTAAGTAAGGAGCGACTCGGCTCAATAGTAACCGAATCTTAAAAAAAAAAACAATTTTAATATCAATAGATACATCAAAATAATCAGCGTATTATGCTGATTCCAAATGTATAAAATTTATCAAGTTAAGTGTTACACATCAAAAATAGCGAGCCTGAGAACATTTGCCTGATTTTTTTGAATAGGGGGAAACAACCCCTAAATTTAAAGGAATCTTAATGAAAATCACGCCATCAGATTTAGTGTACCAGATAACCCTACTTTAGAAGTGTCAAGATCCTACCTGCAAAAATGTGGAATTTTGGTATTTTTGCCAGAAGACAGATCACGGATGCGTGTTTATTTGTTTTTTGTTCTTTTTTTTACAGGGGTGATTGTATCGAAATAATGGTCCTATAAGATCGGAAGAGGGTGTATTCGAACGGAAACTAGAAGTTCTAGTGCCCTTTATAAATGACCAAAACGACTGGAGGGCAGCTGGGCCTCCTCGCACACCCATTTCCCCCTAAAATTATCTGATTAAAATTTTGAGACACTCGTTTTGTTCAGTATAATTTAAAGATCAAACAATTATGTCTTTAGGTTTAAAATGTCCCCCACAGTCCGTTGGGAGAGGCCTGTAAGTTATAAAATTCGCCATTGTTTGAGTGTAGAATTTGTCATTGGGAAGTATACAGACATTTGTTTTGGGAGGGGGGGGGGTGTTTTGGGGTGGATTTCTATTGGAAGAACCTTCCTTGGGTTCTTGGAAAATTTCTATGGGTGTGTGAATATTCCAGGGGAAATGCTACACTGGGGGGATTTGACAGAATTACTATACGAAATTCATTTTAATTGTCTTATGTTCTCTTTGCCAAATTTTTCATGTGGAGATGTTCCTGGAGAATTATACAGGGGCTTTTTCCGCGCGTGTTGTGATTTATGGGAAATAATTTCCAAGGAAGGGGGACATTTCTCGAGTGATCGTGAAACCGATTAGAAAACTAAAGTCTTATTCAAACGAAAAAAATGCTAAAGATAATTTTTCAGGCTGAATCGTCCACAATCAATTTTACAGGGAGGTGGATTCTCAGCGAGGATGGAACTATCTTGAGGGAATTTGACGGGGGGGTGTACTTTACGTTGGGTGAAATTTCCACGGAGGAGTTTTCCTTGAGGGGAGTGGTATATTTCATAAAGGGATATACCAGCATTATTTGAAAAACGAACAGAAGTTATTCCATATATGAAGGGTTGCCCCCTCCTCAATACCTTGCTCTTTACGCTAAAGTTTGACTGTTTGTCCCAATTCTTTTAAGAGCATTTACTGAAACACGGGGACCGTTTAATGAGAATAGGAAGCTTTTTTGTAACTGTTTACAGTTTTAACGTAAAGAGCAATATAATGGGGAGGGGGCAACCTTTCACAAACGGAATAGGTCTGCCGAAATTAATATGCAAATTTTGTTTAATTTTTGATATAATTTTCCATATTAGTTGAAAAACGTTCAGAAATTATATAAAAATTAATTTATTTTAACTTAAAGTAAGGAGCAGCATTAAACTTAAAACGAAAAGAAAATATTCCGTATATTAAAGGGACTGTCCCCTCCTCGACGCCTCGCTCTTTACGATTAAGCTTTTTTTTTTTTAAGTGAAGTTGTGACAAAGAGTCAAACTTTAACGTAAAGAACAAGACGTTGAGGAGGGAACTACCCCTTTCACATACGGAATAATTTCTTTTCGTTTTAAGTTTTAATGTCACTCCTAACTTTCAGTTAAAAAAACTTATTTTTTATTTAATTACACCAAGAGCTCAAGGGAGTTTCAGCCAAATGTGTTATATGATCTGTCTGAAATTATTCCCATTTGTCCCCTCCGGTTAAGCTGAGCCCCTTATGACTTGCCTAGATAGCTCCTTGTACGAACCCGTCTCTAGTCGAACAAGAAGGACTCCCTAAAAATTTACCAACCGTTACCATCGCAATCTTACTGAAATTACTATAAGCCGACGCTCATGGTCAAAGTCCCAATAAAGCCTTCTCTTGAACATTCCCCGTTAGAGTAACCCTTTCTATGGAAGCCGCTCTTTCGTTTTCGGCCCTTCACTATACCTCTGGTTTACCCCATGAAATTTATTTTCAAACATTCTTCTGAGCCCTAGACAGTTCCTCCTACGTGGCTTGTAGTCTCTTACTGCTAAGTGATTGTTCCCTTGCTCTAGTTTGATCAAATAAAACTTATCTTACCTATATAGCCTTAAATCACGAAGTTTAGGATATATGCTATGCAGATTCTTCGAAAATAACCTTTCCTAATAAATTTACGGAGGTGCTATATTTCATGAGGACTCTTCAATGTGAATCGAGAATCTTGTGGTAAAACCCTGCAATATTTTGGTGGCTTGAATTGTTTGTTCCTTAAATAACTACCCATGATTTTATTTTTATTGTCATCCTCCATTTTTTATATTATATACTGCCCCCCCCTCCCCCGGCACTGAGTGATGCTATAAGACGTTCGTCTTTTTTCGTAATCGCCTCATATACAAATGATAAAAATAGGTTTCATTGAAGGGATGTGACTAGAAATCTTTCTTAGCATTTACAAAATCTAAAAAAATGAAAAAAAAAGCACTTAGAGAAGAGCATTTTCTAGAAATCCTTCAGGCTATATTTAGTGAAATGTGACAATCAAAAATGAAATTGTAACGTATTAAAAAAACAAATCAACATTGTTTCGAAATACAGCATAATTGAAGCCCAGGCCATTGCAGTAAACAAAAAAGTACACTTTTGGCTGGGTACTCTGAAATATCTTGACTGTTGTAATTTTCCTTATAAATTCCCTAGATTTTCATGTTATTTCGATTGTTGCTGCTCTTTCCTGAAATAAATTCTTGCATACATGCCTTGCCTTATCTATTTCACTTTGGGTAGTTCTCACTCAGTATTTCTGTTCCTATTCTGCTTACATATCAAACTTTTTTTTAATCTCCATTAACTTTAATGGTAAGCCTTCCATCTAAACTTTACACTTTTATCTTTGGATAATGGTAATATATTTTACAAGTATTGGTTTCAATTTTCAATTTCATTTCAGGAACATTCTTAGAAGTCATATGCAGCGTCAACATTCTGAGGATCAAATATGCACCTACGTAAACGGAGAGACGCTCGTTCTTGTAAACCCAAGCAGAGAAATGATACCTTTAGCTTTAATTCGCCTTACCAATTACGAATCAAAGCTATGTCGTAGCCATGGAAGATGGACCATCTTCCGTTCATTCTTAACACAATTGATTCTGCTTACAATACTATGCTTCCTATGGAAATGAATCAACCAATCAGTCTTTCAAGTAAAACAATTTCTGGAAAAGAAGAAAGAACTAAGTTCGTGGCAAAACATCTGATTCGGTTAGGAAAGGTATGGAAAAAATAATTTTTTTTTTAAGTACCAAGAACATTAAAAAAAAAAACCCTTTTGGTTTTAAAAGGGTTTTAAAGCGCCCTGGAGCCATTTCTTAGGTCTATTCATGCCGGAAAAAACTATATATTCAGAGTTTTTTTAGTTGTTTGGAAATTACAAAGGTTTCACACTTCCGTCAGTGTTGCCAGGTGGAATAGTGAAAAAAATAAGCAAACTAATTTTTAATTTGAAAACACTTTTCGTCCACACAAATTTAAACATTAACATTATATTTATTTAAAAGAGAACTAAACTCTCTGAAAGGAAAGTTATCTGTTTTTAAGGATTTTGGAGTTATATGCCTTCAGCATATCTTTCGTTGATTGTTTCTTCTGCTTCTATTCCTTAAATTCGGTGCCCACTAATGCCAAAACTTCAATACTGTAGATAGAGGTCTATACATTATAAACAGAGTTTCAAGTTTTTCCTATTTTATAAGATATATATGGTTGTGTACGTTTCTGCTTAAATAGCTCAAACAATCGGATTTACAAGCAGTAGAATACTCAACATAAACTGATTTATTTACCCCTGCCCTCCACCGGGCACGAAAAAACCTTAACTATGTGGCTTTTCAAGGGTAGATGTTGATTTATTATTGTTGAAGTTATCATTAAATTCCCACAAAAGTCAAACTGATGATTGAATTTTATGCTAAACTTTTTCCGGTACCTATGTCTTATAGCCACCACATGTTCTGTCGAGAATCGAAGTTTGGTTAATGCTAATGAAATAAAACAAAATACGATGAAAATGTAACATTTTATCACAACAAAATTATGAAAACTACAGCAAAGAATTATAGAAGGGGGGGGGGGGGCAGACCGCTTTATATTAAAAACGTAACCAAAACTAACATAACCTAATCCAACCTGACTAAAACCTAACCAAAATACTAACTAAATATTTAATTAAAATATAGCTACAGTGTAATTTCCCACCGAGCCGAAGCTAATATTGTCTGGTATAAAGACAATGAAAACCAGTTGCTGTCTCATGTTCCCGATAAAAGATCTTGAGTGTGGTGTCTAGAAAACAAAAGCACCATATTTTCTTCGAATTTTTACGCTAAAATGTAAATAATGGGGGAGTTAAGGATGGCAACTAGAGCTCTTAAATTTAAGATAAGCTTCAAAACGATAAGAAAGAAAGTAAAAGAATTGATAGAAAAAAAAAATTCTTTTTAAAAAAAAAGAAGAATGATTTCAAAACTTAAAGTGAGCAGGAATTACCTTGCATGTGCCGGATCAATGCCTCCCTAAATCCCAATTGTTAATGCTAGGAATATGATAAGAGGCCAGTCAGAAGGGCACCCAAAATAATCCATAGACAATTCCTCTGGAAACACCTAACATCTTCGTCTTATGCAGTGTCCACGTTTCAAAACCATACTTGACCAATATCTTCTGTGTACCTTCAAATATACTAGTCTTGTATTAAAAGCTTATCTTCCTAACGCCCCAAACTTCTACAACTCTGAAAAGAATACCAAGACGTCCCCGACCCTTAGCTATTTTACCTTTAACACATTCACTGCATTGACCATCTTTACTAAAAATACTAACCAAGTAAGTGAATCGATCTTCCAGCTACCCAAAAACACCCCTTGACCTCAATTTATTTACATTTAAAGTTACTTAGTCTTCTTTGCATTAATTTCCAAACCTATTCGTCGTACTCAAATTTGTCTATTTGGCTTTGATGTTGGATGAAAGATTGGAGTCTCCTCCAGGACAAATTAATGTATTGAGGCTGGAAAATAAGAAGGTAAATTTTCAAGTAGGTATAATGAAATTTTGATGGAAGTGGTGGGCCTGGTGGTTATTATAGGTTGGAGTTTGAAGATTCTAAATATTTATTCGTAAACCAAATGCAGATGGCATGTAGTAATGTTTCGGATAGATTTAATGTGTTCCATTTGAATTGCCAAGGATTGAATTCAAGTTTAGGTTTATAAATGAAATTTCCAGTTTATCTATTTTTCAGGTAATTAGACTGACTGAAACTTGGCGAAATGACCATAATTCGGAACTTTTACATATTTCAGGTTATAATCTTTACACGAAAAATCGTCAACTTCGCCGACACGGGGGACTGGCAGCGTATATACGTTCTGACATACGGGCAAGTGTCCGAGAGGATATTCTAATATATAAAGAAATGGTTTTTGAGTCTTTTATTTTGCAGTTAGAGCTGTCGAGGAAATACTCCTGTTGCATTTAGATGAAATATTCCGTAAAGATGGAACCAGTCTTACAAATCCAGAGGAAATTTGTGAAGAATTTGCTAACCATTTTTCGACAGTTGAATGGAGAGTGAAAGAGTCGATTATAAGCAAACCAGGCGACCAGGCTTTTCAGAAATTACCTTCATAAGGAGATGGAAATCTCTTTAAATCTACTCCCAGTTCAAGAATCTGAAGTTCAAAACATTGTTTTATGGTATGAAAGGTACCGCTTCTGGCTCTGATATTGTTTCAATTAGAGTAATGAAAACATTTTGGGAAGTAATTGCTCAAACTTTTGTTTCATTAATTAATCAGTGTCTAAAAGAGGGAGTGTTTCCGAGTTGATTTTTTAAATCAGCGAAAGTAATACCAATACATAAAGAAGGGAATACTGGTGACGTTGAAAATTATAGACCAATTTTGATTTTACCCATTATGTCTAGGATACTAGAAAAATGCTTTTCGGTCCGAATTTATCAGTATCTGGAAGAACAGGGAATATTTACTGCTACACAATTTGGATTCCGTCAAGATCGCACTACTGAGCAAGCAAACATATATTTGACTAGCATTATTAATATGGCGTTAGATAATGGATATAAAGTGGCAACTGTATTTTTTAGATATTGTAAAGACTTTTGATACGGTCAGGCATGATATTCTGTTAATGAAGTGTGAAATTTACTTGATTAGGGGTCCAGCTCTTCGTTTTTACGTTCTTTTTTGTCTTGTAGAAGACAATATGTTCAAATTGGTAATATGAGTTCTCATGAAAGTTGTATTGAGTGTGGAGTTCCACAGGGTTCGGTACTTGGACCCTTATTATTTTTAATTTTGTGAATGATCTTCCACAGTCTGTAAGTAAACTGGAAACAAGAATGAGTGAGATCGTCAAAAAGGATAGCGCGGCTACAGTACCTATGTTTGCTGATGATACTTCTTTAGTGGTGATCACAAAGTAAGAGAGATTGCTCCTAGAGAGTGTACGAGAATCGCTAAATGAGGTTTCAAGATGGCTGAGAGTGAATCAGCTAAAGATGAACCCTCTAAGAGTAATTTTCTTATATTTTCGAGGACATCGAACTATTATCCATGGATACAGCATATAGCATATGAATATGGTATGATTGCTCGTCAAAAGGCAGTAAAGTATCTTTGCATTATTATAGATGAGACTCTCAGTTTCCGATCCCATATTGAAACTTTATCCGGATTCTATCGCGTAATTTGGGATGATTCGTAAACTTAAATATATGTTTCCAACTAGTATACTTAGCTTCTCTATTTTTCGTTAATCCATCCCTATATTTTGTATTGTTCTTCTGTATACATGGGTACATTTTCTTCAATTGTTAGTCCTGTGCGATTTATCCAAAACAAGTCTATTAGAGAATTATCAGGAAATCAGAAAGAGAATTAGTTCGAGAAGTCTATAGGGATTTTAGGATATTGCCAGCGGCGGGTCTTCATCATTTTTATATATTAGTGTTTATGTGTAGATACAATATGAAGCAGCTACCAGAGTGTTTTAACGGTTGGTTTTGCAGCAGATGGAAATATACATGATCAAAATACTAGGGGTAAAAATGATCATTATACTCCACCTATAGTGTCTGCCAGGTCCACGTTTTCTTTCTTTATAAAGGGTATAAATTTATGGAATAATTTGGATAATAATATGAGAGAAACTAGAAAATTTTAGTGGTTTTTAAAGCAAAATTGAAAGAAAAATTATTAAGTAAGTGTGAATTCTAGTTTTGTTTTTTTTGGATGACTTGATTTGATTTAATTTAAATTAAATTTTGATTGCTTGTTGGTTTGCGAGTACGACCCCACAACATGAATATGGTATGTAGTTGCTGTCCCTGTAGTATTATTATTATTCTTTATTTTATTAAAGAATAATAATAATACTAATATTATTTTTTTTCTTTCTTTTCTTTTCTCTCTTTTTTTCTTTCTTTCTTATTGTAGTGAATTTAAATGACGTTATATGTATGTATTTTTTTTTTGCCTGTTTCACCCCACGTCAACCGTTTGGTTTTGGGTGAATCATATTGATTTTTGTATTTAACCTTTTTGTTAAAGTTAATTAAATAAATATATCACTAAAAAAGTATCACTATTCTTGCACCCTGAAGACTCTAAATCCTAAAAAGACCGTTCATTTTGTTAAAATTTTCATCTAGGACACTAAAATCATCAGCCTAATATAAGTATAGGATATTTTTGATTTTCCATTGATTCTATGCTCCGCCACAGCTTTCGCGATGCTCTTTAGTACAAAGTCCATCAACATGATTGATGTACCTGGGGACAAACGCAACCCTGTTCCTGATCCAAAACGAACCAGTAACTAATCTCATTCCCTACCTTAACGGCAGCAATGTTATTCTCGTGCGTAGTACTGATCAGTTTAATATATTTATCTGGTGTGCTATATAGGAGATGGACCTTTGCTAAAGCAGTTCTATCGGCTGAATCAAACACTTATTCATAATCTATAAAACTGAGTACTAAAGGAATTTGATGGACTCTAGCAGTTCTTCATTATTTATATATGAGTGAAAATTCAGTCGACGCATCTTTTCCCCTTCTCAAAAACTACTCGGTTCTTCTCTTAAAACTTTATCAATGTTCTGCCAGTCTCTATTTAACTATTTTTCTAATCACACAATTATGGCCCCGTTCCTCTCTAAAACTGGGACAAGTCCAGATTCGCCATTCCCTCTCAATTTTCTAACCTGCCAATATAATATTTTGCTATTTGACCATCTGGCTGCATCTTCCACATCTTCAGCTGCTTTATCCACAGCCTCCGCTCAGCACCTCCTTAAATCATATTTTAAAACTTTCTCTACTTTTCTTATATTCCCCTTTTTAATGTACGATCTATCACTCACAACACTTTTTATGCCACTTCTCTTCTCAACTTTAACATTTTCATTAGTATTTTTAGCTTTATTATTAACTTATTTACCTAGGACACAATCTGCTACTTCAAAAAAACTTAATAGTGTCAACACTAATTTAATAGTGTCCATAAACAAAAACCTAATGGTATCATTTTTGACACTGACGGCGTGCTGGCGTGCGGCGTGTTTATTTATCGATTGGGCCTTATTTTCAAACGGTTCGTGGTAACGAACTGTAAGTAAGGAGCGACCCGGCTCAATGGTAACCGAAACTCTAAAAGACGGAATTTTGATACCAATAGATACATCAAAAGAATCAGATTTTAATTCTGATTTCAAATATATAAGTTCCATCAAGTTCAATCTTACTATCAAAAGTTACGCGCCTGAGTTAATTTGGCTGATTTTCGAAAAAAAGGGCGAAAGACCCCCTAAAAGTTATAGAACCTTAATGAAAATCACACCATCATATTCAGCGTATCAGAGAACCCTACTGTAGAGGTTTCAAGCTCCTATCTACAAAAATGTGGAATTTTCCATTTTTTGCCGGAAGAAAGATCACGGATGCGCGTTTATTTAATTTTTTTTTTTTTTCCCAGGGGTGATCGTATCGACCCAGTGGTCCTAGAATATCGTGGGAGGGCTCATTGGAACGAAAATTAAAAGTTCTAGTGCCCTTTAGTGAGTGCTCCCTTTT
>CM051265.1:2667378-2917378 GCA_027921565.1 Artemia sinica
TGAGATATACATTTATTAAAAAAAAGAAAACTAACACTGTTCGCCTTTCGCTTGCCAAGAAAGGCAATAAGCCTGGAAGGCCAAGCGAGGTTATCACTCTCAGGTAATTAAAACCACATTCATACCGAGCTATTCAACGCACAAGAAACTTAATTGATGAAGAAAGAAGGGAAAAAGAGAAAGAGGAAAAGACAAGAAGAAAATAGAAAACAAAAAATTAACAACAAAAGAAATCGGGGAAATACCTTGAATGGAATGACAACCTAGAGTATCACATTCACTCATGAGATAAAAGAATCTTCTTTGCCCGTGACTTAAAAGCCAGAAGATTAGGCGTATTTTTCACACACTCGGGCAATATATTCCAAACATGGGACCATAATAGCGAATCACAAAAGATCCAGGAGCGTTACTCCTAGACTCAGGAGTTAAGTTAACAGCTTTTCTTTTATTATGACTATAATGGTCCCTATTAAAAATAAAAAGATTTTCAAAAGCAGGGGTGAGCAGCTGATACAAATCTTTGAGTTTTTTACGCTCTATTAGTGTATTTAAACATTTAATTAGTGAAAAAGAACAGCTTGTTTCTGCGAGTAGCTTATGCAGTCTTAGTCCCAAGTTTACATAAAAATAGTGATTTCAGCAGGCAAACTCAAAGAAGTTTCAACATCACCTGAAGAGACCTTTCCCTACTCTCAGTGGTGTATTTAGGATTTTGGCTCAGGATCCAACAGTTGAAAGCTACCAGAAGTTCATAAACCTAACAGCAGCCTAGTTTGTTATTGTCTATTCAGACTTATTGCATTAATTACTCTATGTCTTACTGTCTATTCAACGTTCCTTAGTAGACAGTTTATTAACATTGTACTTCAGCGCAGTGATGCTAGGTGCCTGACTAAAGAATGCGCACCAAGGGAAGCGAAAATGCGCCATCGGCGCATTTTCTAATAGATAACGAATACATAGGATTATTATCAAACTTAGTTATGAGAACAAAATGTTTCGTAGCTTTCGAAATATAAATTTAGAACGACAAGAACGACCATGTCAAAGTTAAGAAATTAGACCGGCCGTTATTAATGCAACTATCTATAAAATTGCTGGCTAAGGACAACGTTCTGAGATTTTGTCATGAAATAAAAGCCAAAGACATATTACATATGAGACAAAACTTTACTTGGCCAGGTCCTTCAACAGTTCCGATTGTTATTTTATTTGTGTTTTCCTTTTAATGAACTTCGAATTTGTTTTGTACATTTTTAATCATACATTGTATTTATCTTCGACTAGTATTCAAGATCATTTTCAAAGTTAAACAGCAAACCCTCCTTTTATATCGCCCAAAATTTCCTCGAGACCTCATTTTCATTGTCATTGGATGGTTTTTTTTTGATTTCATACACGTCAATGGTAAATCTATTCTGCATAGCGGGTGTAGAATCAAAGTCCCTGCAGCACTTTCCCTGGCAATTTAGCTTAAGTCAGATGATCACAGTAGAGTTAACCATTTAAAGGTGCATCCTGTTTCGAATTTTGTACTTGACAAGATTCATGACAGAAAACACTCTCTCGACGAAGGGGTTGCTGATGGGTAAGCTTAAGACAGAAAGAGCTGCTTGAGCTATGTCGAACAAAGGTCAGCTTTTCCCACTCTTTTCTGTATTTTTTTTTTTCGAAATTTGACCACCTTCCCATTGGTTTTTCACGCCAAGGATAAAGCACGCTTTAATATTTGAAATTTAGGGCGTCATGGAGCCTGGAATGGGATATGAGAATTCCGGGGTTCTGAAAATTCCACTTGTCTTTATAGAGAGATTTCTGAATCTGTCAGTAGAAGTTGTCAGTAAAACACTAGACTCTGAAATTTTGATTTTTGTCATTGTTATTGTGAAGGCAAAATGCGCCCACTTTGCGCCGAATTTTTTTTGGCATGTGCCAAATCGGCGCAATGCGTCAATTTGAAAAATTCAATGCACAATCAACTCAAAAAAAAGCGCCCAAAAGGCGCAAATGCGCACCACCTGGCAACTATGCTTCAGCGTGAATACTATTACTACTATTGCTGCATCAATCACTATTATTGCTCCCAACGCTCCTACTGTTACTCCTGCAAAACTATGACTACAACTTTTGCCAATGCTATGGATATTTGTAAAACCCTTAGGGAATGGCAGGGGCAGTGTTGGACTGAATCACTGCACTGTATGTACATGTAGGTTATCAAAAAAGGTTAATTAATAGTACCCCAGCAACTCTGTAGGTTATTAATCTTAAACTTCTAGTCCTATCAACCTAACCACCGATTTAACCGCTATACTACCACTGTTGCTGCAACTATTGAATGTATTTTTCCCCCAGTTGTCAGCATGCGAAATTTGAAGCAAATTAAAAATTATGTGACTTTTTCAGTACTATTAATAAAAAAAAACTTTTTGCACAAAATATTTTTTTCAAAAAAAAAGGTAAAGAACTCCATTAAACCAAATGAACAAAAATAGAATCAAATAATCTACAAGCATACAACTACCACAAATCAGTATTAATAAATAAATGCAACCCAAAAACAAACAGAAATTAGAATAAGTCAAACTCAAAACGAGCAGAAAATAACCTGAGTAGGGTTCTAAAACCCCATTCTTTCTAAAAGCCAGAATATAATTTGTACTCTACTGAAAAAAATTCAAATGGGATTTAATGAAAAAAATGTGCATTGTCAGTTTAATATACATATGCTAATATTTATCCTTAAAATATTAATTAATTTCGATTTCTTAAGTTTATAAAAATGAAAACATTTAAAAGAATTTTCAGTAAATTAAAAGTTATATTCTGACCTTTAGAAAGCATAGGGTTTAGAACCCTACTCAGATTAATTTCTGCTCGTTTTGAGTTTGACTTATTTTAATTTCTGTTTGTTTTGGTTTCATTTATTTATTGATACTGATTTGTGGTAGTTGTAGGCTTGGTAGATTATTTGATTCTATTTTTTGTTTATTTTTGGTTTAACGTAGTTCTTTACTTTTTTTGGAAAACTTATTTTGTGTGCAATTTTTTTTTTTTTTGATTAATTTCTGTGCGCTTTATATTGACATAGTCTTTTTCAGGGAGACAGACTGAGCCTCTTCTGAAGTTAAACAACCATCCCTTCCATAAAAATCTTAAATACTCCCTGGGCAACATAAAACCCTTTGCCCCTAATCTCTGGGGTTTTTTTTTCCAACCCCAAAAGCCTTGTTATATAATATTTTGACTATTTTGAATAGAACGGCTATCTCAAAATTTCTATTAGAAACATTTCGGGACAATATGACGTGTGTGTAGAGGGGAGAGGGTAGCCACCCTCTGATCACTTTGTCTCCTAAAAAGAGCCATAGAGCTTCTGATTACCAATCCAATGAGCCCCTTTCGAAGTTTATATGACCACACTTTCTATAAAAACCGTATATGTCCCAAGGGCATAACTTACAACCCTTACCCTGAGGGCTGGGGGAATTTGTTATCCTCAAGATATAATTTCCAGACCTTTCTGATAGGCTTAACAAAATGGCTATATCAAAATTTTGATTGGCAGTGTTTGCGGAAATGATAGGCGTGGAGGGGGACATTTGCCCTCTGATCACTTTAGACTAATAAAAAAGGCACTAGTCCTCTCAGTTTCCAATCGATTGAGCCCTTTTAAAGCTCCTACAAAAACCTTCTATAAAAACGTTATATGCCCCAAAGGCTAAACTTACGACCCTTGCCCTGAGGGCTATGGGGGGAGGGTTGTCATTCTCAAATACGTAATTTTCCGACCTTTCAACTACGTTGAACAAAATGGCCATATCAAAATGTTTGTTCAGTAATGTTTGGGGAAATGGTGGGCGTGGGGGAGGGGGGGGGGGGGTTGATTCTCCCTCCGATTACTTTCGACTATTAAAAAGGGCAATAGCCCTCTCAATTTCAAATCGAAAGAGCCCTTTTTGAAATTTATGCAACAACACTTTCTATAAGACGTTATACACCCCCAGGGAATAACTTACAACCTTAGCCCTGAGGGCTGTGGGGGTCGTCATACTCAAACATACAATTTCCGGTCCCTTCAACTACGTTCAACAAAATGGCTATATCAAAATGTTAATCGGAAGCGTTTGGGGAAATGATGAGCATGGGGGGAGTATACACCCTACGATCACTTTTGACTATTAATAAGGGTACTATCCCTCTCAACTCCAAATTGAATGAGTCCTTTTTGAAGTTTCTGCGACAACGCTGACAATACCTAACTTACAGAGCTTTCAACTACATTGAATGAGCCCTTCTTGAAGTTTCTAAGACAACGTTTTCTATAAAACCTTATATGCCCCCAGGGCATAACTTACAACCCTTGCGCTGAGGGCTGTGGGCGGAGTTTCATCCTCAAAGACATAATTTCCGGACTTTTGAACTACGTTGAACAAGAAGGCTATCTCAAAAATTTTATTGGATGTTTTTGGGGAAATGGTGGGCGTAAGAGGGGTGTTAGTTCTTCTCCAATCACTTTTGACTATTAAAAAGGGCACTACCCCTTCGAAGTTTTTGAAGTTTCTATTACAACTCTCTCTATAAGAACCTTACATGCCCCATGACACAAATTATAACCCTTGTCCCGAGGGGTTTGTGTGTGTGTGGGGGGGGGGGGTATCATCCGCAAAAACATAATATCCAGAACTTTCAACTGTGTTAAAAAAATAGTTATCTCAAAATTTTGATACGAGGTGTTGGGGAAATGGTGGGGTGAGAGGGGGAATAGTTGCCCTTCAATCAGTTTCGACTAGCCTATTAAAAAGGACACTAACCGTTTCAGTTTCCAATTGAATGAAACTTTTTTGAAGCTTTTATGACAATATTGTCTATAAAAAAACCTTTTATGCCCCCAGGGCATAACTGACAACCATTGACTTGAAGGCTGTTGAGGGAGGGGTGTCATCCTCAAAAACCTAATTTCCAGAACTTTCATTCAAGTCGAACAACATGGCCAACTCAAAATCTTGATGGGGAAATGGTGGGGAAACGTGTTTGGGGAAATGGTGGGCGTGAGAGGGGGTTAGTTGCCGTCCAATCACTTTCGACTATTAAAAAGAGCACTAGCCCTTTCAATTTCCAATCGAATGAGCCCTTTTTGAAATCTCCACGAAAAACGCTTTCTATATAAAACATTATAATTTCTATATTAAAAATTATATGATTGGGTGTGTTTGGGGAAGTAGTGGGCATGAGAGGGGGATTAGTTGCTCTTCAATCCCTTTTGACTATTAAAAAGGGCACTAGCCCTTTCAATTTCTAATCAAACGAGCTTTTTTGAAGTTTCTACGACAACACTTTCTATAAAAAACCTTATATGCCACCCAGGGCATAACTTACAATCCTTATCCTGAGGGCTATTAGGGGGGCTATCATCCTTAAATTTCCAGAACTTTCAGTTACGTTGAACAAAATGTCTCAAAATTTTAATTGCATGTGTTCGGGGAAATAGTGGGAGTGAGAGGGGGGTTAGGTACCCTCCAATTACTTCAACTATTAAAAAGGGCACTAGCCCTTTCAATTTCCAATCGATTGAGCCCTTTTTGATGTTTTACGACAACACTTTCTATAAAAAATCTTATATGCCCACAGGGCATAACTTATAACCCTTTCCCTGAGGAATGTAGGGGGAGTTTCATCCTCAAAGACATTATTTCCGGACCTTTCATTTACGTTGAACAAAATATCTATCTCAAAATTTTGATTGGATGTGTTTGGGGAAATGGTGGTCGTGAGAGGGGGTTAATTGCCCTCCAATCACTTTCGACTATTAAAAAGGCCAATAGCCATTTGAATTTCCAATCGAATAAACCCTTTTTAAAGTTCCTACGAAAACAGTTTCTATAAGAAACCTTATATGCCCCCAGGGTATAACTTAAAACCAAAAAAAGTAAATAAGTAAGAATTTCGTCCGTCTTCAGCAGAAAAAAGGACAAAAATAAACATCTTTTGTTCTGATTATTTTTTTTTCCGGACCTTTATTTTTCCGGTATAACTTACAACCCTTTCCCTGAGGGTTTTTGGGGGGTTGTAATCCTCAAAGACCTAATTTTTCCCGAATTTTCAACTACGTTGAAAAAAAAACTGCTATCTCAAAATGTTGACTGTATTTCTTTGGGGAAATGGTGGGCGTGAGAGGGGAGTTAGTTGCCCTCCAATTACTTTCCACTATTAAAAAGGGCACTGTCCATTTCAATGTCTAACTGATTTTTCAACCTAGTTGACTTCCCGATAGAAATTATGTTGTTTAGGAGGACACTTCCCCCAAAGTCTTCAGAGCAAGGGTTTTAAGTAATGCCCTGGGGGCATATAAGGATTTTATAGAAAGCTTTGTCGTAGAAACTTCAAAAGGGCTCATTCTATTGGAAACTCAAAGGGCTAGTGCCTTTTTTAATAGTCGAAAGCAATTGCAAGGCAATTAACCCCCTCTCACGCCCACCTTTTCCCCAAAACACATCTGATCAAAATTCTTAGATAGCCAATTTGTTCAACCTAGTTGATTTCCAGACAGAAATTATGTTTTTTAGGAGGACACTCCCCCCCAAAACCCTCAGGGCAAGGGTCGTAAGTTATGCCCTGGGGCATATAAGGTTTTTATAGAAAGCATTGTCATAGAAACTTCAAAAAGGGCTCATTCGATTGGAAATGGAAATGGCTAGTGCCCGTTTTAATAGTCAAAAGTGATTGGAAGGCAACTAACACCCCTTCCCCGCCCCACAATTTCCCAAACGCATCCAATTAGAATTTTGAGCTAGCTATTTTGTTCAACGCAGTTGAAAGTTCTTGAAATTATATCTTTGAGCTGTATCCTTCCCCCACAGTCTTCAAGGTAAGGGTTATAAGTTATGCCCTGGGGACATATAAGATTTTTATTGAAAGGTTTATCGTAGAAACTTGAAAAAGGGCTCATTCAATTGGAAATTCAAAGGGCCAGTGCCCTTTTTAATAGTCGACAGTGATTAAAGGCCAACCAATCCTCCTCGCACGCCCTTCTTTTCCCCAGACACACCCAATCAAAATTGTTAGATAGCCATTTTGTTAAAACGTAGTTGAGACTTTTGGAAATTAGGTCTTTAAGGATGACGAACAACCCCCCCCCCCACAGCCCTCAGGGCAAGGTTTGTAAGTTATGCCCTTGGGGAATATAAGTTTTTATAGAAAATGTTTTAATATAAACTTCAAAAAGTGCTCATACGATTGGACATTGAAATGACTAGTGCCTTTTTTTAATAGTCAAAAGTAATTGGAGGGCAACTAATTCCCCTTTCACGCCCACCATTTCCCCAAACACATACAATAGAAATTTTGAGAAAGCCATTTTTTTTCAACGTAGTTGAAAGTTCAACCATCTAGGGCTAAACGGAAAGCAGGTCGTCCCCGTCTGGGGTGGGAGTACGTCATAAAGAAAGATTTAAAAGGAAATGGGAACTTCGTGGGCGGGTGTAAAAAGGGAGGCTTTGAATAGATGGGGTGGAGGAGGAGCGTGCGTAGCTGTGTTGGCCTCAGGCGGCTTGTTGATGCGGTGAGTTTTTGTTTAGTAGTAGTAGTAGTAGTAGTTGAAATTTATGGGAAATTAGGTCTTTCAGGACGACAACCCCCAAAACCCCTCAGGGCAAGGGTTGTAAGTTTTGCCTTGGGGGCATATAAGGTTTTTATAGAAATTTTTTTTTCGTAGAGAAACTTCTAAAATGGCTCATTCCATTGGAAATTCAAAGTGCTAGTGGCCTTTTTAATAGTCGAAAGTGATTGAAAGGCAACTAACCCCAACCCACCATTGAAAGGCAACTCTCACGCCCACCATTTTCCCAAACACAATCAATCAAAATTTCGAGATAGACATTTTGTTCGACGTAGTTGAGAGGTCCGGAGATTATGTCTTTGAGGATGACCCCCCCCCACAGCCCTCACGGCAAGGGTTGTAAGTTATACCCTGTGGGCATATAAGTTTTTTTGCATAAATCGGTATCGTAAAACTTTAAAAAGGATTCACTTGACTGGAAATTGAAAGAGCTAATGCCGTTTTTAATAGTTGAAAGTCATTGGAGGGCAACTAACCCCCATTTTACGCCCACCATTTCTCCAAACATATGCGGTAAGAATTTTGAGATATTCATTTTGTTCAACGTAGTTAAAAGTTCTGGAAATTAGGTCTTTGAGGATGATAGCCTCATAAGAGCCCTCAAGGCAAGGGTTGTAAGCTATGCACTGGGGTTATATAAGGTTTTTATAGAAAGTGTTGTCGTAGAAACTTCAAAAAAAAGTTCATTTGATTGAAGTCAATCACATGAGTTCAATGTCATGAAGAACGAATTCAATCAAAAAAGCCATTTTTTTTCAACGTGGTTGAAAGTTCTGGATATTATGTCTTTGCGGATGATAACCCCCCCCCCCCACCCCTCAGGGCAAAAGTTTTGCTTCAAGGGCTTTGCCCACCTTTTCCATAAAAACAACCAATAAAATTTCGAGATAGCCATTTTGTTCAACGTAGTTGAAAAGTCGGGAAATTGTGTCTTTGAGGATGACACTCCCCCCAATGCCCTCGGCGCAAGGCTTGTCAGTTATGCCCTGGGGGCATATAAGGTTTCATAGAAAGTATTGTCGTGGAAATTTCAAGAAGGGCTCTTTTGATTGGAAATTGAAAGGGCTATTGCCCTTTTTAATATTCGAAAGTGATTGGAGGGCAACTGACGCCCCTCTCACGCCCACCATTTCTCCAAACACATCCAATCAAAATTTTGGAGACAGACATTTTGTTCAACGTAGTTGAAAGTTTTGGAAATTAGGTGTTTAAAGATGACACCCCCCCCCCCCCCCAACAGCCCTCAGGGCAATAAAGGGTTGTAAGGTATGCCCTGGGGGCATACAAGGTTTCTGTAGAAAGCACTGTCATAGAACCTTCAAAAAAGGGCTCAGTCGATTGGACATTGAAATGACTATTGCCCTTTTAAATTGTCAAAAGTGATTGAAAGGCAACTAGCACCCCTTCCACGCCCACCATTTCCCCAAACACATCCAATCAGAATTTTGAGGATAGCTATTTTCTTCAACTTAGTTGAAAATTCAATGTGGAAATTTGTATTTTTTGCTAGAAGAAAGATTACGGATGCGTGTTTTATTTGTTGTTTTTTTTTTCCCAGGGGTGATCTTATCGACCCAGCGGTCATAGAATATCGTGAGAGGGCTCATTCGGACGGAAATTAAAAGTTCTAGTACCCTCTTTAAGTGACCCCAAAACATGAAGGGTAACTAGGGGCCCCTCCTAAGCTCATTTTTACCAAAAGTCCCCTATCAAAGTTTTGAGATAGCCATTTTGTTCAGGATGGTCGAAAAATACAATAAGTGTCTTTGAGGATGACTTAATCCCCCACAGTTCATGGGGGAAGGTCTGCAAGTTATGAACTTTGCTCAATGTTTACATATAGCATTGGTTGTTGGGAAGTATACAGAAGTTTTCAAGGGTTTTTTTCTGGTATTTGGGGGGGGGGTCAGGTGTTATGATGGGGACGATGTTATGTGGGGCCGGATTTCCCAGCATTATTTAAGAAACGATGAGAAATTAAAATATAAATAACAACAGTTTTTTCAACTGAAAGTAAGGAGCAACATCAACACTTAAAACGAACAAAATTATTACGGATATGATTGTGTTCGCCTCCTAGTTATTAACTCGCTCTTTACGCTAAAGTTTTTTTGTACTTTCATCAGAGCTATTTATTTTAATTAATGGCCTTTGTGATTAAGGGTTCATTCTTAAAGAATCGGAACAAAACTTGAACTTTAACGCAAAGAGCGAGGTATTTAATAGGGGGCGAAACTCCCTAATATACGTACTTAATACAAATATGCAAACATAGAAGTTCGTTACGTAAGTTAATTCGTAAGTTAAGTCAGAAAACTTTTTTGAGAAAGCCATTTAGCCAAAAAAAGTAAAATTAATATGCAAATTTCGTTTTAATTATTCATGTATGGTGAGCCAAAACCAAAGCTACATTAATTCAAAAAGGATCAGAATTTAAATAAAAAAACAAGTTTTTTTTAAACTGAAGGTAAGGAGCGACATTAAAACTTAAAACGAACAGAAATTATTCCATATATGAAAGGGGCTGTCCCCTCTTGAACACCTCGCTCTTTACACTAAAGTTTGACTCTGTCTCAAACTTTATTTTTTAAAACAATAAAAACTTTAGCGTAAAGAGCGAGGCGTTGAGGAGGGGACAGCCCCTTTCATATACAGAATAATTTTTGTTCGTTTTAAGTTTTAATGTCGCTCCTTACTTTCAGTTAAAAAATACTTGTTTTTTTCTTATGTAATATGACTGTCTTTTCGTTGCATCTGTCTTCCTTCTAAAAGTAAAATCCTTCATCTGTATAGTCCAGAAAATGTCCACTAGTTTATAGTCGACTAGTTTAGTCTAAATGAGGTGCCATTTATAGACATTAAGTTGAAAAAAAAAAAATTAACTGTTGAACAGGTAGCCATATCTGAGATGAAAATTAACAGCTAGAAAGCCAAAAATATAACGGTCTCATATCGGGAAAAGCAATTTCTTACCTCTCGTAGATCCAAATAAACGTTGTCCGTAGCTTATATCTCCATTTAAGTTCAATTATGAACAACGTTGCTTTTCTTTTATTGTTGTTTTGTGCATAAACTAAAACCTAATTAAAACGGAGTATTAAATTTATTTTTATTTATTTTTATTTGATGATAAATCCATTTTTTCATGAATGTTTTCTCAGCATTGATAAAATAATAAGAAGATTTACATTTATGTGAAAAATTAGGAAAACACTGTGCTATAGGTAGTCTCTATATTCGAGTCCTTAGAAGTTTCTTGATTTATCCATGTTCGCAACGTAAAAGTATCTTTTTAGATTTATTGAGCAACAAGAACTCATGTTCTCTGATTTATTCTTGACGCTCATTCAATTTCATCCTGAATACTCTTTTCAAGAATTTAATATTTTGTTTAATTCACAGTAATTGGCTCTGATTTGTTTTTTCATTCTAGGAATTCTTTCTAAATCAGATGCAGCGTCAATTTCCTCAGGGTCAAATATACCCTTATATTATTGAAGACTTGGTTATTGCAATAAACCCAGGGACAAAAAATTGGGGTTTGCACTAATGCAGAAGTAGAATTATACCGTAGTCAGAGGAAAAGGGACTATCTCACTCACATCTTTACCATAGCTCAGACTACTTATCAGTCTCCTATTCATCATGCAATGAGTCAATGTATCTGTCTTCCTGTTGAAAGAGAGTCACGGAAAACAGAAAGGGCCAGTTTTTGGATGATGCATCGGGCTGGTTTAAGAAAGGTATGGTACGATAAATGTTCCAAGCATTTACCTTAACTTTGCAATATTAATGTAAAGAGTATATATATATATATATATATATATATATATATATATATATATATATATATATATAATATATATATATATATATATATATATATATATATATATCTATATATATGTTAGTATATATATAAATATATATATATATATATATATTATATATATATATATATATATATATATATATATATATATATATATATATATATATATATATATATATATGTATGTATATATATAAATATATATATATATATATATATATTATATATATATATATATATATATATATATATATATATATATATATATATATATATATATATATAATATATATATATATATATATATATATATATATGTATGTATATATAGAGGGAAAAAATTCCCAAGAGCCTCAGAGATCGTCTACAGTAGATATAATGCGTGCAATAAACCTTCAACCAATGAAAGAAAAATGAGGATGTACATTTATACCTATACAATTTTGAAAAAACAGCGGATTTAAACGGAAGGCCGAGAGAAAACTGGGTGACAACAATTCAGCCCTTTTGACAACAATTCAGCCCTTTCTTAACCACAAAGCACAAATTGCATTTAAAGCATTACCAATGGATTACTGAAGAGATTTTGAAAAATTAAAACAGGCCGTTTTTGGACAGTTTCAACTCTTTCCCGAACACTTTCAAAGAAACTTTAGAAACAAGAGAAAGCGAGCTAATGAAACATACAAGGAAAACGGGTCCAAATTAAAAGATTTGTGTTTAAAATGGCTAGAGTTAGAAAATTATTGAATGTTAGAAGACTCAAAGGAGATAAAAAAGAAAAGTTGACGGACGGAGAGTGATAGATAAAACAGTAATGGAACAATTTTTAGAAAACACCCAAAGGAGATTGAAAATGTATTTGGAAGAAAAGAACCCAAAAACAAGCGAAAAAAATGGTGGAATTTGCAAATATGGACCGAAATAAGAAAGGAAGTTTGAGGCACAGAGATATCAAACAGTTCGTGGTAACGAACTGTAAGTAAGGAGTGACCCAGCTCAAATGGTAACCGAAACTTTAGAAAAGGGAATTTTGATACCAATAGATACATCAAAAGAATCAGATTTTAATTCTGATTTCAAATATATAAGTTACATCAAGTTTAGTGCTACCCATCAAAAGTTACGCGTCTGAGAAAATTTGGCTGATTTTCGGAAAAAGCAGAAAGACCCCTAAAAAATATAGAACCTTAATGAAAATCACACCATCATATTCAGCGTTTCAGAGAACCCTACTGCAGAGGTTTCAAGCTCCTATCTACAAAAATGTGGAATTTTGCATTTTTTGCCAGAAGAAAGATCACGGATGCGTGTTTTTTTGTTTTTTGTTCTTGTTTTTTTTTTTTCCCCAGGGGTGATTGTATCGATCCAGTGGTCCTAGAGTATTATGGGAGGGCTCATTGGAACGGAAATTAAAAGTTCTAGTGCCCTTTTTAAGTGACCAAAAAATTGGAGGGCAACTAGGCCCCCTCCCAAGCTCATTTTTTTCCATAAGTCACTCGATCAAAATTTTGAGATAGCCATTTTGTTCAGCATGGTCGAAAATATGATAACTATGTCTTTTAGGATGACTTAACCCCCGGAAGTCCCCGGGGGAGGGCTGAAAGTTATGAACTTTACCCAATGTTAGCATATGGTATTGGTTTATTGGGAAGTATACAGACGTTTTCAGGGGGGATTTTTCTAGTAGTGGGGGGAGTCGGGGGTTATTTGGGAGGATCTTTCCTTGAAGGAAGTTTTCATGGGGGAAGGGACATTGCTATGAAGGGGGCGCCGGATTTCCCAGCATTATTTAAAAAAAGATCAGAAATTATATATAAAAAAAGTTTTTTTTTTATGTATAATTTTTATATATAATTTTATATATTTTATTTTAATCCCTTTTAAGTTTTTCAACTGAAAGTAAGGAGCAAAATCAAAACTTAAAACGACAGAAAACATTACGCATATGATTAGGTTCACCCCTAGTCAATACTTCGCTCTTTAAGCCAAAGATTTTTTTAGTAATTTCATAAGAGCTATTTATTCTAATTAACGCCATTTGTGATTAAGGGGTCATTTTTACAGAATTGGAACAAAATTCCAACTTTAGCTTAAAGAGCAAAGTATTGACTAGGGGGCGAACCCTCTAATATACATATTAAAAATATATGAATATAGAGGTTCGTTACGTAAGTTAATTCGTAAGTTACGTATATTAATTACTAATAAAACGTTCGTAAATAAAATCAAACAAGTTTTGTCGAGAAAGCCATTTAACCAAATAAAAGTAAAATTAACATTCAAATTTTGTTTTAACTATTCATGTACGGTGAGCCAAAGTCAAAACCTGGATTAATTAATTCAAAAACGTTCAAAAATTAAATAAAAAAAACAAGTTTTTTTAACTGAAAGTAAGGAATGACGTTGAAACTTAAAACGAACAGAAATTATTCCGTATATGAAAGGGGCTGTCCCCTCCTCAACGCCTCGCTCTTTACGCAAAAGTTTGACTTTCTCTCAGCTCTATTTTTTTTAACAACAAAAAAAAAACTTTAGCGTAAAGAGCGAAACGTTGAGGAGGGGACAGCCCCATTCATATACGGAATAATTTCTGTTCGTTTTAAGTTTCAACCTCGTTCCTTACTTTCAGTGAAAAAAAACTTATTTTTTTTATTTAATTGCAATATAGAGAGTTTATATTGAAGTTTATATTTTATATTTATATTACGGGGGAGTTCATATTGAAGTGTATTTTGTTTGAGTTTATTAATTGAATTGATTGATAACAAAAATAGGCACTATTTCACAGAGCAAGGAGAATTATCTTGCTATAACTGTGGTACTACGTGGCATTTTACGGTACAGTCCAGAGGAGAAAAACGATAAAATTAGGCTTAGTACCTGCTCTTGCAGTGAATGTTTTAGTAGGATGAGACTTTTGGGATATCGGAAATCTCCTATTTTAAAAGCGACTTCTTTAAAGGAAGAACAAGCGGAAGTAAAAAGGCCACATAATATTAAAAATAAGACGCACGAAAATGATTTTTCAGGAAAATTTTCAGAAAATAGAAAAACTTCAGAACACTTATACCGAATATGAGACACCAACAATTACATACCGAAGTGAAACACTCATTGTGTCAGAAACAAATGAGAACAAATTTATTGTATGCGCTTTTTGCTCGTAAAGTTCGAGAAATTTTGGTACAATATGAAAAATCAAATGTCGGAATTTCCATTTGATGACGAAATATTTGTTTCTGCGGTAAAAGTAATGAAAAAAAAGAGAGAAGAAAGATGCAAAGCGAAACTACAATTTAAGAATTTAGTTTTCATAAAGCTACGAATTAATTCCTGCTACTACAAAAGAAAATAAAAATAAAACAGAGAATAGAAATATTAAATGGAACCACAATAAAGAGATGCAGTCAAAGATAGTGGCCACTGGAGCCCAAATTAGATTTAATGATGATTTAATTTGCGGGATTGAAAAATTTAAGAAAAGTAGAAATGAAAAGATAAATGCAAAAAAAAGATACAAAATGTACGGATTCAGCTTGCAGTTGTGAAAAATAAAACTACTACTACTACTACTACTAACGACCCACCACAGCACCAAGCAGCCTGATGCCAATACAGCTACGAACACTCTTCCTCCATCCCAGTCTATTCAAAGCCTCCCCAAACACCCTCCCAGGAAGTTCCCATTTCCTTTAAATTTTTCTTTATGACATCATCTCAACCCAGAAGAGGACCACCTGTTTTTTCGTTTAGGCTTAGACGGTTGGCCGAAAAGGACAATTTTCAGAAATCTGTCATCCTTCATCCGCACAACGTGCCCTAGCCACCTCAACCTTTCTTTCGTTATAGCCCTAGAAAGCGGTATTGAACAACATTTCTCGCACAGCCTACGACTTGTAATACGGTTAGTCAGCCGGGTACCCAGAACAATTCCTAAACAATTTCTCTGGAAAACATCTAGCAAATCTTCATCCGCTTTTTCAGAGCGCCCATGCTTCAGAGCCATATTTGACCACTGTCACCACTGTAGCTCCTAATATTCTAATCTTGGTTTTGCAGACTTATCTTCCTAATCTTCCAAAGTTTTTTTTAAATGTGAAAAAACAAGCTGAGCCTTGGCTATTCTACTTTTAGCATCTTCACTGTTCCCACCATCTTTACTAATAATACTATCAAGGTAAGTGAAGCTGTCCACCTGATCAATCTTTTCGTTACCCAACGTCACCTTTTTATCTTCACTTATTCCTAGCCTTAGTCACTTAGTATTCTTAACATTAACTTTTCAAACCTATTCTAGCATCCTGAATCCGCAAAACCTCAAAAAGTTCATTCATGCTGCTCACACTTTCATCTAGGATGCTTAAATCATCAGCATAATCTAAGTCCAGGAGAATTTTTCCTCCATATTTGATTCCGTGGTCTCCCATTGCCTTTCCTGTGCTCCTTAAGACAAAGTCCATCAAAATAATCCATATAAGGGGGATAGAAACACAACCCTGCTTAACTCCTGATTTAATATAAAACCTGCTGAAAACCTCATTTCCTACATTAACCGCAGCAGTGTTATTCTCGTACATAGCATTAATCACTTTAGTGTATTTGTCTGGTATACCATAATTAACACCATACAAGGATAAAACCTTTGCTAAAGCTCTTCTATCAACAGAATCGAACGCTTGCTCATAATCTGTAAAACAGAGGACCAAAGGGGTTTGACTGCTCAGGCACTTCTCAATTATTAACCTAAGAGTGAAAGTTTGGTCGACACACCCTCTACCTTTTCTAAAACCGCACTGTTCTTCTCTTAAAACTTTGTCAACAGTATCTTTCAGTCTAAAAAGTATCATATTACTAAGTAATTTGCTACCTACAGAGACCAGACTAATGCCTCGATAATTACCACACTCACTCTTATCACCTTTCTTATAAAGTGGCCTAATTAAAGTTTTCTTAAAATCGTTAGGTACTTCCCCTTTTTTCAAAAATCATATTCATAGTCTTCAGTAACTTATTTCTCACGTCAGAGCCACCGTATTTAAGAAAATTATTTACCACACTATCAGCACCTGGAGCCTTATTATTTTTTTATCCTTTTAGTAGTGTCGCTATTTCTTCCTCACAAAACATGTCTTCCTTCACATCCAAGGTATCACAAACTTTTTCATTTTCCTCTATATCTTTTCCTGCAACTCTGTCTCGGTTTAGAAAATTCTCAAATTGTTCTGCCCATCTCTCTTTAAACTCTTTCCTTTTCACTAATTGTGGCCCCGTTCATGTCTTTAACTGGGACAAGTCTTATTGACTATTACCTCTCAATTTATTAGCATGCCAGCACAATATTTTACTATTATGCCATCTAGCTGCATCTTCCAGATCCTCGGCAATTTTATCCATGACCTCCACTTCACACCTCCTTAGTTCATATTTTAATGCTTCTCCACTTTCTATGCATTCCGTTTGTTTTCATATTGATCTATCAGTCAGACAATTATTGTACAAGTCTCTTCTCCTTTCTATTAGATATAAAGCTTTTCACTAATATTCTTACCTGCAGTTCTAGCTTTCTTCCCTAAGACACCTTCAGCATTTTCACAAACTATTTTTCTAAAATAATTCCAACCATCTTCTACACTGTCAAATTTTAAACTCTGAAGTTTAGTATTCAACTGTTCCTGGAAAGTATATCTCAAATTCTTATCCTGGAGTCTACTAACATTTTAACTTTCTGGCAGGTAGTTACCGTTCCGAAATTTCAACTTTAAATTAACCGTAGTCACTACTAGATGGTGATATTTACTTTTAACATCGATGACAACACTGCTATATACCCTAGTATCTTGTATTGATCCTGCCAGTCTTTGGTTTACTATTAAATAAAAAAAAAAAGTTTTTTTTTTAACTGAAAGTAAGGAAGGACGTTAAAAGTTAAAACGAACAGAAATTATTCCGTATATGAAGGGGGCTGTCCCCTCCTCAACGCCTCGCTCTTTACGCTAAATTTTTTTTATTGTTTAAAAAATAGAGTTGTGAGAAAGTCAAACTTTAGCATAAAGAGTGAGGCGCTGAGGAGGGGACAGCCCACTTCATATACGGAATAATTTCTGTTCGTTTTTAAGTTTTAACGTCGTTCCTTACTTTCAGTTAAAAAAAACTTGTTTTTTTTTATTTAATTTTTGAACGTTTTTGAATTAATACAGTTTTGATTTTGGCTCACCGTACATGAATAATTAAAACAAAATTTGCATATTAATTTTGCTTTTATTTGGTTAAATGGCTTTATCAAAATTTGTTTAATTTTATTTACGAACGTTTTTATTAGTAATGAATATACGTAACTTACGAATTAACTTACGTAACGAACTTCTATATTCATAAATTTTTAACACGTATATTAGGATGTTCGCCTCCTAGTCAATACCCTGCTCTTTAAGCTAAGGTTCGAATTTTTTTCCAATTATTTAAAAATGACCCCTTAATCACAATCAGTTGATCAGTTGAAATCAGTTGAAAAACTTTTTTTTTAATTTCTGATCTTTTTCTTTAATAATGCTGGTAAATCCGGCGCCCCCTTCATAGCAATGTCCCTTCCCCCATGAAAACTTTCTTCATGGAAAGATCCTCCCATATAAAACACCGACCCACCCCCTCCCCCAACCTACCAAAAAAAATCCCCCCTGAAAACGTCTGTATACTTCCCAATAACCAATACTATATGTTAACATTGAGTAAAGTTCATAACTTTCAGCCCTCCCCCCAAGGACTTGGGGGATTAAGCCATCCTAAAAGACATTTTTATCATATTTTCAACCATGCTGAAACAAAATGGCTATCTCAAAATTTTGATCGGGTGACTTTTGGAAGAAAATGAGCGTGGGAGGGGGCCTAGTTTCCCTCCATTTTTTTGGTCACTTTAAAAGGCACTAGAACTTTTAATTTTCATTCAAATGAGCCCTTCCACGATATTCTAGGACCACTGGGTCGATACGATCACCCCTGGGAAAAAAAAAAACAAAAAAAAACACGCATCCGTGATCTTTCTTCTGGCAAAAAATGCAAAATTCCACTTGTTTGTAGATAGGAGCTTGAAACCCTCTACAGTAGGGTTCTCTGATACGCTGAATATGATGGTGTGATTTTCATTAAGGTTGTATAATTTTTAGGGGGTCTTTCCCCCTTTTTTCGAAAATCAGCCAACTTTTCTCAGGCGCGTAAATTTTGATGGTAGGACTAAAATTATATATTTGAATTCAGCATTAAAATCTGATTCTTTTGATGTATCTATTGCTATCAAAAACCCGTTTTATAGGGTTTCGGTTACCATTGAGCCGGGTCGCTCCTTACTTACGGTTCGTTACCACGAACTGTTTGATAACATAATCTATGAGGTTTGCTGTCTTACCATCACGTAAATACCATGTTAACTTATGAGCCATTTTATGACCAGACACCGTATTGGTTATAACTAGATTGTTATAGGCTACCTACAAAATTGCAAAAGTCTGTATCCATTACTGTTTTCTTTTCCTACACCAAATTTACCTAGGCTAGGATACCATCTATCCCTATTTCTACCGACCTTGGCGTTAAAATTTCCTAGTAAAAACAACACATTTCTTCCTGGAACCCTGTCTATTTGCTCCTGTAACTGTAAGTAAAATTCATCTGAATCACTAGTGTCTCCGTCAGTTGGTTCTACAGGGGCATATACAGTATACTATAACTGATACCCTGAGCTTTTTAGTAATAAAATTAGCAATTAGATTCTATTATTAATACCTTCCCAGCCTAAACAAGACTTAGCAACTTTATTATTCATCATGAGCCCTACTCCCTGTCCATGTACCCCATCCTTCCTGCCTGAGTAAACAAATCGGCCCTCCAAAGGTAAAAGTACGTATCTACACTTTTCATTATTTCGATAAATCACGGCTCAAAGTTTGAGTACTTTTGAGAGCTTCAAATACGGTTTACGGTGAAAACTGGACACTGGCTAATTCTGGAAATTAGTTAAATAGGTAAACAAATATGGGGATTTCATATTTTTAAGTAAAATTTTCTATTATTACTGCCCCGAAGCCTGAAACAGTAGATACGTACTTTTACCATTGGACCGTTACTCATATAAAGAGGCGCTCTCAAAAGGTAAAAGTGCGTATATGACATATACGTACTTTTACCTTTGACTCGAGACTCGAATTCGAATGAAGTCCCAAAGGTAAAAGTCTGTATAAAACATAAAACGCACTTTTACTCTGCCCAAAACCCCGTATCTATGACGTATACCGAAGGTAAAAACCACGTATGAAGCATGTACAACAAGTCATTTTTTTTATTCAAATAATTAGAAGTTAAAAAATAAAAAAAAATAAAAAGAAATCACTGAAATACTGCAGGCAGCTAAGAACACACAAGCCGTGCTTCAGCAAATCGACAGAAGCTGTTGATGAAGGCATAGTGCGCCAAAATGTACGGCGATTCTCATTCATAAAGGTACAAGTTTTTCTAAGATGGCCTTTTTCTTTTCTGGCTTTACCCCCCTTGCGCCAAGAATCGGATCTGGCAAAGGATACTTTGCCTCTTTGATTGTACTAACCAGCTTTTTTGGCACAAAACTTAGACTCTTTTCTTCACCCTCAGGGCTAGTTTTATAGAACAGTTCTGTTTTTCCCTTCTTAAAACAGACCTCACTGAACTCATCAATGGTCACGCCCAAGTTCTTCATGACGATGCCAGGAGCTTTTAAGCTTTTCCACTGGCAAAAGTCTTTCTATGTCCATTTTCACGGCTTTCGTGAATTTTCTACTTTTTTCTATGGTGTCGCACAAATCCTCAAAGTCAAGAACATCCCTTTTTCGAATTCGAGACTCAATCGATCCGTGTATGGAGTCAGCCCCCATGTGCGTATGGCCTTTCACTAGATACTTGATACGAATCGTTTTCAGGTCCTCCTTCACTGTTGACTATCAGTACAAATTCACTAAAAATTGTCCAATTTTTGTTCTGGGCACAGCAATTGTCAGTATAAAAAATGAAGTGCAAGATATCCCTATTCATCTTTAAGACCTTGTGGAAGGCACTACCTATATCAGGTGCATCACGTCCTTGTCGAGATTCGTTCCAAACAACGCAAAGGTTCTGGTTTTGTTGGGTGGCCTTAACGGGGGCAAACGTCTCATTAAAACACACGAGTCTTGATAGAAAAAAAAGGCCTCCTTTCTGCTGTGCATGATGGGAAGCAATAACACTTTTTGTAGGTCCACGGTGAACAACATGGTAGTTGAATCTTTTTCGTATTTCTGCTTATCTTCAGAAAATGCTTTTGAAACCTGTTCAACAAGATCTATGTGCTTTCTGTACAGTTCAGTCTCTTTCTCGGTTGCCTCACCATTTGTACCAGGAGTTCTCGCAGCCCCTACTTTCTCTTTTAATAGTGTGCAAATGTCACAGCTGTCACTTTGGGGCATGCACAATGATACTTTCATACCATTAAGAATCTTCCTATATGTCTCACCACAGATTTTATTTGCTGGATATTTTTCATTAAAGTCTTCTGCCATAAATTTGTAGCTCAAATCACGAGAAAGGTACCGAACATTTGGAGCGTGAGCTCGACGATAGTGTGGAATTGCTGGCTGAAAGCTTTCAATGTGCTGCATCACAAGGCTTCGATCAACTTTTGTTTGGTGGCCCTGCCACTTTATGGCCCCTTCCGTCCTTGAGCTCATTCCCAAGAGCATCCCTTTCAATTTTGACTTGATTGTAAAAAATCACTCTGTCATTCTTGCCTAATCCTAGACAACCAAGGAATGTAGACTTGCAAACTGGCAAGTTTTCAACTTTTGGGGTAAGTGTGGGGTCGTCATTCGAATTTCTGGGAAGGCTGTACCTAACTGTAGTTTTTTTTTCTACACGCAGCTTCTGGGGCAATAGTCCTTCTTTTAACTGGTAGGAATGTCAGCAAAGAAGCGAGCCACATTTGTCTTGATTTATATTCTTTGCTCCAACATGTGTCATAAATTTTCCTGAATTCTACACTGGAAAACTTCAAAACATGAGTTTGTACATTTGTTAGATTTACAGCCAGGTTCGTCAGGAAATGGATACTTCTTAACATCTCTTTCAAATTTATCTTTTTCTGAGCGAACTCGTTTTGGAGTAAGGTCAACAATAGACCTTCCTTCTCCTCCACCATTTTCTTCACGTCTATTTTCTCTATCTTGTCCCACAGACCTTGCTGCTACAGCGTCAATTACACACATGACATGGTCTGAGGAATCAGGTTCACAAACAGCATTGTTGCTTTCATTAGATGGTTGATTGTCCAAATTTAGCTGGTCATCTTGGGTCTCATAAGCTGCTGCATCCGAAGCCGAATCTTCCAAGGGCAGGAAAGGATCGGTAGGAAAATGGATCAGATTGTACTCTGGATGATCTGATGTAAGATCATTACTGACCGAAAGAGGAACTAAATCTGTAAAGAGCTTTCTCCTCTTCTTCAAGTTGTCTGCCTTTCATCATCAGAAGACCCAAATGTCCCTTCAACGTCCTCCCAGTCAATATCAGACTCATCACTATCACCTCTACTTAAATCTTCTTTTTCGAATTCTTCATCAGCAAAGTGTTTTAACTGTGCCTTAGTTTTAGCTTCTCCATCAGTGGTGTCCCTTGATCGAGAATGTCCAGAAAAATTGGGTGATATGTCTGTTGTTTGATTTATCTGGATGATTTCTGGGGGGGAACAGGAACTAGCTCCTCGTTGCTCTTCACTGGAAGATGGCAAGTCGGTATTTGAAGTTGATGCCTCATTTGTACTTGCTTGACATGCCAATGTCCTGAAAAATTGGAATTCTAAGAACTTGTTATCAACCTTGATTATCTCAGATGAAAGAGGGGGTTCTAGGGCTATTTTGATACATTTTTTTTTGTTTCTAAGGTAAGCAATATTTAGAGGCCCTCAATTTTTTCTCAATGTTGTAATAGTTGACCAAACTAATCCTGATTATCTCAGATGACAGAGAAGGTTCTAGGGTTATTTTGATGCATCCCTTGTTTTTTATTTTATTTCAAAGGTAAGTCATGTTTGTAGGCAATACTAAAAAAATGGCTTTAGGTGGTTGGTTGGTAATTTGGTATGACGCTGCTCTCCTGTACTAATTCGACAGCTACATAGCTAGCTGTGTAAACTGGTTGTAGCGGGTCTGTTGTACCTACCTGGTAGTACAGATGGGGTTTTACCAGAGGGTTTAGGCCTACTTGGAGAAAAGGTTCCAAAATAGCATGAAGCAAAATTTTCTTACCTTAAATCTCTTTCCTTTTGTATAACCAACGCTCTCTGTAAATTTAGAAAGCCTCTTGACATTCTATGCCAGTACTCTTTAATAGCTCAGAGTTGCTGGTTGTTCAGCTCTGCAGCTCTGGTAAACAAACAATGATGATTGTGCTGAATCATGACATATACGTACTTTGACCTTTGGTTTCCTTTCTCATTTTAATGTGCCGGCCAAAGGCAAAAGTACGTACCAAGGGTGAAAGTACGTATCTACACAGATACGTACTTTTACCTTTGGATGCGCCCAGAAATTTTTCAGATACGTACTTTATCCATATGCTATTTCCGTTAATATTTGGACTAGAGCCTTCTTACATATACCATTCGATTCAGCACATTTTTTTTTAGTATGGTGGTGGCATTAAGTCGAGAAGTGAAAAATTGTGCATATACGTACTTTTACCTTTGGAGGGCCGAAATTCTATATCACCTAATTTCATACTTCCTACCCCTGGGATATGGGTTTCTGAAACTTCTAACAAGTCCAGTTTGAATCGTCTGAATTCGTCAGTCAAAATATCGATACGATAATCATTTTTTAACGTCGTAACATTCCAAGTTCCAATTTTCATGTTCTTTAAATCCTTTAAATTATTTCGGCCTCAGAAAAAGCAATGATCCCGGATACCAGTGCAGGATGGGAATCACATATCTTCTTAAGTATACACCGAAATGCTTAAGCCGGCTTAGAACCGAACAGCAGGAAGTCCCTGGGACCTCCAGTATGAATGGAGGCTTTGTGCAATCCTGGACCCTTTTTGGTCACAACATAGTTTTCTGCACTTGGCGATGGTCTTCTATCAACAAGAGGCAAAGTCATTTTTTCACTAATTTGCATCCCCTTATTTCAGTTTTTTCTCATTTGATGTTGTTTTGCTCTTTAAGTGCTTAAGTGTTTAAGCGTTTAAGTTGCTTAAACAATTTGTTTTAGTGGTATCATTGGTTCTTCAAGCAAAATTAAATTTAAAAAAAACAAGTTTTTTTTAGCGTAAAGAGCAGGGCGTTGAGGAGGGGACAGCTCCTTCCAAATGCGGAATAATTTCTGTTCGTTTTAAGCTTTTATGTCGCTCCTTACTTTCAATCAAAAAACATGTTTTTTTAATTTAATTTCTGAACGTTCGTGAATTAATACAGCTTTGATTTTGGCTCATCGTACATAAATAATTAAAAAGAAATTTCCATATTAATTTCACTTCTTTTGGCTAGATGGCTTTCTGGAAATTTTGATCTAACGTAACTTACGAAATAACTTACGTAACGGACTTCTATATTCGTATATTTTTATTACGTAAATTAGGGATTCTCTCACTAGTCAATACCTCGCTCTTTACGCTAAAGTTCGAATTTTGTTCCAATTCTTTAAGAATGACCCTGAATCACAAAGGCCGTTTAATTAGAATAGATAGCTTTTTTGAAAGTACTCAAAAAAAACTTTAGCGCTAAAGAGCGAGGTATTGACTAGGGGGAGAACCTCTCATATACGTAATAGTTTTCTGTTCGTTTTAAGTTTTAATGTTGCTCCTTACTTTCAGCTGAAAAAACTTGTTTTTTTTATTTAATTTCTTATCCTTTTTTAAAATAATGCTGGGAAATCTGGCGGCCCCCGTCATAGAAATGTACCTTCCCCCATGAAAATATCCTCCATGGAAAGATTCTTCCACGTAAACTCCTTCTCCGACCCCCCTCCCCACCACCTAAGAAATCCCTCCTGAAAACGTCTGCAAACTACCATGTAACAAATACTATATGTAAGAAATGGGCAAAGTTCTAACTTGGAGCCCTTCCCCCAGGGACTGTGGGGATTAAGTCATCCTCAAAGACGTATTGATCATAATGCTTTATACTATATTGAACAAAATGGCTATCAAATTTATATCGGGTGACTTTGGGAAAAAATGAGCGTGGGAGGGGGCTTAGTTGTCCTCCAATATTTTTTGTCACTTAAAAAGGGAACTAGAACTTTTAATTTCTGTTCGAATGAGCCCTCTCGTGGTATTTTATGGCCACTGATCGATACGATCACCCCTGGGAAAAACAAACAAACAAACAAATAAACAAGTGATCTTTCTTCAGGCAAAAAATACAAAATTCCACATTTCTGAATGTAGGAGCTTGAAACCTCTAAAGTAGGGTTCTTTTATACGCTGAATCTGAGGGTTTGCTTTTTAAAAAGATTCTATCACTTTTAGGGGAATTTTCCCCCTTTTTTCGAAAATAAAGCACATTTTTTCAGGCTCGTAACTTTTGATGGGTAAGATTAAACTTGATGAAACTTAAAATATTTGAAGTCAACACAAAAAATCCAATCTTTTGATGTATCTAATGGTATCAAAATTCCGTTTTGTAGAGCTTTGGTTACTATTGATCCGGGTCGCTCCTTACTTACAGTTCGTTATCACGAGTAGTAAGGCAATACTGAATACAAAACGTGATTGCGTAATTTGTCTTACCTCTCGCCTGAGGTATGAATATACAGTGTAGTCTAACCGGTACATTGGCTTACCACGGGTCAGTCACCTATTACTACGAACGGCACTTGCCTTAGCAGACGGGTTTTTTATGAGGTAACAGCCATTTTTTGTGTCATACGGTGAAAGAACGGTGGTTAGTCTATATAGAGTAAGTTGAATAGTAGGTTTTTTTTTTCTTTTAAAAAAACTTGGCGACGTATGATGTACTCAGGCAAAAACCCTATAAATGTTCATACACTACATTCCAATTTTCATTATGTTTTAACACATTGATTATAGTACACCACATTTTATTAACTTTGAAAACAATGGATTCGTCAATTTTCAATGTGAGTACACTTTTCATTCTTTTATTCCCCCCCAAAAAAAAAAAAAAACGTTTTACTAGTAAATTCAAATTTCAGGGGGACTTAGCCCCCTCCCCTCCAACAATACAAAATCTTAAGAATATAATGAGTACATTCGATAGGAACGGCAAAGCACGCTTTTTTCTATTATGTAAATAAATCTCTCCTCCACAGCTATGTTTACAAGTTTTAATTGTTTTGAAAAACAGTTCTTTATCATTCAGAAAACAAGCTTCTTCCAAACATGCTGTATTTTTCCGGTTTGAATGAAAACCTTGCATGTTACAAAGAGAGTGACAGTTTTGTGGGGTCAAATTTCACAGGCTTTTGCTATAAACGGGCTTTGTCTAATTCCGATGTCGCGGTTATACTTACAAGCAGTTTTCTCAACATTTATGGTGACAATCCACGTCTGAACGACTTTCTAGTGCTAAATGATGAATGAGGCGCTGATTCCCTTATCCCTCCCCCTAATGATTTTAATAATAATTCTTTTGGGATTTCCTTGAAAATATCATTTTTTTTTATTTTCAGTGAAAAAATAGTGCCTTCATGATTCTGAGTAACTCATTCCACCCCCCTATTTTTTGAGGGGGGGGGGGGGGTAACGCACGGATGACATTGTGACACTTTAGTGGTGGGTTAATCGAAGCTCTCGTTGACGGTGTTCGGTTGATGTGGCCTCATTTTCGTTAATGTCACTTATTTACTAAGGAAATTAAATCTCGTACAGGCTTTTACTGAGGACATAAATCTCGTATATGCGTTTACTAAGGACAAATTTTTTTTATCAATACTAAGGTTTCTCTTTAGCCCTGTTTAAAGTTTTATGTTGTTTTTAAAAGGGAATTTCGCCTGTTTTTATCATATTTGCATATTTTTGTTGGGAAACACACTGAAAAGCCATATTAAGAGCTATATTCGTGAGTTTTTCACTGACAATTCCATTTTTTAGCCAAGCCTTGACCTTCCTAAGTGCATTTATGCTGCGAAATGTCCCTAAGCTAACACAGCAAATGATAGAACCCCTACTATATTTGTGTTCCGATGTCGCGGCTATACTTACAAAACTTTTTTTTGTGTTTCGATACAATGGAATTGAAGATCCAATGCCCTCTGTTAATATTTTGAATAAGTAAGAATTGAGCTAGCTAATTAAATTTTGTCATTTTTTTGTTTTTTATTTCAAATTTTGACGGTTTAGTACCATGATATTTGTAATTTAGGTATATAAGTTTTTTAAAAAACTTTGCATATATAAAAAAAATATAATTGTCAACTTTTCTTGTTTGTTACTATGGAATTGAAGGCCTAATGCCCCGTTTTACTAGTAAATTCAAATTTCAGGGGGACTTAGCCTCCCCTCCCCCCAAACTCAAAATTTTCCAAATTTTACTTTAAAAGCTTTTTAAATATTTCTAAAGTGCTACAAACACCAGAATAAACTTTAGAGGGCAATTTATCTGTAAAAGAGGGTTATTATTTCATTACTAAATTTTTCTTCTTTTTTAAGAATGTTGAGGTGGATTCATGTCCTCCCTCCGAAAAGTGACCAAGATGGGATGATATCACATCAATGCAAGCTGCAAGGCCAACAGTAATCAGATTTGCTAATTGCAATACACGTTCGTTGGACCAGCCAGGAGTCTCTATGCAACCGTGCAAGAAATTTGAGTCAGCCTCATCTGATCAAGATGGAGGGAACACTCCTCTTCACGTCTTACCAGGACTTCTGATGTACAAGTGCAGCCAGAACTTGTAAATGTATATATTTTCTTTCTTTTCCGTATTTTTTTTCAAAAATAAGACAAATTTTTTCTCAACTGCAAAACTTTTGATGAGTAAAACTTAAATTTGTTTCTAAACTTTTCTATAATAATAATCCTATTTCATTTTCTTTCATTAACCAAATTAGCAGTATATAAAGGAATGGTTATAGCACTGAAGTAGCTTATCATGCATTTCTATAAAACCTTACCTGTAACTTCGCTTTTAGCCAAGATGTTTTCTAATGCAATAATCCAATTATTTCTTTAAACAAACAAACTATAAAAAAAAACAATTCACTATTTCACAGTTGGCAATCATTCTTAAACTGGTATATGTTTGTTTTGCACTAAGCTTTCGCACGCATCCGGGGTCTTATCAAAATGTCCCATCAGCACACCTGAATTTACAATCCGCCCGACAGGTATAATTTGAATTTTAAGTGCTCCTTGCAAATTGGGGTTTCTTATAACAGGATGTCTACCTTTGATAAGCAATTAACACATGAAAAAAGGTTTTTTTTTTTAATAATTTCCAAATATCTCATCACAGCGATGTCAAAAAGCATTATTTGGGCGAAGCCGTTTTTGATTATTTCAAGCAATTATTTCAACGAAACGGTTAGGGACATTTTAAAAGATGTTTTCGAGAAAGAATTTGAGGCTGTTCTATTTGAACAGTGTTGTGAAGTCCGATATCCCAACTCGAAAGGGCTTCAATCCTCCTACCCCGAAGGAAGCTCCCGGTTCCCAAAGGTCCTTCCCGGGGGGGCTCAAAAAAGGACAAACTTTTTTTCTTCTTCTTTTAATTGTTCAGGTGGTGGGACAATGGCTACGAAAAATTGACATAGTTTATTAACTTTATAAAAATAATGGTTATTTTACATAAAAAATAAAACTTTTTTTCTACAGATTCATGATATAGCACCACCGCCATCACTGAGTGATGAAACAAGTGTAGTTACAGGACCAATTCTTTCACCACCAACGGAGTTCAGTGATGAACCTACACTAGTTCTAGAGAATATGGAGTGGCATAGGGGTTTCCTCAATGATGTTTTTGGGGAAATGGCTAACTTAGACGACTTAACCTGTGATATTGACATGCTTGAGGATCCGGGGTGGGCAGATAGTTTTATGCGTGAGCATCTAGGAGATGTTACTAGTGCATCTGAACCGGGTCCTCATAACGAAATTCCAGCACAGGACAATACAGGCTGGCTCGACCAATTGTCCCCAAACACCTTGGAATATGTACTGGGGGACTGCCTCATGCCATATCCAACCAATGTTATTGAACAGACTGGGAGTGGTGGTGTTGGTGTTATTGACAATTCCCTGTCACCCTCCACCATTCCACTTAATGATATAGATAGTAGTAGTAGCAATACAACAACAACAACAGCAACAGTATCCCCTCTTCCAGATTTTTTTCTGTCCAACTCTGCCTTGCACCACACATTGGTCTACAGCGCCAAATTCGGTGACCCCTTCAACTCTCTAGTATCGGGGGATATAATAACAGATCCCTTGGCCATTACACATTCATATACTGATAAGATTCGAGCCATTCTTGAACAACAAATGGGGGTGTGGGGAGTGGGGGTCAGTTTAAAAGCATCAATAGCACTAAAAATATTTTTTTTAAATGAAAGTGTGGGTTAGATGTATTCGAAATACTTGCACACCGAGATGTTGGCAATTCACCCGCATTTATCAAATTATGAGGAGGTTTTTCTAAATTGGGCTAATAGTACTCAAAGTAAGTGGGAAAATTATAACGAGAGGGGTAGTGGATCTGTGGTTTTATTTATTGAAAGTTTAAATGTTAATATATGTAGGTTTAAAAAGAATTTATTGTAAGAGGGGGAGCGGGGAATATTGAATTAAAATATCATTCAGAGTTAGAGGGGTGTAGGGGGATACAACGAATCTGTTTCGATACGAGGCTGCAGTGTTTCAAGTATGCATTTTTAATTGCAGCATAGAGACCACTTAAATAGATGCATATAAGAAAAAGTTGGATAAAATGGCAGTTAATGGTAGGGAGGGTTCAAAGTTCCAAAAGTAGATTTTAATTGCTTAAATGGTCAATTTCCCGTGACACTAAAAGGAATAGATATTTTTGAGCGGGCTAATGCACATTTAAAGATTGGTGTCACGGTGTTAAAGTATGAAACAGAATTTGAAGAGGGTCAGCGTTCCGATAAGAAGGGTGTATTATTTCCAGTGCGGGCTCCTTCAATTGAATCAGTAGAGCACTGGGTGTGGCTTCTATACACCCCACCCACAGACTCCGATTCAATTGGTCATTTCAATCCAATTACAGATATTAGTAGGGTTCTATGTGAGGGTAAAAAGGGGGGGGCGTGGGGGTGTATGCTATTACTGTCCAACATGTCTCTCAAGATTTCGCTCTGATTTAAAGTTAAAGCATCACATGAAACACTGTAAACGTCATGGATACCAGACTGTGGAGACGGTAAGCGGAGATAGAGCGATCTTACGTTTTAAAATTTTTCAAAACACGCTCCTGCAGAGCAATAAGATCGCTTTAGACTGCGAAGCTAAACTGACAGACGTGTGCGATCCGTCAAATTCAAATCGTGTTAAAATACATGAAGCCATAGGGGTCTCTTACGCTCACGCGCAACGAGATTCCAATAATACCATGCAAGTGCTGGATGTAGTTGAGATGTTGAGTGACGGTGAAGACTGCATGCGCTCGGCATTGGTCAGTCTAATCAAAACAGCGAACGGTGCAATTTCGCGCCTTCGTTATACAAACTATCCTATGCTCCTATCACCAGATGACATAGTGGCCATTCAAAATCGTAAAATGTGCTGGGTTTGCAAGGGAGAATTTGATGATGGTGTTGGAAATGGGGGAGGAGGAAGGTGATCGACCATGATCATTTGTGGCAGGAAATTACATCGTGGGGGAGTAACTTTAGAGGGGTAGCACACCAGTCATGCAATTTAAACGTTAGACAACAATATTTCGCACCTGTTTTATATACACAATTCCAATTACGACTTAAAAGTTTGTTCTTCCGGCGTTGGCCCGCATTGCCAAGGGAGGAGTTTGTAGATGACGCATGGATAGATGGTTCTTTTTCATATAATATCATACCCAAATCATCGGAGAAGATACTGCTGCTAGAATTCATTTGGAAAAACAGTTGACAAGGGTAACACGGCCTGAATAAAATCCGTTTTTTTTAGACTCTTTCAGCTTCTTCCCCAAATCTTTAAGTCAATTGATTCAGGTGCAGAAAAGTGACAATTTTGATAGCTTCCCCCTCCTCAAACAGCGTTTCCCCGATGATGAAATGTATGATTTATTAACGTGTGAGGGCATATATCCATATGATTATTACAACTCTGGCTCGAGGCTAGATGAGGTGTCACTATCGCCCATTGAAGCTTTTTACAATTCTCTTACTGAGAGTGAGTGCACCACTAGCGACTACGAATTTGCTAAGAGGGTTTGGGCAAAGGGCGGATGTAAAAATGGGTGGGATTATTGTAAACTATACTTGGCCAGTGATGTACTCACTCTTCTGGACATTGTGTGCAAAAATACGGATAAAATCTATGGGGAATTTGGGTTGGATTTTGGTTATTATTTTTCCACTCCCCATTTTGTGATGGACTTGATACTTAAAATCAGCAAAGAAAAAATAGGTCTGATCGCCGATGTGGATCAGCATCTGTTTGTAGAGAGATCAATGAGGGGTGGGTATGTTTTTTCACGGGGACGTATCATGAAAACTGATCCGAGTGGACAGCACACCGATGAAAAGTCGGACGCAGTTTTTTTGGATATGAATTCTCTTTACCCATCGGCAATGTCTCACTACTGTTTTCCCGTGTGGCAATTATAAATGGCTTGACAATAAATGTGCTTCGAATTTCCCCGACATTGCCAGTGTTGAGGAGAATGGGGCACAGGGATGGTTTTTTGAAATTGACGGTGAAATACCCATGGAAATCCATGACTCGGTAAAAGACTTTGTTTTTCCGTGCATAAATAGACCGGTGGGTAGGGACTCTCTGAGCCCCTACAATTTATCTTAAGTAGAGGACGGGAGTATGCACTGGGTACCTTCAAAACAAAACTAATTGCCGACCTCAACCCGAAACAGAATATCGTTGTTCATCACGTGCTATTGAAATGGATGGTGTCCAACGGTTTCAAGGTCACAAAGATTCATAGAGCCCTCCAATTTGATCAAAAGCCTTACATGAAAACGTTTATTGACACCTTTGTCAGTAAGCGTTCACAAGCGAAAACGAAAGTTGAAAAAGAAGTCTATAAACTCATTTTGAACTCAGCTTTCGGTAAAATGTGCGAGAGCGTACGACACAGAAGTCGATGTGACATTGTAACCACCCCAAAGATTGTGCTCGAATCATTGCGGATCCAAACTTCACATCGTTCACAATCATATACTCTAATATGGTGCTCCTACATCGCAAGAAAAGAAACATTGTATTAAATAAAAATATTGCAGGCGGAAGTGCAATAACTGAAATATCCAAGAAACTCATGTTGGTCATTTTCATTTTATTATAATGTATGCAAGGTACAGTGGCCGATTGAGGGACAATGTCAAGTGTATTACGGGGACACTGATTCACTCCTGTTAAAAGTAAAAACTGAAAATCTATTGAATGATTTGGAAAATGGCGAGTACATTAGCTCACGAATGGACTTCACTAACTGGGACGAATCCCTCTACCCTGAGCTAGTGAAACACCAGGCCCCAAATCAATTGTTAATGCTAAAATCTGAAACGGGTAGCGATCTGATATCCAGTGGTGTGTGTTTCCTGGTCCGAAGGTATACTGTGTGGAAACGCACGGCAAGGATATCAACAAGTTTGCAAGGGGGTACCTACACACTTTGTAAAAATAATTTCGACATGAGTGTGTATAGAAACTGTGTGGAACGTAGTTTAGTGCCAAGGGTGAAAGTCATGGCGATTCGCTCTTTACAATTTAAAAACTACACAGTTAGAGTTGAGAAAAACGCCATGTCGGCCATATCGGACAAAGTCTATGTACTTGAGGATGGTGTGAAGGTACTACCACCACGGTCATTATTTAATTTCAGACCGAGTTGAATGTATAGAGTACAGAAAACAACTCGGTCTAGAAAAATTAACTTAAATTCATTAAAAAAAAAAAAAACAGTGTAAATTGGGTGGGAGGGGTTTTTTGGGTAATTGGGTGTTTTTAAAATTCTTTTTAATTCTTTATCACAAACAATTTACAATGTGTGTGTGTGTGTGTGCAAGGCAGATCAATTTCCAGTAGTTAATGCCAGCCCCGGCCCGAGCCCGCCGCAGCGGGCCCCCGGTGCCCGGCGCTTCCAGGCCCGCCCCCAGCCGCCGCAGCGGCCGCCCCCCGGGGGGGAGGAAGGGGACCCCAGATTTTAAAATGCTGTAAATAATAGTGATATTTCAAGTGCTTTATTCCAATAAATGTTGTATTTTTTTATAAATAAATAAAAAAAAAGTGTATTTATTTAAGTGTTTTTTTTTCTAGTAGTTATGTAAATGTTGTATTTTTTATTATAAATAAATTAAAAAGTGTATTTTTTTTTTTCATGTTTAATGTGCCTTTTTCAATGTAGTATTTTTTAAAAGTATTGTTACTTTTTTATGTTAATAATAAAAGAAAATATTATTCTTTATTCGTCTTCTTCTCATTATTATTATTATTATTATTATTCTTGAACGGAGTAGTAGTAATAGGGAAATTATTTAGTCATAAGACAGCCATAGTCTACAGTTAGTTGTCTAGGTGAACTGTTGAAGGGAACATGTATCAATTTAAAAACACCATTCAGATCGTTTCTGTGTTGACCGTCAATGTGGGGCAAAACAACACTCTTAACTAAAATAATTAAAAATTGCGATAAAATGTTTGTGGAAAAGCCGAAAAAAATCTACTATTGTTACAGTATTTGGCAGGAGTCATACGATAAAATAAAAGCAATTGCCACGACGGGGTTGGTGCAGATACAATTCATACAGGGACTTGATGTTTTCAGCATTATTGAACCAAACTCTTGGCTGATCATTGACGATCTGGCTGAATCTGTTGAACAATGGTCCCAGGAAATGCTACAACAACTGTTCACTGTTCGCTCTCATCATAAACAGATTTCCATTACTCTGGTTCTACACAATCTCTTTCATCAGAGCAAATGTATGCAAACACTTGCACTGAACTGCACCTACTATATCATCTACAGAGTTGTTCGTGATTCTAGCTCACTAATAACTCTCAATAAACAAATCTATCCAGGAGCCCCCAAATTTCTGCTCTCAGCATACAATCAGGCAACTAATAAACCCTACGGCTACATCCTATTGGATCTTAATCAAAAATACACCCGAGGATCTGCGTGTAGTCACAGATATTTTTGACAATGAAATTACAGTATATCTCCCCGTGAACACTAAAAAGACCTATTAGTTGCTATCATGACACTGAAGAAACTACATGAAAATAGACATTTGTTTTCAGTTCTAAGCACTTCAAAACCTCCGCTTAGGAAAGCAATACTCAAACACGGATTGACAATGACTTCATTAATCTAATATCCGAACTTTGTTTAAATTTGATCGAGGGTAATGTTCAACTGCCAGAAGTAGTTAAGCAACAGACAAAGCAACATCGTTCCATTGTACGCACATTGGCCTCTAAAAAGAAAGGAAAGAATTTTAAAAGGAAACAACTTCTTCAGGTGGGCGGTAGCTTTTAACACTTTTACTGCCAATAATTGCAGGACTTGTAAACAGTTTTCTCTAAAGAGAGAGAGAGAGAATGGCAAAACCCTATAAATTGACTCCAATAGAACTCGCTCTCTCACCCGTCGAACACTTTGAGAACAATCTGAGTAAATTCCTTGACAATGAGAATATTGAGGATGATAAAAACTGCTTTTACTTCAAGATGCACTTCGCCGAGTGGACAAACACAAGTCCTATCGCTCGAAGCCCACTGCTGCTGGTGACCTAAAAAAAGAATCATCTCCTCAAGAGTCTGCTGCTGGAACACAATTAAAGAAGGAGGAATTGGACTCAATTGTATTGAAAATTGGAAATCTAATGCCCCACTCATATCGTGAACAAAGTAAACGACTCCTAACCTATCTCTTGGAAAGTGGTCAAGATCATATTCAAGTTGAGCGCAATGGGGAAGGGATTATAATTCCGGGCAAGAGCTATAATCTACTTGATTTAATCTATGATATGGTTACAAATCGTAAAGGACTATTATCATTTGACACTCATCTATACAACTTTCTAAACACATTAAACTTCCCCAAAAGTCTTATTGGCAATAGACAAATTCTAAAAAAATTAAATGAGCATGCATCATTTTCAACACCACCACCATCACCATTAAAATATGAACTTGAAGAAGAAGATTTTAAATCAATTTTGGAAATTACTAGCACACCACTGATAGCTAGACAAAAGCGAAGACGTATCAAGTCAACGTCACCACCACCACCACCACCATCATCAACAGCCAGTATACAAAAGGGTAGCGGACGTTACACAACAAACGTGTTTACGTTCAAAATGGTTGAAGTTCTGAAAGGTGTTTATGAAAATATTGGTGAGGCGGGGAGTTTAAGTTCCCCGACCACTCTTTCCAAGGTCACTGGTGTTCACACTAAAAGTGTACAAGACTATCTACAAAATGAATCAAGTTACACTCTGCATAGAAATCATAGACTTCGTGCCAATCAATATCGAAAAACTAAAGCCTTTTACCCATTGCATATAATGCAAGCAGATCTCCTGACTCTAGATGAACTTCAACGACGTCACAATACACCGTACAAGTACGTCCTACTTGCAATCAGTGTTTATAGTCGTTATGCATATGCAATTCCAATGCGATCAAAGAGAGGTGTTGAAGTTGCTCAGGCCATTGAAAGTATTCTCGGACAGGATTCATATAAAAAAATTCAAACTGATCGTGGTAGTGAATTTGTTAATCCCCATGTTGCAAAAGTACTAGTAAAATATAGTACACTGCTCTATCATAGTCACAGTCCTATAAAGGCTGCAATGGCCGAACGATTGATAAGAACATTCGACTTTTAATTTCAAGATATTGTACATTGAAAAATGCATCGGCTTTTATTCATGATCTTGATAAAATCATGTTGATTTACAATCAACGACCTCATCGATCATTATCCAACTCTACGCCAACGGAAGTTCATCATTCTGATCATGATACAATTGACACCTTTCTTAAACAGTACTCCAATGAATCGGTTGTCAAGAAGAAGAAAAATAAATTCAATGTTGGTGATACCGTTCGAATTAATAGAACAACTAATGTTTTTGAAAAGGGGAATTACTTGTGGTCCACCGAACTTTTTAAAGTGACAAAAATCCTAGACACTAAACCCATAACTTATCGCCTGCGTGATACCAAAGATGAAGAGATTCTCGGCGGGTTTTATGACTATGAAATTGCAAAAAGTTAAACATTCTAGTGAAATCTATCAATTGAAAAGATATTAAAGACACGTACTCGCAGGGGTAAGAAACAGTTACTTGTTCGGTGGCTAGGATACAACTCTGATTTTGGTTCTTGGATCGGTGTTGAAGATATTGACAATCCCCATGATTTCTATGTAACATTCATGTCCAACGTTTCCGATCCTCTCTACAATGACTTGAATACGACAAGTGATTTTTGGACAAAACTCTCCCCCGCCATCAAATTTGACGGTGCGTATGAAGTGGCTCTTGTCGACTGTATTCTCAAAAATACCTATGACATCCTGAGAAAGGATCGTAAATATGATATAAAAATTAGACCCTATAATTGGCCACCACCACCACCACCTTCAGGTGATCAAGAACAAATTCAAAAAATCAATTGGATGGATTATCCATATGTTGAATTACCCTACGAGGAACTCACCTGTATGAATGATTTATGTCGTTCTATTAATAAAAGAATTTCCGCTCGTAAAAAAGGAGCTTTTCATTTCAACTATTCAAAGGAGGAGGGCAAGATCTACATTAGTTCACCTATTGCCAGCGAAACGGTTATTCTCAATGATAACCTAAAGGATGTTCTTGGCTTTAAGCTCAATATAATCAATGGTAAAAGTGCCGGAAACACTAATTTCATTTTTGCTGACTACCCACCTGCCTTCTCCACAGACACTTATATATTTCTCTACGCTTCATTTGTGGAAACATCGAGAGTTGGTAATTCAAATGTTCCCCTCCTACGAGTTCTTGAACGAAAAACCAATCAAGAGCATATTCATCACTACAATATAAAGCATCTTCAGTATATTCTCGTAAACACTTCCTATTTGGAACTCTGTCAGTTAACACTAAGAACTGAATTAGGTGATCCTCTAGCAATTTCAAAAGGCTTAGCAGTGATTACATGTCATTTTCGACCCATTGTCAACGACAGCACAATCACCTAAAATGAACAATAGGAGAATTCCATTTGTCTGTCCCGATATCGATTGCTATGTTGGTGCTTTGAGTCCACGTCAAATAGGCAATGAATTGGACTACTACAAGGGTCGTACTACAATGTCTGGCTACGGTCTTGGTAGCTGGTTTGCTAGGCTATTTCGTTCTGCACTACCCCTTGCCAGAAAATATCTTGTACCTGCTGCATCAAATTTTGCTGCCTCCACACTACAGGACTGGGGATCGGGCAAGAATTCCAAGGAGAGTGTTAAGGAAAATATTAGATCTTCAGCAAGAGCCATTGGTGAGCAACTAAAATCTCGACAAAATGGGGAGGGATTGAAAAGGATGCGTTCACGTCATTCACTCATCAGTCTCCACCCAGGCAGGAAGCAAAGGACATCAACAAGGACTTTGAGGAATAAAACAACGAAGGCCAATAAGCAGAAGAAGAAGAAATAGAAAAAGATTGTTAGATCAAAGAAGGATTTCTTCTCTTAAGATGACTTATCTCCCCCACAAGGAATCATATCCATCAATTAGTTCCTCATTGAATCTATTCAATGCTGAAAATGTTGATGTCAGTGTCAAGTATGGCTACTATGAACAATTTCACCCCCAACAACCCCTCTCGGAAAATATACACTTTCAAATATTTTCCAATGAAGACTATTTCATTGATTTGTCGTCAACATTTATTGATTTAAATGTTGTGGTGAAGAAAAAGTCAGATAATACAACTCCAAATGCCGGCGATGGTCTCTCCTATGAGAACTGTATTCTACACAACCTATTCAAACAAATTAATGTATTCATTAATGGAACATTGGTGAGAACTAGCAATAATTTATCAAACTATGCAAGCTACATACAATTTATGATGATGACACCAAAGGCATACAAGGAGCTGAGAGGACAATCATTGGGCTATGAATATCGATCAGGTGTTGATACTGACGGTGAGTTGACTACTGCAGTGACCCAGGAGTATCATCTGGTTGGAAAATTAAATCATGAGATATTCAATATATCCCAATGGCTACCCCCCAATGTCAAGATTGACATAAAGTTACAGATGGCCCCATCGAATTTCATTTTGAGAAAAACACTTCCTGCAGCACCCGATGCAAATTTCATTATCACATCGGCAATTCTCCACGTCCGAAAAAAACAAGTTATGAGCTCTGTTGCATTGGCAGTGGAAAAGCTAAGAGCCAATGGTAACAACATTAAACTTCTTGTCCCCCATACGATCACTAATCAACGTCACATTGCCACCGGCTCTCGTAGCTATAGCGATTCATCATTTATCAATGGAGAATTCCCATCAAAATTGGCTTTCGCCTTTGTGAAGAGTGGCAGTGCCGTTGGATCCTGGACTGAGTCCCCCCATGATTTTAATTTTTTCGGTCTATCTAGCCTCGTGTGCAAAGTGAATGGTATTCCACTGTACACTCTATGATTTGACAAAAAATCCTATAGAACTCTGTACGAGTTGACCATGTAATCCCTAGATCATGACTCTCAACTATTTGAAAATGGAATAACCGATTCAATTTTTTCAAAAAATCATGGGGTTATTGTTTTGGACTTGTCTGGCATACAGGATATGAGCATAGTACGAACAGGGAATGTACGATTAGAGTGTACATTTGCCAATGCTCTGACTGAGAGTATCACGCTAATATCACTGAGTCAATTGGAAACCTATTGGGAAATCACGCCCGACGGCAGTGTTCTACTAGACCTAGCACCATGAACACAAACCAAATAATCAACGTATTTAGTATGGATCCATACATGTCCCAGTACAAGTCCTATTGCATACCTTCGGACTTCATTGAAAAAATTCCAAGTGTTAACAATACCCTTATCATTGTTAATAGCAGTCCATCGACTTTGAAGACCGGTCATTGGCTATGCATCTTTCAGACAGCGAAGAATATTGAATTTTTTGATCCTCTTGGCCTATCGTATAAATTTTAAGCTCCATACATCAACAACTTTATTGAAAGCAGGGGAAAACCATTATTCAAAATCAACGAAGAGTACAGGATTTAATGACTAAGACATGTGGCTTTCATGCACTACTCTTTTTCATGTTCAGATGTCGTGGCTACACCTACAAGCAGTTTCTCAACGTCTACGTTGACTTACCTCAATTGAATGACTTTCTAGTGGAGAATATGCTTACAAGTGTATTTAATATTGATTTTTAGTGCCCTAAGAATAAAATGTTCTAAAGATGTATGTGAAATTGTTTATTAATAAAAAAATTATATACATGATAAAACGACTTTTCCACTCTTTAGATTTCATCCACTACTAGGTATTTGTCGACAACAACTAGTGCAGGTAGATTATCTGAATTCACAGTGTACTGATCCTGATGTACTGCAATGTCAGGGTCACATTTTCTACAGTAGAGTGTGACTTCACTCTTGTCATATCTCTTTGTATAGTCAATGATACTATTCTCATTCATTCTATAGAATTCACATGTTTCAATTTGTTTATTTGAAGCAATTTCACAAACAGTGTCCTCAAGTGTCGAATCACATTCCGTCACAGCCAAATAAAAATCAGTGGGCTTATAATCATAACACCCAGTGTCTTCACAACGATGACGTAGAAACCATATTCTTTTGTTGTTCCAACAGTTGAATAGTTGACCCGGTTCCTCCTCCCAGAACAATCTAAAGCCACGACGATACCAAATCTCGTAGCAATAAACTAAAATCACGGTTAGGATTCTTCCCAATCATACCGGGATATGTATTCTCCCCACCGATTACATTTATCATAATGACAATTGGAGCATAGGTGGCCTCTAGGATGAGAGTCACACACCTCTTCAAGACAGGAATTACAACCTTTAATTTGTACAGCATATCCTCTATGCAATTTACACGGGTTGCATAATCTACACTTTTCATCATACTTCTCAATCATTGTGCAATTCTCACATGATGATGACCAGCTGCCCAGTGAGTACATACATAACGGACATGTATGGAACATTTTGTTATGTGTTGACACTCTCACTACCACAATGAAACTGAGCTAGCAACAACAAAAATTGTCTGAGATAGAGAGAGAGAGAGAGGAGTAAATCATCCTTTAGCACCATCTTTCTCATGAAAAAAAGTCCTAAATTTCAAAACTAATGTTTAAAAGCATATCCACAATATCATTTTGCCGTGTCGTGATCAATATATCAATAAGTTGGGTAAATGCATTTGGACCACGATGTAGAAGCTTCATACAATAGTCTAATGCTGGAGAATCAGTTTTCAATATATCAACAAGCATTCCCCGAGAAAATATCTTCCTTTGAATAGACAACTCTAGAAAATCATCATCTAGAATCAAACGTTTTTCCATAAGAACTAGATTCCTCAGGATTCGCTCTTTCTCGAATCTATCCATTTTTTAGAGTCCTAACTCTCTCACAACCAACTTCAGACTAATAAGAATTTCTTTTTGTACTCTAGAAAATATACGCTAGTCTACTATAGAAAGAAAAAAATACCATTGATTTAGAAACATTTTTATTGAACATAATTACAATAATAATATTCACTGATGCATTTTGTTCTCATCAATATATTTCGATATGACATCTAATGCTGACCGAAGTTTATTTGTATGGAGAATATTCACTTTTCCAGCAAAACATAGTTGCTCCTCCTGCTTAAACTTCCTTAATGATATCACGTATCTGGCATACACAGTGTCCCATTCAAGACATAGTCTACAGCCAGCGGTTATTTCCACAGCTACATTGGGTACTCATATATCATTGCTGCTGCTGCTGTCGGTTCCATCATTAATCTCCAATAATGTAAATGCACCACTCATTTTTTCTCCACTAATATCCACTCAAATAAACTATTCTCTCTCTGAATTCAATTCTCTTACTAATATAAACTACAATGAAAATTACTCCTTATATCTGAATCCAACTACTAATCAAGTTACTGTATATGGAGTAACCACCGCTCTCTCTATGATTGACCCCCCCCAAAAAATGGCTGTTACCTCAGAAAAACCCGTCTGGTAAGGCAAGTACCGTTCGTAGTAATAGGTGACTGACCCGTGGTAAGCCAATGTACCGGTTAGACTACACTGTTTATTCATGCCTCAGGCGAGAGGTAAGACAAATTACGCAATCACTGGTGAAACCTTTATATCACTGTCCTTGGTTAGTCAATGTACCGGTTAGACTACACTGTATATTCATACCTCAGGCGAGAGGTAAGACAAATTACGCAATCACGTTTTGTATTCAGTATTGCCTTACTACTATCACGAACTGTTTGACTGTTAGCTCCTAGAGTCTATGTCATGTTGGTTTTTCCGTAGAACTAAATCTTCGGCTGGATCTTTGGGAGGTAGATGTGACACAACTAAAAAGATATGCTATGAATTTTCTGTGATACAAAATATTGACCTCAGCTTCCCCAGTGCACCTGATTTATTATAGGCAGCGCAATAGCCCTGCCTAGGTAAAGAACGATGTTGGCACTGTATTTTTTTTTTTTTTTTGGTTTTAGACCAGGGCACTTCGTACCGAAGGAGTTGTCGTAGAAACTTCAAAAAGGGCTCATTCGATTGGAAATCGGAGTGGCTTGTGCCCTTTTTAATAGTCAAAAGTGATTGGAAGGCAACTAACACGCCTTCACGCCCACCATTTCCCCAAACACATCCAATCAAAATTCTGAGATAGCCATTTTGTTCAATGTAGTTAAAGTTATGGAAATTATATCTTTGAGCAGAACAGTCCCCCCACAGTCTCCAGGGCAAGGGTTATAATTTATGCCCTGGGGGCATATAAGATTTTTTATTGAAGGCTTTGTCGTAGAAACTTTAAAAAGGGCCCATTCAATTGGAAGTTGAAATGGATAGTGCCCTTTTTTAATAGTCGAAAGTAATTGGAGGGCAACTAACCCCCCTCTCACGCCCACCATTTCACCAAATACATACAATCAGAATTTTGAGACAGCGAAATTTGGATTTTTTTTCAACGCAGTTGAAAGTTTTGGAAATTAGGTCTTTGAGGATGACACCCCCCCCCCACCCAATTTTGGTTACAATGCCTTCCAAAAACTTGAATTATTATACATGCGAATACCTAATATGAGAGGCAACGCTATATCATTGCCTATAGTAAAGGCCATACGGCTCCAATGTTTTATTTTTTTTCAGGTTCAGGTTCATACATTTTTATTAACAAAAAGACAACTCAATGTGACAACAAGTCGCACTAAAGCGAAAAGATGCTTGAAAAAGCGACCGGTTGGATATCATGCATGCCAATTCAACACACCAAAAAAAATGAAAAAAAGGGGATAACAATAAATAATAAATGAAATTAATGATAAATATATAATGGCACAAAATATAAAAAAATAAAAATAAAATATCTACAAAAAAAAAAAAAAAAAAAAAAAAAAAAAAGCCTTCTCTCGAACCTTTAACACTACCAAATTCCTGAAAAGAAATGATTTTTAATACGAGTTTTAAGTTGCGGCACACTTTCAGCTTGACGAACAGAATCTGGGAACGAATTCCAAACTGACGGGCCCATGTGTCTGGTCACTTGACTCGCTCTCGTTGTGTTCCGTGGCTCAGATGCAAGACTATCCGCACTCCTAGCCGAATAATCGTGATAAAACGAATTAGGCTTAAAAATATTCATGAAAAAATCCGGTGCAAGACCATTCAGACACTGAAATACAAATACTCCAATTTGATAATCCCTTAATTCACCAACCTTTAAAATTTTAAACTTTCTAAAAAGTGATTCAGTGCTATCAATACCACGATCATACCTTCCAATCAACCTTATAGCCTTATTCTGCAGAACTTGAACTCTTCTAAAATTGCAACTAAAATTACTCGCCCAAATCAAACAACCATAATTTATATAAGGCGCTATTAACGAAAAAAAATACAATAAAAGCAGAATTTTCAAAGGTAAAAAATTTTGAAAACGGTTCAGAACTCCAAGGCCTCGCGCCAGCTTGCATGCTATGATGTTGCAGTGTTTTCTCCAACTCAAGTTTCGATCCAGGATGAATCCTAGATATCGGATCTCTTCTACTTGTGAGAGCGGTAGGCCATTGTACATAATGACACCAGGGAGAGTGGGATCAGAACCAGTCCTCGTAAACATCATAAAATTAGTTTTTGATGCATTGACGCTAAGTAGGCTAGCACAAACAATTCATGTAGGCCATCAAGCGCCTTATTCGCCTTGAACAAGAGCTCTTGCAGCGACTTTGCTGCAATCACTAAAGACGTGTCGTCAGCAAACGAAGTAACTGAAGCTCCGGGAAAGTAGAATCTCATTGTGTCTACGAATATCAGGTACAGGAGAGGACCAAGAACTGAGCCCTGTGGAACACCACACTTTATGGGAAACGGCTGAGAAGATTTGTTACTCAAAGTCACTCGTAGCTTCCTTTCACTTAAATACGATTCAAACCAATTTAAAACACTACCCTTTATGCCTAATAATACAGCCTTTCCAATATAATCTTAACCTCCTGACTACCGGCATAGATATAGGTATTGAAGACGCGTGATTTTTACACCACATGTGTTAAAAAAAATCGCTGATTTCAAAAATGACCTTAAAAATTTTTTCACTCCCCCTCCCCTCTCCAAAATCTGTTGTCCACCCCCGTGGACATCGGTTCCCAACGGAGTAAATCAGAGAGATAAGTCGACTATATAACACTTTTATTTTCATCGAGAAAAAGAAACAGGAAATTTATTTTCCATGGTTGTTTACTGGTGAAAACAAGAAAAAGCAGTTTTTTCTGTCACCAACAGACATAGAAACACTTTGCATTCAAACACACCACCACCTCGTCTTCATTGAGCAACCAGGAAGGCGGCACCTTTTCGCGTTCTTTAGGTCGTGGTATTCGGGTAAGTGAATGGCCCCTCTAACTCTCTCAGGCGGCAATGGTCGGCGCTTTTTGAAATCACCAGCCGACGCTACTTCACAATCGTCATTTTCCTCGACATACTGCTCCGGTTTTCGGCCGACAGAGAAGGTGCTCTGCAACGTGAAAACGATATAAGATGAGCTTGTTCAAGCTTGTGCCTGCTATTTTCTTCATGAGCCTGCATCTCGATGAAAGCGTTTGAGCATGCAGCATCAATGAAATGAATGAAGGAACCTTACGGTCCATTTTCTAGTTCTGTAAGCGAATCGGTAATAACTCATCATACGGTCAGCCATGTCCACTCCACCCATGTACTTGTTGTAGTCAGCTACAGACCTTGGGCAAGAGATTGTGATCTGCTTCCTCTGCTTTTTGTCCCATCTTTCCACTATTGTCTCTTCTTCTACTGCCCTGCAATTCGAGCCTAGTGTCACAATTCTTGTATCAAACCATTCCGTGATGGCTAGCTTGCGAATCTTCTCGCACAAATGCAAACGCTCGACCCTCTCCATTTTCTTCTTCATTTTTTCTCTGGCTTCAGAGGTACGGTCTCCCTTCCAAATCTATTTCGCATGTTTTTTTTTCTGTGCCAGTTGCATTTATCTGCATTTCGCACAGAAGGTCGAGTAATTTTGTCGAGTTGAAAAATCGATCAAAGTAGAGGCAAGATCCGGGTGGGAGGGTTTGAGATAGCCTGAGTACGATTCCAGCTGCAAGGCCATGGCATCGCATATTTTCAGGAAGCGTAGTAGCACCCTGATAAATCTCGAAGTCAAGTATGAGGCCTTTCGGATTAGCCAAGACAAAGTTTTTGAGGCCGACTGGATTTGGCTTATTGGGTACATACTGCCTCAACGACGTTTTGCCATAAAATGGGATCATCTGCTCATCAATTGAACAATTTTTTGTCCCTGGGAAAGAAAGGCAAACGGTACGGAAAAGGTTCGATAATTGACTGAACTCTCCACAACGATTGTTCTTCTTAATGTCGTCGGAAATTTCTTCATCTACAACAAATTTCAGATTGCTTCTTTAGAGTGAAGAAACGGTTTTTCCCAATATTTTCTGCTATCTGGTTTACACGGTACTGCGCCTTCCAGTACATTTCGATTTGAGGATATTTGAGATTGCCCATCAATATTACAACTCCGAAAAATGTCTTTAGTTCGTCAGCAGTGACATTCAGGCTCTTGTTGAATTTTTTTTGATAGGTGTAGTTTGTGGCATATGCTGTCTCATCGAAAAAAGACTGGGGGAAGTACTGTGCGAAAAACTTTCTTCCGCGTTTCCAATCAGAATTGATCAGTAAAGATAACTTCATCTCTTACTGGACCCAAGTGAATCTCAAACCTCGTGCTTTCCCTCCATTTCATCAATTTTGGTCGTTTCATAGGTCGCTGCGATATCCGAGCCCGCTCGGCTAGAGGTATGTCATCTTCAAAATCAGACTCCAGTTCAGATACTTCCTCGTCGATGATACTTTCGTCGCCTGGAAGGAAGGCGCTGTTCGGATCTTCATCTTCACTTGTATCTTCAAGTTCTATATCGTTGGGCTCAAAGAGGTCATCATCACTTTCATCTTTGCATTGCAGAAAGGTCCTCAAACATCACTAGCGTCGATGATTGCCAGGGCATCAGACACGGTAACTACAAGAGAAAACATGGTTTTCAACTTTTGAAGGTGACCATAAGTGAAAGTAAGAAAAGACATTTTAAAATAGGAAGTTCTTTCTGTTCTGAGAGAGATAAGAGATAAGAGATATTTGTTTCAAAAAAAAAAAAAAATCGCTATCACAAGCCCACAAAGGGCCGAATTCGGAGTTTGGAGTCAACAAACAAATAAATGGTTACCCTGCAAATGCAAAAAGAACAACAACGAAATAGAGAAAACCATAATGAACATCATTTAAAAGTCAATAATTTAAAACTTTAAAAAGTCAATTAAAAAATTAAAAAAAACAAAATTTGTCAAACTAAACTTAGAGCGAGACATAAATGCATTAAAACTGGTCAAAACTAAACTTAGCACAAAACATAAATGCATTTAAATTAAAAGGGATACTAAGAAAGTGTCAGCAATTAAACTACAGTAAATCAATAAAAGAGTTAAAGACAATAAAAGCTGGTCAAGAAAGGGGGGGGCGAGCAAAAGAGCGCAAGAACCTGGGCAGTAACCATCAGCTAATAAACAACAAAAGAGGGCAAAAAAAGAAACTATTGAGGCATTTTATTCATTTTCTCTGTAATGAAGGGGATAAAAGTTCTTTCGTATCTGGAATTAACGCAGTCGAATGGGGGGACAAAGCAGGGATGGGCTCAGAAACAGCTCGAGGCGGCCGTATTCTGGATGGGGGAGTGACGTTTGGGGAAAATACTTGCCGTCCGAGGGTTTGTTATGGCATTTTTTGCAAAACGGAGGCACAACGAAACCCTCCTTTGCTCCAGGGTTTTCAGACTAGCTTTTTTTTTAGGAGCAGAGAGTAAGGCACCTTGCCTTCTTTGAAAAATTATTCGCAAGGCCCTTTTTTTGAATTGATTCGATTTTTTTCGATTCTTCGCGACTTTTCTTATCTTTCTTCCGATTCTTTGCGACTTCCGATTCTTCCGATTTCTGTCGACTCTTATCTTTCTAACTTCAAAATGCTTGATTGAGAACGATGTCCACGGGGGGTGGACATTGAACTTTAGTCGCACACCAATAGATGGGTGTAATGGATATAGGTGAAAAAATCCTCCCAAAATGAAGTTTTAATCCTTCTAAGGAAGCCTTATTTTTTTCCAGGCTCCACCTTTCATTCCAAGACCAATTAGGAATTTTCTTACCTCTTGTCCTCCTGCTCTTCTTCGATTTTGAACTTTTCCTCCATTTCTTTAGTGCAAAACCACTCTTCCACTACAATAACAAGCTGAAAAAAATCACAGATGGCAAGCCAGGTACGCTGGTTCCAACTGTAGTGCGTAGATGACGTTCCAACCAATAACTATCGCGCTAAAAAAAATTAACTGTATGTCCACCCAGAGGGGACAAGGGTAGTCAGGAGGTTAAATCAACAGTGTCGAAAGCCTTTCTAAAAATCAATAAAAACGCCCATGCACTGCTCGCCATTCTCAAGTGCTGAGTTAATATTTTTCCAGAAGATGCTGGACTGCCTGCGTCGTTCAAATGTCCTTTCGGAAGCCAAATTGACCATCGTGTAAAATACCAATTTTCATCAGGTACTCGTAAAGCGGTGATGAACATCCTTTTCATAAATTTTTGAAAATCGGGAGAATTAATATTGGTCTCCAATAGATATGTCAGTTTTGACTCCACCTTTGTGCAACGGTACAACTTTAGCTATTTTAAGTGCATCGGAAAACATCCCTTTTCCATAAAAATACTGATAAGGTATACGAGGACAGGAAGCAAATAAACCAAAACCGACTTGAGCGTTATAAGGCTCATTCCATCAACTCCTGCACTGTTTGACTTAATCGTGCTAAACAATTTTGCGTACCTCCTCTTCAGTACAAGGCTGGAAATTCATTTCGAAACCTCTTCCTCGCTCATCCACAAAAACTGCTTGATTCGAAAACATGGGAGTTCCTTGCTTCTTCTTGAATCTCGAAGCCAATTTCAGAGAAATACTGTCCAAATGCGTTGTAGATTTCCTCAGTTTCTTCCAAGGTCCTATTATTTAGCATAATTTTTGGCTCCGATGGCCTCATAGGACCTTTTAGAAGATCATTCACAACTTGCCATGTTGCTTTGGGGTTACCTTTACTTTCTTCAAATACATTTGTAAAATATGCCTTCTTTTTTTTCCTTCTTAGGGCATTTGCCCTATTCCTTAGCTCATTATACATCACATGGAGCTCATTATTCTGCGAATGATTCAGATGCTCCTCACACGCCTGATTTCTCATATTAAACAGATTAAGCAGCTCATCATCACACCATGGTTTTCTCAATTTATTCTTTCTGGGGTTTGTTTCTTTGAGCGGACACGTGCTATCATAAATATTCGACACTATTTGGTTAAACTTTTCAAATGCTTCCGACGGATGATCTTCATTCAGTACTGTTTCCCAGTTAATAACACTAATTTGTTCTTCAAATTTTTTCAGATTAACTGGCTTCAGTTCACGCATTGTATTTTATTCTTTCTGTATTTTTTCTTCACTTCAGAATTCAAATGCAATGCAACCGGAAGATGGTCGGAGGCTGGGCTTATAACAACACAGAACAGCACGCTTTACTTAGTATCGCTGAAGACACAAACACATTATCGATGAGTGTTCCGAATGATCCGTGATTCTCGTTGGAATGCTCACGGTCGGGTATAAATCATTTGACATCATCAGGCTCAAAAAATCCAAATTTGGTCCACGCATGTTTAACAAATCAAAATTAAAGTCTCCCATACATATAAATTCTTGACTAGATCTATTTACCTTTGCAGCAAGACATTCAAATCCTTCAGCAAACTCTTCAAATGATGCACTGGGTGGCTTATATACAACAGTAAAAACACAAGCTCGATTTTCAAACTGATTTTCTATACTAAAGGTTTCTATCTTACCCTCCTTCCAAATGTCCAAATCCTTTCTAATTTTCCAATTCAAATCCTGTCGGACAATGAAAGCCAGGCCTCCACGTCCCATTGATGATCGACTTCGAGCAATCAGTTCATAACCTGGAAAGTTAAAGGACGAGAGAAGGGTATCATGACCCAAAAAATGTTTCACATAATGCCATTATATGTAAATTATTAGATCGGGAAAAAAATCTAAATCTCATGGTAAGAAACGTTAAATGACAATTCCATGTACATGCATGAAATCCAGACCGGTCTAACTCCTCCCAAAGCTGATATTTGGCTGATATTTGCGACCTAATTTGACGAAAACTAATTTGCGACCCATCATTTCCAATATCCGTCAACAAATAATCCTCAACATTAAATGGATTCTTTTGCAAATCACTCAATCTTCCACGTAACTACTATTACTATTTATTATTTTTTTTCCTCAGAGGCACTTCACATGGAAGGGGTCGTCGTATAAACTTCATAGGGGGCTCATTCGATTGGAAATCAAGAGCTCTAGTGCCCTTTTTAAGGGTCAAAAGTCATTGGAAGGCAATTAACACCCCTTCCACGCCCACCATTTCCCCAAACACATCCAATGAAAATTTTTAGATATCTATTTTGTTCTTCGTAGTTGATTTCCAAAGAAAAATTATGTTTTGGAGGAGGACACTCCCCCCAGTCCTCAGGACAAGAGTTGTAAGTTATACCCTGGGGGCATATGAAGTTCTTATAGAAGGTCGTACAAACTTCAAAAAGGGCTCTTTGATGTGAAATTGAAAGAGTTAGAGCCCTTTTTAATAGTCGAAAGTGATTGAAGAACAACTTACCCCCCTCTCACGCCCACCATTTCCCCAAACACAACCAATCAAATTTTGAGATAAGTCATTTTCTTCAACGTAGTTGAAAGTTCTGGATATTAGGTCTTTGAGTATGACAACACCCCCCCCACAACCCTCAGGGCAAGGGTTGTAAGTTATGCCCTGGGGGCATATAAGGTTTTTATAGATAGCGTTGTCATAGAATCTTCAAATTGGGCTCATTCAATCGGAAATTGAGAGTCCTATTTAATAATAGAAAGTGATTGGAGGGTAACTAACACCCCTCTCATATTCACCATTTTCCCAAACACATCCAATCAAAATTTTCAGATAGCCATTTTATTCAATGTTGTTGAAAGTTCTGGAAATTAGGTCTTTGAGGATGACACTCCCCCCAGAGCACTCAGGGCTAAGGTTGTAAATTATGCCCTGGGGGCATATAAGGTTTTTATTGAAAGCTTTGTCGTATAAACTTGAAAAAAGACTCATTCGATTGAAAATTCAAAGGGCTAGTGCCATTTTTAAAGTCGAAATTGATTGAAGGGCAACTAACTCCCCTCCTCACGCCCGCCTTTTCCCAAAACTAATTCAATGAAGGATGAGGATGACTACCCCCCCCCCAACAACACTAAATTATCCCTTGGGGGCATATGAAGTTTTTATAGAAGGAGTTGTCGTTGAATTCAAAAAGGTCTAATTCGATTGGAAATTGAAAGGGCTGAAGCCCTTTTCAATGGTCGAAAGTGATTGAAGAATAATGAAACCCCTCTGTCACGTCCACCATTTCCCGAAACACGTTCAATCAAAGTTTTGAGATAGCTATTTTGAGATATTCATTTGGTTTAACGTAGTCGAAAGTTCTGGATATTAGGTCTTTGAGGATGACAGACCTCCCCCCCCCCCCAACCCTCATGGCAAGGGTTGTAAGTTATGCCCTGGGGGTATATGTGTCTTTTATAAAAAAAAAAATTGTAGAAACTTCAAAAAGGATCATTTGATCTGAGATTAAAAGGGATAGTGCCCTTTTTAATCGTTGAAAGTGAATGGAGAGCAACTAACCCCCCTTTCACGCCCCACCATTTCCCGAAACACGTTCAATCAAAATTTTGGGATAGCCATTTTGTTCAACGTGGTTAAAAGTTCTGGAAATTATGTATTTGAGGATGACAAACCTCCGAGAGCCCCAGGGCAAAGGTTGTAAGTTATGCCCTGGGGGCATATAAGGTATTAAGATAGCGTTGTCATAGAAACTTCAAAACGGACTCTTTAGGTTGGAAATTTAGAGGACTTGTGCCCTTTTTAATAGTCGAAAGTGATTGGAGGGAAACTAACCCCCCTCTCACACTCACCATTTCCCCAAACACATCCAATCAAAATTTTCGGATAGCCATTTTGTTCAACGTTGTTTAAAGTTCTGGAAATTAGGTCTTTGAGGATGACACTCCCCCCAGAGCCCTCAGGGCTAAGGTTGTAAGTTATGCCATTGGGGCATATAGGGTTTTTATTGAAAGCTTTGTCGAAACTTGGAAATGGGCTCATTCGATTGGAAATTCAAAGGACTAGTGCCCTCATAATAGTTGAAAGTTATTGAAGGGCAGCTAACCCCCCTCTCACACCATTTCCAAGAATATATCTAATCAAAATTTTGAGATAGCCTTTTTTCAACGTAGTTGAAAGTTTTGGAAATTAGGTCTTTGAAGATTTAAACCCCCCCCCCCCCCCCCCACCAGCCCTCAGGGTAAGATTTGTAAGATATACCCTGGGGGCATATAAGGTTTTTTTTATGGAAAACGTTGTTGTGAAAACTTCAAAAATGGCTCATTCGATTGGAAATTGAAAGGGCTCGAACCCTTTTTAATAGTCAAAAATGATTGAAGGGCAACTAACCCCCCTCTCACACCCACCATTTCCCCAAACACATTCAAAAATTTTGATGTGGCTATTTTGTTTAACGTAGTTTCAAGTTCTGAAAATTAAGTCTTTGGGGATGACAACCCCCCCCCTCCCCCCCGAAACCCTCAAGGCAAGGGTTGTAAGTTATGTTCTTCGCAATTTTATGTGTTATCGTGATTAGCCAGTGTGTTCTCAGAAATTATTTATCAACATTTTGATATAACAATTTTGTTGAACGTAGTTGAAGGGCCGGAATTTCTGTTTTTGAGTATGACAACCTAAGATTATAAGATTGTAAGTTTTGCCCTGGGCGCATATAGTGTCATATAGAAAATGTGAACTTAAAAAAAGGGCTCTTTCGATTGGAAAATGAGAGTGATATTGCCCTTTTTAATAGTCAAAAGTAATCAGAGGGAGAATCCCCCCCACGCCTATCATTTTCCCAAACATTCCCAATCCACATTTTGATTTGGCCATTGTGTTCAACGTAGTTGAAAGGTCTGGAAACTATGTCTTTGAGGATGAAAAACCCTCCTCCCATAGCCCTCAAGACAAGGGTCTTAAGTTATGCCCTTGGGGCATTTAGTGTTATTTATAGAAATGTATGTCCTAGAAGCTTCAAAAAGGGCTCATTCGATTGGAAATTGAGAGGACTAGTGCCTTTTTTTATAAGTCAAAAGGGATCAGAGGGCAAATATCTCCCTCCACGCCTATCATTTCTCTTAAGCATTTTCAATCAAAATCTTGATATAGCCATTTTGTTAAGCCAATCAGAGACGTCTGGAAATTATGTCTTTAAGGATAACAAATCCCCCCAGCCCTCAATGCAAGGGTTGCAAGTTTTGCCCTACGGACATATAGGGTTTTATAGAAAGTGCGGACATATAAACTTCAAAAAGGGCTCATTGGATTGGTAATCGGACGCTCTAGTGCCCTTTTTAAGAGTCAAAGTGATCAGAGGGCAGCTACCGTCTCCCCTCTACACTCACGTCATATTGTCCCAAAATGCGTCTAATAGAAATTTAAGATAGCCATTCTATTCAAAATAGTCTAAATATCATATAAAAAGGCTTTTGGGCTTGAAAAAAAAAAAAACCAGAGATGAGGGGCAAGGGTTGTAAGTAAAGCCCAGGGGGTATTAATGGTTTTTATGGAAAGGATGGCTGTTTAACTTCAGAAGAGGCTCAGTGTTTCTCCCTGAAAAAGACTATGTCAATATAAAACGAACAGAAATTAATCAAAAAAACTTTTTGCACAAAATAAGTTTTTCAAAAACAGCTAAGAACTCCATTAAACCGAAAATGATCAAAAATAGAATCATATAATCTACCAAGCGTACAACTACCACAAAACAGTATCAATAAATAAATGAAACCCAAAAACAAACAGAAATTAAAATAAGTCAAACTCAAAACGAGCAGAAATAAATCTGAGTAGGGTTCTAAACCCTATGCTTTCTAAAAGCGAGAATATAATTTGCACTTTACTGAAAAAAATTCTTTTAGATGTTTTCACTTTTATAACTTTAAGAAATCAAAAATTAATTAAGATTTTAAGTTTCTACGATTTTTTTTATACAAAAACCCCATATGCCCCCAGGACATAACTTAAAAGCCTTGCCATGAGGGTTGGGGGGGAGGTTTGTCATCCTCAAAGACCTAATATCCAGAACTTTCAACTACGTTGAACAAAATTATATCTCAAAATAGCAATTTCAAAACTTTGATTGAACGTGTTTCGGGAAATGGTGGGCGTGACAGAGAGTTTAATTGTTCTTCAATCACTTTCGACTATTGAAAAGGGCTTCAGCCCTTTCAATTTCCAATCGAATTAGACCTTTTTGAATTCTACGACAACTCCTTCTATAAAAAACTTCATATGCCCCCAAGGATCTCTGCCCTGACACGGGCTTTAGGGCTGTTTGGGGGGGGGGGGGTGTCATCCTCATCCTTCATTGAATTTGTTTTGGGAAACGGCGGGCATGAGGAGGGGAATTAGTTGCCCTCCAATCACTTTCGACTTTTAAAAATGGCACTAGCCCTTTGAACTTTCAATCGAATGAGTATTTTTTCAAGTTTCTACGACAAAGCTTTCAATAAGGCATAACTTATAACTTTGAATGCTCTGGGGGGAGTGTCATCCTCAAAGACCTAATTTCCAGATCTTTCAACAACGTTGAATAAAATGGCTATCTAAAAATTTTGATTCTATGTGTTTGGGAAAATGGTGAGCATGAGAGGGGTGTAGGTTAACCTCCAATCTCTTTCTGTTATTAAATAGGGCTTTCAATTTTCAATTGAATGAGCCCAATTTGAAGATTCTATGACAACGCTATCTATAAAAACCTTATATGCCCCCTGGGCATAACTTACAACCCTTGCCCTGAGGGTTGTGGGGGGGGGGCTGTCATCCTCAAAGACCTAATATCCAGAACTTTCAACTACGTTGAACAAAATGAATATCTCAAAATTTTGATTGGATGTGTTTGGGGAAATGGTGGACGTGAGAGGGGGGTTAGTTGTTCTTCAATCACTTTTGACTATTTAAAAGGGCTCTAGCCCTTTCAATTTCCAATCAAATGAGCCCTTTTTGAAGTTTCTACGACCTTCTATAAGAACTTCATATGCCCCAGGGTATAACTTACAACTCTTGTCCTGAGGGTTGTGGGGGGAGTGTCCTCCTCCAAAACATAGTTTTCTCTGGAAATCAACTACGAAGAACAAAATAGCTATCTCAAAATTTTCATTGGATGTGTTTGGGGAAATGGTGGGCGTGGAAGAGGTGTTAATTGCCTTCCAATTACTTTTGATCCTTAAAAAGCGCACTAGAGCTCTCGATTTTCAATCGAATGATCCCCCTATGAAGTTTATACAACGACCCCTTCCATGTGAAGTGCCTCTGAGGGAAAAACAAATTGAAACATAGTGATAATAAAACATTGGAGCCGTATGGCCTTTAATATAGGCAACAATATAGCGTTTCCTCTCATTTTAGGTATTCGCATGTATTTCAATTTGTAATGGAATGAGCCCTTTTTAAAGTTTCTACGACAAAGCCTTCAATAAAAGCCTTATATGCCCCCAGGGCGAAAATTATAACCCTTGCCCTGGAGACTGTGGGGGGAGTGTTCTGCTAAAAGATATAGTTTCCATAACTTTAACTACATTGAATAATTGGCTATGTCAAAATTTTTATTGGATGTGTCTGGGGAAAAGGTGGGCGTCGAAGGGGTGTATTTTGCCTTCCAATTTCTTTCGACTTTTAAAAAGGGCACTAGCCAATTCAATTTCCAATCGACTGACCCTTTTTGAAGTTTCTACGACAGCGCTTTCTATGAAAAGCTTATATGCTCCCCAGGGCATAACTATAACCCTTGCCCTGAGGGCTGTTGGGGGAGGGGAGTTTGTCATCCTCAAAGACCTAATTTTCAGGACTTTGAACTACGTTGAACAAAATGGCTATCTCAAAATTTTGATTGGATGTATTTGGGGAAAAGGTGGGCGTGAGGAGAGGGGTTAGTTGCCCTCCAATCACTTTCGACTATTAAAAAAGGCACTAGCCCTTTGAAATCCCAATCGAATGAGACTTTTTTGAAGATTCTACGACAACGCTTTGTATAAAAATCTTACATGTCCCCAGGGTATAACTTACAACCTTGCCCTGAGGGTTGTGGGGGAGTGGCCTCCTCGAAAACATAATTTCTACGTGGAAATAAACTACGCTGAACAAAATGGCTATCTCTAAATTTTGATTGGATGTGTTTGGGGAAATGGTGGGCGTGGAAGGCGTGTTAGTTGCCTTCCAATCACTTTCGACTATTAAAAAGGGCACAAGCCACTCCGATTTCCAATCCAATGAGCTCTTTTCGAAGTTTCTACGACAACTCCTTCGGTACGAAGTGCCCTGGTCTAAAACCAAAAAAAAAAAATGTATCACAGAAAATTCATAGCATATCTTTTTAGTGGTGCCACATCTACCTCCCAAAGATCCAGCCGAAAATTTAGTTCTATGGAAACCAACATGACATAGACTCTAGGAGCTAACAGTCAAACAGTTTGTGGTAACGAACTGTAAGTAAGGAGCGACCCGGCTCAATAGTAACCAAAGCTCTACAAAACGGAATTTTGATACCAGTAGATACATCAAAAGAATTGAATTTTCATGTTGATTTCAAATATTTAAGTTTCATCAAGTTTAGTCTTACCCATCAAAAGTTACGAGCCTGAAAAAATTTGCTTTACTTTTGAAAAAAAAAAAGGGGGAAACTTCCCTGAAAGTGATAGAATCTTAATGAAAATCAAACCATCATATTCAGCGTATAAGAGAACCCTACAGTAGGATTTTCAAGCTCCTACCTACAAAAATATGGAATTTTGTATTTTTTGCCTGAAGAAAGATCACTTGTTTATTTGTTTGTTTGTTTTCCCCAGGGGTGATCGTATCGATCCAGCTGCCATAAAATATCACGAGAGGGTTCATTCGAACAGAAATTAAAAGTTCTAGTTCCCTTTTTAAGTGACCAAAAATACTGGAGGGCAACTAAGCCTCCATCCACGCTCATTTTTCCCAAAGTCACCCGATATAAATTTTGAGATAGCCATTTTATTCAATATAGTATAAAACATGATAAATTCGTCTTTGAGGATGACTTAATCCCCCACAGTCCCTAGGGTAAGGGCTCCAAGTTATGAACTTTGCCCATTTCTTACATATAGTATTTGTTACATGGTAGTATGCAGACGTTTTCAGGAGGGATTTCTTCTGGTGGGGTAGGGGTCGGAGGAGGAGTTTACGTGGGAGAATCTTTCCATGGAGGATATTTTCATGGGGGAGGGGACATTTCTATGACGGGGGCCGCCGGATTTCCCAGCATTATTTAAAAAACGATCAGAAATTAAATAAAAAACAAGTTTTTTCAGCTGAAAGTAAGGAGCAACATTAAAAACTTAAAACGAACAGAAACTATTACGTATATGAGAGGTTCTCCCCCTAGTCAATACCTCGCTCTTTACACTAACGTTTATTTTAATACTTTCAAAAAAGCTATCTATTCTAGTTAAATGGCCTTTGTGATTCAGGGGTCATTCTTAAAGAATTGGAACAAAATTCGAACTTTAGCGTAAAGAGCGAGGTATTGACTAGTGAGAGAATCCCTCATTTACGTAATAAAAATATACAAATATAGAAGTTCGTTACGTAATTTATTCGTAAGTTACGTCAGATCAAAATTTCGAGAAAGCCATCTATCCAAAAAAGTAAAATTGATTTTAATTATTGATGTACGGTGAGCCAAAATCAAAGCTGCATTAATTCAAGAACGTTCAGAAATTAAATTAAAAAAAACATGTTTTTTAACTGAAAGTACGGAGCGATATAAAAGATTAAAGAGAAGGAGCTGTCCCCTCCTCAACGCCTTGCTCTTTACTCTAAAAAAAAACTTTTTTTTTTAATTTAATTTTGCTTGAATAACCAATGATACCACTAAAACAAATCGTTTAAGCAACTTAAACGCTTAAACGCTTAAACACTTAAAGAGCAAAACAACATCAAATGAGAAAAAACTGAAATAAGGGAATGCAAATTAGCGAAAAAATGATAACAAATTAACTGATGGCCAGACAGAAACAACTTCAATTGATAATTTTTATACAATGAGAATAATATAATGTTTTTATAATGTCTCAAAATAAGCAAGCGTATCTTATTTCTTATTATCATTATGATATGCATTTCACACTTTACAAGCTCTATAAATTGTAGCAATGGACTTCTTTATTGCTGTATTATCTATTATATAACTAATATTTGTAAGTTTAAACACAAGCTGTGGCAGAAATCATATATCATTTGTGTTTTACATAATGGTGGTTTTAGAACTTATTTATAGTTTGTGTTATATATGTATACCATTTAGTCTGCATTTTATTCTATGTCTAAGTTGATATTGAGTCTATTCACACTTTTAGCAAAGAGAGAATGAAGCCCTGGCCTTTAAACTCGACGTGGGGTCACACCACTTTAATTTTTTGCGAAAATGTCTATGCCTATTCCTGGGCCTTGGTATCTGTAAATTTTGGAGCCTGGTATGACGTGACTTTAAAATAGGCGTTATTTTATCACTGTTTACGATAAATTATTGTTGTTTATTACGCATAATTGCACGTTAATGAACTTTATTACTCTTTATTGAACATTGGTGTTATTTACTAAGTGTAAGATGTTGTGTAAAGTATGATAAGAACCGTGTAGAAGAATTTTCAAAGCTCGAATTCTTCTTAGTACCGTATGTATCTTTGGATAGTTAATTAACTTGAAGCTTTTATTCTATATGTAAGAGGAATTACCACATATTCTACTACCATACTATGATAGTTTAAAAGGTAACAATAAGTTAAAAAAGACGTTGCCATTATTCTATTAAAAACAGATTGCATCGTTACCTTTCTCCTCCAAAACAGAAATGATTCGGTCTATGGAGGCGAGTCTTCGTTCTCACTAAAATCGATACTATTTTATCTATAGTACCCTGGGTGGTACCCCTTTGTTTCTTATCTTGGGGTCGGAACTTGCTAATATGGAGATGCAAAGAAATGGTACCATGAAACGACCGTATCTCCATATATGTAAGAGGGAACACCCATTGATACTTTCTCTAAAAATAAGAGTTTTTTTCAGAATTTACATCTTTGATTTTTGTGATTTTTTAGGGGTGGGAGTAGAGGGGGGAAGTAATGCACCAAAGAATATTGTAACTAACTTATGTATTCCTAGCGTATCGATTTTTGCATTTAATGGTCCTAGGAACACCATGTGTGCTCTGAGCCACTACCCGAAGTCTGACCGGGTAGGTCATCTACCCCGAGGTCTGACTTCTTCCGGCACAAAAATTAGCAATCATCAACCCCAGTTTCAGATGAATATAATTTCTTGGGTACCAAAATTAGCAGGCTGCTGTTCCGAATTTAAATCCAAAGAGACCCAACCCAGATTCCAGAGAACCGACTTAAGCTCACATGAATTCTTCGTTTAGTTTTGTTTTCAGAATCGTCTTATTTGATTTTGTTGGTTTGATGTTTTTTTTGTATTCTTAATTTTATTTTATTTTGCGCTATATAGAGACAGGGAAAAGAAAAGTATAGGAGATTTAATTGGCCTGCTCCGTTTTTTCTTCTAGCCAATCTGCTAAGATCTTATATATTTGGATGCGTTATGATTATTTTACTTCTCTGGCTATTTTATCAGAAAGTTCATGCTGCTCTGATCAGTGATCTATGGACTAGGGCCCGACCGATATATCGGCCGACCAATATTATTGGGCTGATATGAGGGTTGGTGTCATTATGGATACCGAGAATTCAGAGTTCTTAGTTCTTTATTTAACAATAAAAATCATAAAAAAAATTACTTCAACACAATCCCCCCCCCCCATAAGGCTCCCTGGCCGGGAAAGAACAAGGGAGAAAAGAAAATATCAACACAAAAAAAATATATAAATAAAATCCAAAAAAATCCAATCGCCCCACCTTAATAATCTTCAAAATGACAACTTCGTGCAGACTCAGGGAGCGTGTTTCCAGACCCTGTTGCAAGTTGTCAGAGGGTTGAAGTCAGACCTCACTGATGGAGTTTGAAGAATCTGTAAATTGCTGGAAGTGCGGAGATAATAAGTCGTTTGATCAGAAACAAAAGATATATTATTACTTAGAGCAGAAGGAAGATGGCCGTGCAGCTGTAAAAAAAAAATGAAAGAAGAACAAGAGAGAAAATAGAGAGATTTCAAATCAAGCAAGGGTTTAAGTGAAGATCGGTTAGATTCCTTAATAAGAGTCCTTGCTTTTATCATAAAGTTTTGAAAGTGGCTTCAGAGACGAGGGAAAAGCTGACATCCAAATAACAGAACAATATGAAACATAAGACTGATCTAGGCTGTAGAACAAGATTCTAAGAATCAACCCTGGAAATATGTGTTTGAGCTTTCTAAGGATTCCAAGACTCCAGGAAACTTTCATTCTAATCAGGTCAATATGATGCTTGAAAGAAAGATTTTCGTCAAGCAAGATGCCTAGGAATCGAACGTAACGATCCTTAGGTCTACTTACAGAGCCTCTTGACACGCGTATTTCATTTAAGTCATGGCAAGCCTTTGAGACTCTGGAGAAAATGAGAAAAAAAGACTTTCCGACATTTAAGGCAAGATAATTTACATGAAACTACTGGATAACTCTAAGTGCATCCGGTAAGGACGAACTCCTGTCACAATTAGTAACGGATGCTGGTTGACAAAGACGACAGCAAATGGTTCGGTTTTAAATTTTGAATTACATTAATAAGTCATTGGCGTAGATTAAAAAGAGTATCGGCCCAATGACAGATCCTTATGGAACACCAAACTCTATTCCAGAAGGGTTAGAAAATTGCGGATCAACCGAGATGATTCGACCAGATTAATATGATAGAAAAATAGAATAAGCATTCCCTCTTATACGAGTATGGGGCAGTTTCCAAAGAAGAATCTTGTGTGTTAATGAGTTGAATACTTTTCGTACATCGAGAAAAAGAACAGCAGGAATCAGACCAAAGTCAAGAACTGAATGTAGATAGTTCAAGAGAGCTGCCCATGCATGCTCAGTTGAGTACTTCGTCCTAAAACAAACTGAAAATTGTGAAAGAAGTGTTTAGAATTAAGAAAATCAAGAAGTCAAAAAAGCACAGCTTTTTCAAAAACTTTACTAAACACTGATAGAAGAAATATGGGACGGTAATTTGCTGGATAATTCCTTGATCCACCTTTAAAAAGAATAATAACGCAAGCACGCTTTAAAGCACTTGGGAAGACACCCTTTTCAAAAGAAATATTGATAAGTCTCGTGAGGGCAGAAACGATGACCGGAAGAATGAACTTGACAACCTTAGTCAGAATACAGTCTGGGCCAGAAGATGAAGAACCCCTCAAACCATTGACAATTTTGGCTATTTCAGCTTCATAGGCAGGTTCCAATGTCATTGATTTAGGAAAAGGTGGTCCAAGGTAACACCTAAAATCAGGTAGAGAAGAAGAAGGACTTACAGAAGAGGCTGTAGTTTTGCATGCATCCCAAAGATTATTTTTTTTCCTCAAATTTTTAAGGAGTCATGGAGTCATCCAAGGATTCAAAGGGATTGTTCTTTTCAATGCCAGATTTGACTGGGGCGCATCACATGTATCCAAGGTAACTTGTTTCAAAAAAAATCATAAAAGGAATTAAACAAAGAATCTATATCAGAGTCATTTTCAGAAATACTCCACGAACGACCCGCCAAACGTCACCTAAGAAGATGCAAGCTCTGATCATTAAACTTTAAAGAGGAAAAAAACTAGCTCCTTGGATTCTCCTAGGCAACGAATCGGAAAAAATCATACGTGAAAAAAACAGAAAATAGTCTGAGATATCTCTCGTCAATACAGAATTTTGCACTAAGGCCAACGATGAAAAAATATTATCAAGCAAAGAAGCAGTAGTGTTAGTAATGCGAGTTGGAATGCATGCAAGTCTCAAAAAGACCAGTAAAATTAGGGTGGCCACTACGCGCTATTTTTTTTCAACTCATCAAACGAAGAACAAAGACCCTGTACATTAAGCTGAAGCACAGGGAAACTACCATCTCGTTTGGATACTCGATCAAAATCCGATACATACTTACTACTAACTGAAAAATGGGGATTTGATGGTAATTTATTAGACTGACCTACTGAATTATTAATCAAACTAAGAACATCTATTGGGTTATTTTCAAGCTGAAGTAGTTGCTCACCCAAGGAAGAAATGTCACCCGAACTAGAGTCAGACAAATTCAAAATACTTACAAACTATGACCTATCACGCCCCACTCACCACCCAGCTTGGTATGACATATGGAAAGCAACTAGGCAAACAGGAAGATGAACTGATTTTTTTGAGACAAATGAAAATGAAACACAAAAAATAAAGGCCAAAAACAGAGAACTTAGGTAAGAGAAAAACTTGTATACAAAATGGAAAACAACGAAAACATAACTAAATCTCACAAGCCTGGAGAAAAATTTGTATATCTTAACTCACGAAATAAAAACACTAACAATATCAAACAAATAACTAAGGAATGAACGAATAACACCAATTACTCATCACCTCCAACTGAAACAGCCGGGGAGGGAACCACAGAGACTGTATAACTAGATAGTTTAAAGGGAACGAAACTCGAGTCCTCAATTCGCAACCAAATCTTACTCTTAGAAGACTTTTTCGCTTCTATCCTTACACTAATCACTAATAACGATTAACTAACCATACACTAATCCAAGTGCAACTAATTAGTTTGGCTTATTTATTTTTGCAGTTTAAAGTGGCAACACAGACAAAAATATAGGACTTTCCTAAAAACTTCATAAACTTCATGAACTTCATTCTGTGAAAGAGAAACAGAGACGTAACGTAACTCGTAGAAAATATTGGGCCTCAAAAAGCTTTCTGTTTTTTAATGGGATTCAAATTTCATATAAAAAGGATAGTCAGACTTTTGCGTTCATGTTACTGGCTCACAACTTTACAAGGCAACAACGGGTAATAAAGACGGTTTTAATTTGTTTCCCTTTCTGAAATACGCCTAAGGAATAATACGACTGTCTAAAGAGAAGGCGTCACAAAAATAAGCCAATGAAAATAGGCAGCACTCGAAAGTATCAGATAGAAGCTTCTCTTTTTCTGTTTGGTTTAAACCTTATAATTATTTGGTGGAGGATTCAAAGAAGAAAATAAGCACTTGGGAAAGTTTGCGTTAAAAAAAGTGTTAGATATGTTTAGTTTCATGCAGTTATAAACCTATTACAATCAATGAAGCATTTTAAAATATATTCAAACCACCTATAAATTACTTGCTGCATGTTCCAACCAGCAAATTAAAAGGTAATCTTCCATTTTGTAATTTGATGAAGGGATCATTAGTTTTTTTCAGAAAAGTAAATAAAGCAGAAGAAAACATTTTCAATTTCTTTGGTAAGAAGTTAGGATCCTGGAAAATTCTTGAAGCTCGTTGTTTGCTGAGTTTTTGCTCGTCTGCTTGTGAAATTCCGGGAAAGTTCTTTTGAAATTCCGTGACAATACTTCCTCTCATGTATCTACATTTTTTAATTTCAGGAAAACTTGCGAGAGTTCAGTCAGATTGACAACCACTTTAAACTTGGATTTGAGTCACAAGAAATTAGATCTAAATATCAAATGCCTCAAGGAAAAGTGATTTTAGGAGACATAGAGTCCAAGGAATATCGGAACTTAAACAACATAAAAGATGATCAAAACATTGATGTAAAAAAGAAGAAGAAGGGTAAGGTTTTTATTGACCAATGGTAATGGTAATTGAATAATGAAAACTAATGAAAGGTGGTTAATTGTAACTAGCTGCCAGAAAGCACTTAAGAATTTCAGCAGGGTTGACAGTTTTTTGTTTTCACATTACCCGTAAGAAAATCTTTTGTTTGCTGAAATGGAGACTGAGATTCAAACTTGGAGCAAGAAAAACATTTAAGGTAAGCTGCCACCTCCAAATACAATTCTTGAATTTTTAAATATGCTTCACTGAAAACCCACAAGACCCAACTAGGGGTTAAATTTTCAAGTTTGTATGACTAGTCTCAAGATAATATTTATAAAATTTATTCTGCATTATGGTCCAGCCTTAAAAACGATTGCAGTGCAGGCGGTTCTTGTCAGCTCTGTTATAAAAATTGAAAATTTTATTCTTATTATCCATAAGCCAGCCACGTTTTTTTTCCCCTTAGTTTTTGTGTCTAGGTTTAATTTAAAGCTGAAGTTTCGGAAGGGTAACTGCCTCCCGGGAAGTTAAGATTTTGGTGGACTCCAGGATGAAAATTTGAGAAAAACTGTCCAGGAACAGTTGAATACTGAACTGAAGAATTCAGGCACGTATGCAGGAATTTGTTTCGGGGGAGGGGCCCCATTTGTTTCGGGGGGGGGAGGGCAAATCCTTCAAACCCATTAATCTGTGAGAAAAATCAGAAAATTATGGGAAAATGAAAAAAATCGTGAGATTTCGGGTGGGGGGCCCGGAGGCCCCCCCCTGCGTACGTCCCTGGAAGAATTTAAAATTTGACACTGTGGAAGATGCATGGAACAATTTTAGGAAAAAAATTTGTGAAGCTTCTGATGGTGTGAAAATGAAAGAGCTTTATGTTTAATAGACAGGAGAAGGAGCTTGTAGGAGCTTGTAGAAGAGTTATCTCAGTTATACATCATATGAAAACAAAAGTAATGTAAAGAAAGTGGGAAAAAGCATTAAAATATGAACTAGGAGGTGTTAAATGGAAGTCATGGATAAAATTGCAAAGGATCTGGAAGACGCAGCTAGACGGTATAATAGTAAAATATTGTACTGGCATGCTACTAAATTAAGAGGGAGTAGTCAATCCGGACTTATCCCAGTTAAAGGTAGGAACGGAGCTATGATTAGTGACAAAGAAAGGGTTAAAGAGAAATGGCCAGAACATTTTGAGAATTTGCTAAACCGAGATAAAATTGCAGGAAAAGATCTAGAGGAAAATGAAAAAAGTTTGTGATACCGTGGATTGTAAGAAAGAATAAGCGACATCACTAAAAGGACTAAAAAAATATTAAGACTCCAGGTGTTGATAGTGTGGTGAATGAGTTTTTTAAATATGGTGGCTCTGAGGTTAGAAATAAATTACTGAACATTATAAATATGATTTTTGAAAGAGGGGAAATACCTAGCGATTTCAGGAAAACTTCAATTAAACCACTGTATAAAAAGGGTGATAAGAGTGAGTGTGGTAATTATTGAGGCAATAGTCTGACCTCGGTAGGTAGCAAATTACTTAGTAATATGTTTTTTTTAGACTGAGAGATGCTGTGGACAAATTTATCAGAGAAGAACAGTGCGGTTTAAGAAAAGGTAGAGGAGGTGTCGACCCTTTACTGAAAAAAATATATTTTTTTTACTTTCATAACTTTAATAAATCAAATCAAAATATTAACATATAATTACTAAATATCAGTATATGTATATTAAACTGACAATGCACATTCATTTGTATTTTTTCAGTAAAGTGCAAATTATGTTCTGGCCTTGGGAAGGCATAGGAGTTTTGAGCCCAACTCATGTTAATTTCTGCTCGTTTTGAGTTTGTCTCGGTTATTTATTGTAATTTCTGTTCGTTTTGGGTATTATTTATTTATCGATGCTGATTTGTGGCAGTTTCACGCTTGGTACATTATTTGATTCTATTTTTGCTCATTTTTTGTTTAATGGAGTTCTTTACTTTTCTTTGAAAAACTTATTTCATGAAAAAGTTTTTTTAATTAATTTCTGCTCGTTTTATATTGACATAGTCTTTTCAGGGAAAAAGAAAATAATACTTTAAATCTTTTCGTTTTTTTAAGACTTTATAGTTTGGCCTGCTATTTGTATGCCCGAGAAAAATTTTCAGTATTTTTAACAAGATACACCCTTTTAAAAATATGGACACTAATAGTAGTGTTTAATTAGTTTCATACCTCCCCTAGTTGACCTGAAATGGAAAACTTGATACCATTCGCAAAAAAATCTGTTTAATTACTTTGTTATCTTGGATAAACTTACGCTGTTTTGATTTGGTTAAGTTTTAAGAGCAGAAGTAGTCAAGAAAGTTTGAACATAATACCCTCAGTCGTTTTGGGATACTCTTGAGATGCCTTATTAGGATCTAGCATTAACACAGCGCATTTTGATTTAATCTTAAGGCAACATTTAGTTTTTTAAACATAATGGGCAAATGAGAGGGTGGGCGTGGGAGGGGGCTTAGTTGCCCTCCAATCACTTTGGACTATTAAGAAGGGCATCAGCCCTTTCTATTTTCAATCGAATGAGCCCTTTTCGAAGTTCCTACGACCACTTCTTCGATAAAAAGTGCCCTGGTCTAAACAACAGCAACAACAAAAAATAATACATTATACCGACATCGATCTTTACTATAAAAATTTCAAGCCTTCCAATCAAGTTCGAATATCAAAAAGGGCACTAGGCCTTTCGATTTCCAATCAAAAGCGCACTTTTGAGTTTCTACGACAAACGTTTTCTATAAACATCTTATATGTCCCCAGGGCATAAATTAAAGCCCTTATCTTAAGGGCTGTTAGGGTGGTTGTCATCCTCTAAGACCTAATTTCCAAAACTTTTCAACTACGTTAAACAAAATGGCTATCTCAAAATTTTGATTGGATATGTTTGGGGAATTGGTGGGCGTGAAAGGGGCGTTAGTCAATCTCCAATCACTTTCCACAATAAAAAAATGCACTAGCCATTTCAATTTCCAATCAAATGAACCCTTTTTGAAGTTTCTACGACAACGCGTTCAATAAAAACCTTATATGCCCACAGGGCATAACTTACAACCCTTGCCCTGAGGGCTGGGGGGGTTGTTATCCTCAAAGACCTAATTTCCAGAGCTTTCTACTACGTTGAACAAAATGGCTATCTGAAAATTTTGATTGGATATGTTTGGGGGAATGGTGGGCGTGAGACGGGGTTTAGTTACCCTCCAATTACTTTCCACTATTAAAAAGAGTACTAGCCCTCTCAATTTCCATTTGAATGAGCCCCTTTTGAAGTTTTTACGACAACTCTTTCTATAAAACCTTATATGCCCGCAGGGCATAACTTACAACCTTCGCCCTGGGGGCTATGGGGGGTCTGTCATCCTTAAATACATAATTTCCAGAACTTCCAACTACGTTGAACAAAATGGCTATCTCTAAACTTTGATTGAATGTTTTTAGGGAAATGGTGAGCGTGAGAGGGGGGTTAATTACTCTCCACTCACTCTCGAGTATTAAAAAGGAAAATTTCAATTTCCAATCAAATGAGCCCTTTCTGAAATTTCTACAACAACTTTCTATATAAACCTTATATGCCCCCAGGGCATAACTTACAACCCTTGCACTGAGGGCTCTGAGGGGGTTATAAACCTAAAAGACCTAATTTCCAGAACTTTCAACTACGTTGAAAAAATGGATATCTCAATATTTTGATTGGATGTGTTTGGGAAAATGGTGGGCGTAAGAGGGGCGGCTTTAGTCGCTCTCCAATCACTTTTAAGTATTAAAAAAGTCACTAGCCCTTTCAATTTCCAACTAAATGAGCCCTTTTGAAGTTTCTACGACAACGCTTTCAATAAAAACCTTATATGCCCCCCAGAACATAACTTACAAACCTTGCCCTTAGGGCTGCGTGGGGAGGGGTTGTCATCCTTAAAGAACTAATTTCCAAAAATTTCAACTACGTTGAATAAAATTGCTGTCTAAAAATTTTGATTGGATGTGTTTGGGGAAAAGGTGGGCGTGAGAGGGGGGTTAGTTGCCCTCCAATCACTTTCGACTATTAAAAAGGGCATTAGCCCTTTGAATTTCCAATCGAATGAGTTTTTTGAAGTTTCTATGACAACGCCTTCTATAAAAACCTTATATGCCTCCAGGGCATAACTCAAAACCCTTGCCCTGAGGGTTGTGGGGACTGTCCTCCTCAAAACATATTTTCTATCTGGAAATCAACTACGCTGAACAAAATGGTTACCTCAAAATTTGATTGGATGTGTTTTGGGGAATGATGGGGCGTGGGGGGGGGGGAGCTAGTAGCCCTCCAATCACTTTCGACTTTTAAAAACGGCACTAGCCACTCCAATTTCCACTCGAAGTTGCCCTTTTCGAAGTTTCTACGACAACTCCTTCGATACGAAGTGCCCTGGTCTAAGACCCCGAAAACAATACATTGTGCCAACATAGATCTTTACTTAGGCAGTACTATTGCGCTGCCTATGATACCAGACAAATGCATTAAAGTGAGTAGTGCTATGTACGAGACTAACAACTGCTGCGGTTGAGATAGGAAATGAGGTTAGCAGCTGGTTTGTATTAAATCAGGAGTTAGGCACGGTTGTGTTCTGTCCCAATTTATGTGGATAATTTTGATAGACTTTGCACTAAGGAGCACAGGAAAGGCAATGGGACACCACGGATCAAATGGGGAAGAAAAACTCGCCTGGACTTAGATTACGCTTATGATTTAAGCATATTACATGAAAATGTGAGTAAAATGAATGAACTTTTAGAGTTTATGCGAGTTCAGGGTACTGGAATAGGTTTAAGAAATTATGTTAAGAAGACTAAGTCACTAATGCTAGGAATAAGGGAAGATATAAAGGTGAAATTGGGTAACTAAAAGATTGATCAGGTGGACAGCTTCTCTTATCTTGGTAAAATTATTAGTAAGAGCGGTGGGAGCAGTGAAGATGTTAAAAGTAGAATAGAAATCGAGATGCGTGCTCTAAGAGAGGTGCGAAGAAGAATTGATTCCATACAGACAAATTTTATACGTAATTGATTTTTCTTTAATTTAGCAATTTTTTACTTGATTTAAATTTGCTGACGGGTCTATTTAAGTTTATTCAGATTTTGCGTATTTATTTTTTTCGTATGCGTTTTAATTTCAGCAGGAAGAAATACTTGCAGAGAGTGAATAGTTATGACAAAATGGAAAATATAACATTGCAATTAGTCTTTTGACTCGTAAGGCAACTTCAAAAATTGATTGACCAGCTTTTATGGTTTACGGGTTTCTTTGACGGGTTTTACGGGTTTCTTTGATCGAGTTTACGGGTTTCTTTGTAGTTTTGTCTTTATTACCACCAAGCACCGTTTGCTTGTGAAAACCATCTAAAAAAATACTTTATCTCATCTAATTTGATGAATTACAAAAAGAATTAAGTTACGCAACAAGTTGCAGGTTTTTTACAAGAAATATTTTTCCTAGTTAGTTCCTGGACAATTTAGAATTTAGGCTTCACCGTTTACGTGTAATCTTTTTCTCTGAAATTGGGACAGATTATTAACTAGAAACAATTATGTTTATTGTAGGAAACTACTGTGAAAAAAAAACTGCTATTTACTGTTGTAACCGTACTTGGAAGCAGTTTCACTTAATTGGGTTTATAACCTACTCTCAAATGAACGACTTGGAACAATTTTCTAAAGTGGTGGGGGATTTTCCATGGGGATAATTGTCCATGAAGGAAAATTTTTCAAATACTTCTAAATTAAAAAACCTGGAAATTGTTTCCTGGAAAATCAGGAATTAAATTTCACAGAAGTTGAAGAAAATCGGATAGTCAAAACATGACTGAAAATTTTAGGAAAACCTGGAACGCATGCAACACGTAAATTTGACTACTACTCCTACTACTGACAACGCATCTTAGCACAAAGCCCCCTGGGGCTGACAAAGCAGCGTAGGGTACTGTAGAAATATGCCTAATTGATTTATTTTAGAAATTTAGCAGTTTTTTCACTTGATTTATATTTGTTAACGGACCTATTTACGTTTATTCAGTTTCTGTACATTTGCTTTCTTTTTCGTATGCATTTTATTTCCAGAAGGAAAAAATGCTTTTGGAGAATGAATACTTATGAAAAAAATACTAATTAGCCTTTTGACTTGAAAGAATTCAATAGATGTCGAACACATCTAACCAACATTAAAAAAAAAAAGTTTCGTAACAATTTGCAAGTTTTCTACAAGAAACTTTTTTTTAGTTAGTTTCTGGGCAATTTAGAAGGCTGTTTTCACGTTTTACGTGTTATCTTTTTCTTGGAAAATGGGATGAAGCTTCAACTAGAAACCATAATATTTAGGGCAGAAAACTAGTAACATATTACATAACTAGAATATTTTTTGATAATTTATTGAATAATATAAGACTTTATTTTCGAAGAGGCTGAAAAATAAATTAGGCTTATAACGATAGATGACGTTTTAAAGTTCCCAGTGCCCGGGGAAAATGTCGGTTTTGTGTCCCCTCCCCACCACCAGAACTACAGCATAAGTAGATCATAGTATTGACGAAAAAAACCTCAGTTTTGCGCCCCTCAGAGGCTACGCCCGGGCATAGCAGTCCCCCCCTGCCTCCCAAGCTACGCCGCTGAACCCAACTTTGAGTGTGATTGAACCTTTGACGTTATTTGACTAAAGCTGAACTACAGTCAGCTTCAAGCATTTACTTTCTGTAGTCACAGCTACTCTCTCCGTTTTACCCTCAAACTTTAATTGACATTTCGTAAATCCTGCCAGAAAGTAGTCAGCGTGTAGGAACAATTACATGGCATTTAATAAGACCACGTATTTAATTTTCCCATATTTTGCCATATTGTCAAAGAAACAACCGTTCAACATTCGGACTCTATCAAAGCAGTGGTTGGCTTGGCTCAATTCAACTCAAGTAACATTGTTCATATTCTGAAGCCACTCTTTATACCTCTTTTGATAAAACTGGTCAAATTCAATTTTAATATAATAATCTAAAATCTAGTTTTCCACGATATTCAGGGACATATAAAAATTCAAAAAAAATTCTAGCAAGCAAAGAAACAAGTACACCAAAAAGGTGTCATACTCTTCGTTAAACTAGGAATTTCTTAATAAAATGGAACAAAACGGGAGGAGCTGCTTTTGTGTCAATGTCTAGTTTTTCTTCCGTTGTAAAATATTTGGTCGGATAGCTTGGTACTTTTTCTGTTTATTCCCCCACTATTATGTTTTTTTTTTTCGGAAAAAAGCAGAAAAAAAGCAGCTTTTTTTAGTAATGTTACCGATTCTACTCCGTTTTTTCATTTTTCACACTCTTTTCTTTTTTACTGTCTTTGCTGTTTTTTTCATTAGTGTCTTCCTTACAAATTCATATTTGAAATCAAATTTGAATGCAGTGATTGACTTGTATCAGTCCTATTTAAGTTGCTGCATATTTATGATGCAGGTAAGTTGAACAGTCAGGAACTGTTCTCTTTCACAGGGCGATATTTTTTTTTTTTCATTAGTAAACCAAATGCGTTTTTTAAGCTTTTTTCAAATTGATTCCATGCCGGTGACTATTTGCAATAAATAGTGGACATTTTTTGCCCCCAAACACTCACGGAAGGGTTGCCACAACCCTTTTCTCAAGAGAAGGAAAAGTTCCATAGGAAGGAAATTGAGGAAGCACTTGCATTGTAGCCAAGGTAAAGATTTCATTTATTAGATATTTTGGTTAAATCGTAATATTTTGCCTTATTAACTTTGTGTATTGCCACAAATAACGTGTGTTTGTGTGATGTTTTTGTGTCTCTTCAATTTCATCCTTTAGTAGGCTTTTTTTTACGTACAAAAAGAACAAGAAGGCACGTTCAAAAAATTAAAGTTTTACCTTTTTTTAGGCGCGTCAGTCAAGGAAAAAAATTGTCCTTATGTGATGGAGATTTAAAGCTAATGTGCAGGCACCTTAATATATGCCATCATAAAGTATTCAAGGCAAATAGGAAGTCCTTAACTTAATATAATTTAAACTAGACGGCAGAATTTTTCCGTTGGTGATCCTGCTGATGATCATAAAAAGTTTGTCTTTATTATTTTCAGTTATTTTTCGGTAACTTTAGTATTTTTATACATTTTTAATCAGTATTAGAACAGATTTTTCTAGGAAACGGTTTAAGCAGGAATGTCAACTATTGGTTGAAAATATTTTTTGGACATAACTTACGGTTCCAGGCGTTAAAATACCCCCCTCCCCCACGGAAAATACCCCTCCCCCCCGCGGAAAATACCCCCGCGGAAAATACCCCCCACCCACGGAAAATACCACCCCCGGAAAATATCCCCCCGCGGAAAATAACCCCGGTAAATACCCCCCCCCCCCCCCCCCGTGGAAACTAAGGCTTTCCAAATTTGAGAATTTTTTTTGAGATTTTTTTTTCCGTAGGGGTTGCGAATTTTGGTACTAAAATTCAAGAACACACCAGTTTTTCGTTACTTTAGAAATAAATTTGGGCTATAGATTTGTTTATTAGGGGGGGGGGGGGGTAAAGTATAGCGGGTCTACATGCAAAATGTGTTTGGTACAATTATTCTGCATATTAGATAGATAGATAGAGAAGTGTATTTTAAAGCCAAACTAAACGGCCATGAACACAGTAAAATAACATATATGAAAGGCACAAATAACATAAATCCGCGGAGGGGGGGGGGGGTATTTTCTGCGGTTGGGTATTTTCTGGAGGGGGGGGGGGGTATTTTCCGCAGGGTATTTTTTAGGGGGAGGGGGTATTTTCCGGGGGTATTTTCCAGGGGGTCATCGCCCGGGGGGATAAACGCCGGCCACCATAACTTACATAGCTGATAGACTCCCACTATCTAGTGACAATAGATGTTTCTAATGAGTTTTTCACACAGCCTAACAAATGTCCCATTTGCTTCCTCAGAGAGGCTACATCAAAGTTAATTTTCTTCAATACATTTTTTCTAAATGTTGTTTCCTGTTAATATTCTGCGACAGAAACTATAAGAAACAAGAAAAAATTAGCAGCCTTGTCTATTATATTTAATTGAAAGGGCGACAATGTTCCATAAAAATAGAAATATTGAGTAAAAAAGGAAAATACAGTTTTACTCGATCAAAATGCTGTTGTAATGTTTTGTCTTCTTATTCATTAAAAAATCTTTTTATTCTAGCAGAGTAAGCCCAGGTAAGCAATCCTTATTGAACATTATTTCCAGAAAAAGTTACGTTTGGCTTGAATTTAAATTTTGTAGCCTAAAAGACTTCAATTCAGATTGTTTTATGTTGTTTTAATTGTTTGCAAAACAAAAGGTTTGGTCCAGTCTAACGCTAAAGTTGTTAGACCGAATTTGATTTAAAAAAAAAACTGTTAGACTAAACTTTTATGAACAGATTTTAAATGTTTAAATTTTTTAAAGTCAATAAATCGAAAATTGTTAAGGCTTTAAGGACTTTATTCAAATTAACACATATTTTTTTCCAGTAAAGTGCAAACTATGTTCTGGTTTTGAGAAGGCATGGGGGTTGTCAGCCCTACTCATGTCAATTTTTCCTCGTTTTAGTTTGAATTGATTATTTATTGTAATTTCTGTTGGTTTTGGGTTTCATTTATCTATTCATAGTGATTTGTGGTAGTTTTTACGCTTGGTAGATTATTCGATTTTATTTCTGCTCATTTTTGGTTTAATGGAGTTCTTCACTTTTCTTTGAAAAACTGTTTTTGTGGAAAAAGTTTTTAAAATTAATTTTCTGCTCGTTTTTTATTGAAATAGTCTTTCTAGTGGAAAAAATAAATAGTATTTTTATCTTTTCTGTTTTTTCTGTAAGATTGAAAGATCTTAAGCCGAACTGGCCGGCCATGACAAAAAAAAAAACAACAAAGAGAAAAATCTCAGTGAAAAAAAAACGAGACTGCGGCCAGTGGATATTGAATATTGAATACTGGATATTGAAGTCATTATGAAACTAATTATCATAGTAAATGAATTTTAATTTTATTTTGGTTTTAGAGGGGAGTTTTATAGACAAATTTTTGGGTTACCTATGGGGGTATCTCTCTCTCCTTTATTGGCAAATCTTTTCATAGATTCTATTGAAACCTCCGCTATACACAGTTTTAGAATCTCCCTTGTTTCTGGGGTGGGTTCAAGGATGATGTGGTTTGCGTTCGGAAATGTGGATTGGACTCCTTAGACCTATTTTGTAAGAATTTAAATAGTTTTGATAACAATATTAAATTTACAGTTGAGTTTGAGGAAAATAACAAATTACCTTTTCTGGATATTTTATTAATTAAAAGTGATCTCCATTTACTTTTCTCGATTTATAGAAAACCTACGCACAATGATAGGTATTTGAATTATCATTCTTGCCACCCTATAAGTAGAAAGGACCCTAAAGGTCCCACGAGTCACCCCTGCTGCCACCTACAACTTTTTTACATAATTTATGCATGTTTTTATGGTTTTTGTCAGTGAGAATGGAAAAACAGGATTTTTCTCACTTTGATGGTTGTTTCTTGGACGGTTATGAGTGTTAGTCAATTTATTTGATGTTTTTCATGGATGTCAACATCAATTTATGTCTGTTTTATGGTTTTTGTCAGTGACAATGAAAAAACAGGAATTTTCTCACTTTGATGGATGTTTTCTGGATTATTGAGTCTAACGGGGACAGAGTCAATGACCTCTTTTTCCCAGGTCGATTTATTTGTTGTTGTTGTTGTTTTGGCCAAGTGCACGCTCGGGGCGAGTGTTAAGATCCAGGAATAGGAAAACAGGATCACGTGTTTCCCTTTCGTGAATCAATAATTCCCCTTAGAAACAACAAATTAATTCCCCTTTCATGACAAATCAATCAACCATGACATCGTCTGTCAGACATTAGGAAACTTCGCCCAGAAACAATTCACCTTGACATCACCTGTCAGATATTAATAAACTTTGCCCTGGAAACAATTCTGGTCGAACTCCAAAGATATTAATAGACTTCGCCCCCGGAAACAATTCTCAAATAAACTCCGGTGAATGTTTTGATCTTAGAGATGAAGAGATGGAACGTGGGAAAGGGTTTCTTAGTAATTTGAAATGTGACAGCGCAGGGATGCCAAAAACAAAAGGAACACGCTGAAATTACGTTTAGGGGTTATTTGAGCGAAACCGTTTTAGACATTTTAGGGAAATATTTCGGCGAAACAGTTAGAGACATTTTAAAAGATGATTTTAGAAGATGTTTTAGAAGAGGTTTTGAGTGTGGTCGTTATAATACACAAGTTCCATTTTGAACAGTGTCGTGAGGTCCCCTACCCCAACCCCAAAGGGCTCCGATCCCCCTACCCCAACCCCGAAGGAAGCCCCCGTTCCCCCAAAGGTTCCCCCGGGCTCCCAAAGGGCCACCGGAGCCCCAAACGGCTCCTGAGAGCCCCCATGTTGTAATGTTACCTTTTTAAGGGGGTCCGAGTCCAAAGGGCCTCCCGCCCAATTTTTTGAAGCAACCCATCCTTTTCACCCCACAAACTTTACAAATACATTCCCCCCCCCCCCCCCAAAGGGCCACCGGAGCCCCAAAGGCCCCTGAGCCCCCATTTTTTAATACTTTTTTAAGGCTTTACTATATCTTTTCAGAACAATTTCCTTTCTTAATGTCCCTTCTAAACCCATTTTACAACTTGAAGTACCCATCTATTTTCACTCACAACTTTACTTTACAGCTTTTCGGATACCTCAACACCATGAAATACTTTTATAAAGGCATTTCAGAGCATCTTTTTTTCTTAATGTCTCTTCTAAACCCATTTTTTACAAGTTGAAGCACCCATCCTTTTCACCCCAAACTTTACATACAGCTTTTTGGATACCTCAACACCAAGAAATACTTTTCAAAGGGCATTTCAGAGCAACTTGTTTTTCTTAATGTCCCTTTTAAACCATTTTTACAAGTTGAAGCATCCATCCTTTTCACCCACAACTATACTTTACAGCTTTATGGATACCTCAACACCAAGAAATACTTTTCAAAAGGCTTTTCAGAGCAAGTTCCTTTGTTAATGTCCCTTCTAAACCTATTTTCCAACTTGAAGTACCCATTCTTTTCACCCACAACTTTACATTACAGCTTTTTGGATACCTCAACACCAAGAAATACCTTTCAAAAGGCATTTCAGAGCAATTTCCTTTCTTAATGTCCCTTCTAAACCATTTTCCAACTTCAAGCATCCATCCTTTTCACCCACAACTTCACTTTACAGCTTTTTGGATACCTCAACACCAAGAAATACCTTTCAAAAGGCATTTCAGAGCAACTTTTTTTCTTAATGTCCCCTCTAAACCCATTTTCCAACTTGAAGTACCCATCCGTTTTCACCCCCAACTTTACTTTACAGCTTTTTGGATACCTCAACACCAAGCAATACTTTTCAAAGGCATTTCAGAACAAGTTCTTTTCTTAATGTCCTTCCTAAACCCATTTTCCAATTGAAGTACTCATCTTTTCCCCCGCAACTTTACTATACTGCCTTTTTGAATACCTCAACACCAAGCAATACTTTTCAAAGACCATTTTCAGAACAAGTTCTTTTCATAATGTCCATCCTAAACCCATTTTACAAGTTGAAGCATCCATCCTTTCACCCACAACTTTATTTTACAGCTTTTTGAATACCTCAACACTAATGAAATACCTTTCAAAAGGCATTTCAGAGCAACTTTTTTTCTTAATGTCCCTTCTAAACCTATTTTCCAACTTGAAGTACCCATCCCTTTCACCCACAACTTTACATTACAGTTTTTTGAATACCTCAACACCAAGAAATACTTTTCAAAAGACATTTCAGAGCAAGTTCCTTTCTTAATGTCCCTTCTAAACCCATTTTACAAGTTGAAGCTTCCATCCTTTTCACCCACAACTATACTTTACAGCTTTTTGGATAGCTTAGAGTCTTAGCTTAGAGTTTTAGTTAGAGTTCTAGTTTAGTTTAGTTATAGTTAAGATTTAGAGTTTTAGCTTAGAGTCATAGCTTAGAGTTTTTTAGTTAAAGTTATATTTTTAGTAAAGTTATAGTTAAGAGTTTAGAGTTTTACCTTAGAGTCATAGCTTAGAGCTTTAGTTAGAGTTCTAGTTCAGTTTAGTTTTAGTTAAGAGTTTAGAGTTTTAGCTTAGAGTCTTAGCTTATAGTTTGTGTTAGAGTTTTTAGTTTAGTTTACTTATAGTTAAGAGTCTCGAGTTTTTTAGCTTAGAGTCTTAGCTTAGAGTTTCTGTTAGAGTTCTAGTTTACTTTACTTCTAGTTAAGAGTTTAGAGTTTTAGCTTAGAGTCTTAGCTTATAGTTTGTGTTAGAGTTCTAGTTTAGTTTAGTAATAGTTAAGAGTTTAGAGTTTTAGCTTAGAGTCTTATTTTAGAGTTTTTGTTAGAGTTCTAGTTTAGTTTAGTTATAGTTAAGAGTTTGGTGTTTTTACCTTAGAGACTTAGCTTAGAGTTTTAGTTTAGTTTAGTTTTAGTTTAGAGTTTTAGCTTAGACTTAGAGTTTTAATTAGCGTTCTAGTTTAGTTTAGTTTTAGTTAAGAGTTTAGAGTTTTAGCTGAGAGTCTTAGCTTTGAGTTTTTGTTAGAGTTCTAGTTTAGTTTAGTTTTAGTTAAGAGTATAGAGTTTTAGCTTAGAGTCTTAGCTTAGAGTTTTTGTTAGAGTTCTAGTTTAGTTTAGTTATAGTTAAGAGTTTGGAGTTTTAGCTTAGAGACTTAGCTTAGAGTTTTAGTTTAGTTTAGTTACAGTTAAGAATTTAGAGTTTTAGCTTAGAGTCATAGCTTAGAGTTTTACTTAAAGTTATAGTTAGGTTAAGTTTTAGTTAAGAGTTTCGAGTTTTTTTAGCTTAGAGTCTTAGCTTAGAGTTTTAGTTAGAGTTCTAGTTTAGTTTAGTTTTAGTTAAGAGTTTAGAGTTTTTTTAGCTTAGAGTCTTAGCTTAGAGTTTTAGTTAGAGTTCTAGTTTAGTTTAGTTTTAGTTAAGAGTTTAGAGTTTTACCAAAGAGTCTTAGCTTAGAGTTCTAGTTACAGTTGAAGTTTAGTTTAGTTACAGTTAAGAATTTGGAGTTTTTAGCTTAGAGTCATAGCTTAGAGTTTTACTTAAAGTTGTAGTTTAGTTAAGTTTTAGTTAAGAGTTTTGAGTTTTAGCTTAGAGTCTTAGCTTATAGTTTGTGTTAGAGTTCTAGTTTAGTTTATTTCTAGTTAAGAGTTTAGAGTTTTTAGCTTAGAGTCTTAGCTTATAGTTTGTGTTAGAGTTCTAGTTTAGTTTAGTAATAGTTAAGAGTTTAGACTTTTAGCTTAGAGTCTTAGCTTAGAGTTTTAGTTAGAGTTCTAGTTTAGTTTAGTATTAGTTAAGAGTTTAGAGTTTTTAGCTTAGAGTCTTAGCTTAGAGTTTTTAGTTAGAGTTCTAGTTTAGTTTTAGTTTTAGTTAAGAGTTTAGAGTTTTACCAAAGAGTCTTAGCTTAGAGTTCTAGTTAGAGTTGAAGTTTAGTTTAGTTACAGTTAAGAATTTAGAGTTTTTAGCTTAGAGTCATAGCTTAGAGTTTTACTTAAAGTTGTAGTTTAGTTTACTTTTAGTTAAGAGTTTCGAGTTTTAGCTTAGAGTCTTACCTTAGAGTTTTTGTTAGAGTTCTAGTTTAGTTTAGTTTTTAGTTAAGAGTTTAGAGTTTTACCTTAGAGTCTTAGCTTAGAGTTTTAGTTAGAGTTCTAGTTTAGTTTAGTTATAGTTAAGAATTTAGAGTTTTAGCTTAGAGTCATAGCTTAGAGTTTTAGTTAAAGTTATAGTTTAGTAAAGATACAGTTAAGAGTTTAGAGTTTTACCTTAGAGTCATAGCTTAGAGCTTTAGTTAGAGTTCTAGTTCAGTTTAGTTTTAGTTAAGAGTTTAGAGTTTTAGCTTAGAGTCTTAGCTTATAGTTTGTGTTAGAGTTCTAGTTTAGTTTACTTATAGTTAAGAGTCTCGAGTTTTTAGCTTAGAGTCTTAGCTTAGAGTTTTCTGTTAGAGTTCTAGTTTAGTTTACTTCTAGTTAAGAGTTTAGAGTTTTAGCTTAGAGTCTTAGCTTATAGTTTGTGTTAGAGTTCTAGTTTAGTTTAGTATTGTTAAGAGTTTAGAGTTTTAGCTTAGAGTCTTAGCTTAGAGTTTTTGTTAGAGTTCTAGTTTAGTTTAGTTATAGTTAAGAGTTTGGTGTTTTACCTTAGAGACTTAGCTTAGAGTTTTAGTTTAGTTTAGTTTTAGTTTAGAGTTTTAGCTTAGACTTAGAGTTTTAGTTAGAGTTCTAGTTTAATTTAGTTTTAGTTAAGAGTTTTAGAGTTTTAGCTGAGAGTCTTAGCTTAGAGTTTTTGCTAGAGTTCTAGTTTAGTTTAGTTTTAGTTAAGAGTATTGAGTTTTAGCTTACAGTCTTAGCTTAGAGTTTTTGTTAGAGTTCTAGTTTAGTTTAGTTATAGTTAAGATTTTGGAGTTTTAGCTTAGAGACTTAGCTTAGAGTTTTAGTTTAGTTTAGTTACAGTTAAGAATTTAGAGTTTTAGCTTAGAGTCATAGCTTAGAGTTTTACTTAAAGTTATAGTTTAGTTTAGTTTTAGTTAAGAGTTTTGAGTTTTTAGCTTAGAGTCTTAGCTTAGAGTTTTAGTTAGAGTTCTAGTTTAGTTTAGTTTTAGTTAAGAGTTTAGAGTTTTACCAAAGAGTCTTAGCTTAGAGTTCTAGTTAGACTTGAAATTTAGTTTAGTTACAGTTTAAGAATTTAGAGTTTTAGCTTAGAGTCATAGCTTAGAGTTTTACTTAAAGTTGTAGTTTAGTTAAGTTTTAGTTAAGAGTTTCGAGTTTTAGCTTAGAGTCTTACCTTAGAATTTTTGTTAGAGTTCTAGTTTAGTTTAGTTTTAGTTAAGAGTTTAGAGTTTTACCTTAGAATCTTAGCTTAGAGTTTTAGTTAGAGTTCTAGTTTAGTTTAGTTATAGTTAAGAATTTAGAGTTTTAGCTTAGAGTCATAGCTTAGAGTTTTAGTTAAAGTTATAGTTTAGTAAAGTTATAGTTAAGAGTTTAGAGTTTTACCTTAGAGTCATAGCTTAGTGCTTTAGTTAGAGTTCTAGTTCAGTTTAGTTTTAGTTAAGAGTTTACAGTTTTAGCTTAGAGTCTTAGCTTATAGTTTGTGTTAGAGTTCTAGTTTAGTTTACTTATAGTTAAGAGTCTCGAGTTTTTAGCTTAGAGTCTTAGCTTAGAGTTTTCTGTTATAGTTCTAGTTTAGTTTACTTCTAGTTAAGAGTTTAGAGTTTTAGCTTAGAGTCTTAGCTTATAGTTTGTGTTAGAGTTCTAGTTTAGTTTAGTAATAGTTAAGAGTTTAGAGTTTTAGCTTAGAGTCTTAGCTTAGAGTTTTTGTTAGAGTTCTAGTTTAGTTTAGTTATAGTTAAGAGTTTGGTGTTTTACCTTAGAGACTTAGCTTAGAGTTTTAGTTTAGTTTAGTTTTAGTTTAGAGTTTTGCTTAGACTTAGAGTTTTAATTAGAGTTCTAGTTTAGTTTAGTTTTAGTTAAGAGTTTAGAGTTTTAGCTGAGAGTCTTAGCTTAAAGTTTTTGTTAGAGTTCTAGTTTAGTTTAGTTTTAGTTAAGAGTATAGAGTTTTAGCTTAGAGTCTTAGCTTAGAGTTTTTGTTAGAGTTCTAGTTTAGTTTAGTTATAGTTAAGAGTTGGAGTTTTAGCTTAGAGACTTAGCTTAGAGTTTTAGTTTAGTTTAGTTACAGTTAAGAATTTAGAGTTTTAGCTTAGAGTCATAGCTTAGAGTTTTACTTAAAGTTATAGTTTGGTTAAGTTTTAGTTAAGGGTTTCGAGTTTTAGCTGAGTCTTAGCTTAGAGTTTTTGTTAGAGTTCTAGTTTAGTTTAGTTTTAGTTAAGAGTTTAGAGTTTTACATTAGAGTCTTAGCTTAGAGTTTTTGTTAGAGTTTTAGTTTTAGTTTAATTTTAGTTAAGAATTTGATGTTTTACCTTTGAGTTTCAGCTAGAGTTCTAGTTTAGTTTACTTTTAGTTAAGAGTTTAGTGTTTTACCTTAGAGTCTTAGCTTAGGGTTTTAGTTAGAGTTCTAGTTTAGTTTAGTTATAGTTAAGAGTTTAGAATTTTAGCTTAGAGTCTTAGCTTACAGTTTTTGATAGAGTTCTAGTTTATTTTAGTTTTAGTTAAGAGTTTAGAGTTTTTAGCTTAGAGTCTTAGATTAGAGTTTTTGTTGAAGTTCTAGTTTAGTTTAGTTTTTTTAATAGTTTAGAGTTTTAGCTTAGAGTCTTAGCTTAGAGTTTTTGTTAGAGTTGAAGTTTAGTTTAGTAATAGTTAAGAGTTTAGAGTTTTAGCTTAGATTCTTAGCTTAGAGTTTTAGTTAGAGTTCTAATTCAGTTTAGTTTTAGTTAAGAGTTTAGAGTTTTAGCTTAGAGTCTTAGCTTATAGTTTGCGTTCGAGTTCTAGTTTAGTTTACTTATAGTTAAGAGTCTAGAGTTTTTGTTAGAGTTGAAGTTTAGTTTAGTAATAGTTAAGAGTTTAGAGTTTTAGCTTAGAGTCTCAGCTTAGAGTTTCTGTTAGAGTTCTAGTTTAGTTTACTTCTAGTTAAGAGTTTAGAGTTTTAGCTTAGAGTCTTAGCTTATAGTTTGTGTTTAGAGTTCTAGTTTAGTTTAGTAATTAGTATTTAGTTTAGTAGTTAAGAGTTTAGAGTTTTAGCCTAGTTTAGTTTAGTTTTATTTAATACTTTAGAGTTTTAGCTTAGAGTCTTAGCTTAGAGTTTTTGATACAGTTCTAGTTTATTTTAGTTTTAGTTAAGAGTTTAGAGTTTTTAGCTTAGAGTCTTAGCTTAGAGTTTTTGTTGAAGTTCTAGTTTAGTTTAGTTTTATTTAATAGTTTAGAGTTTTAGCTTAGAGTCTTAGCTTAGAGTTTTTTTGTTAGAGTTGAAGTTTATTTTAGTAATAGTTAAGAGTTTAGAGTTTTAGCTTAGAGTCTTAGCTTAGAGTTTTTTGTTAGAGTTCTGGTTTAGTTTAGATATAGTTAAGCGTTTGGAGTTTTACCTTCGAGACTTAGCTTAGAGTTTTAGTTTAGTTCAGTTTTAGTTAAGAGTTTAGAGTTTATTAGCTTAGAGTCTTAGCTTAGAGTTTTTGTTAGAGTTCTAGTTTAGTTTTAGTTTTAGTTAAGAGTTTGGTGTTTTACCTTAGAGTCATAACTTAGAGTTTTACTTAAAGTTATAGTTTGGTTAAGTTTTAGTTAAGAGTCTAGAATTCTAGCTTAGAGTCTTAGCTTATAGTTTTTTTGTTGAAGCTCTAGTTTATTTTTAGTTAAGAGTTTATAGTTTTAGCTTAGAGTCTTAGCTTAGAGTTTTTGTTAGAGTTTTAGTTTAGTTTAGTTTTAGTTAGGAGTTTAGAGTTTTAGCTTAGAGTCTTATCTTAGAGTTATAGTTAGAGTTGAAGTTTAGTTTAGTTATAGTTAAGAATTTAGTTTTTAGCTTAGAGTCGTAGTTTAGAGTTTTTGTTAGAGTTCTAGTTTAGTTTAGTTAAGAGTTTAGAGTTTTTAGCTTAGAGTCTTAGCTTAGAGTCGTAGCTTAGAGTTTTACTTAGAGTGCTAGTTTAGTCTAGTTTTAGTTAAGAGTTTAGAGTTTTAACTTAGAGTCTTAGCTTAGAGTTTTTGTTGAAGTTCTAGTTTAGTTTAGTTAAGAGTTTTTGAGTTCTGCCTTAGAGTCTTAGCTTAGAGCTTTACTTAGAGTTGAAGTTGAAGTTTAGTTTAGTTATAGTTAAGGTTTAGAGTTTTAGCTTGGAGTCTTAGCTTAGAGTTTTAGTTAGAGTTCTAGCTTAGTTTAGTTTTAGTTAAGAGTTTAGAGTTTTACCTTAAAGTCTTAGCTTAGAGTTTTATTTAGAGTTCTAGTTTAGTTTAGTTTTAGTTAAGAGTTTTACCTTAAAGTCTTAGATTAGAGTTTTAGTTAGGGTTGAAGTTTCGTTTAGTTTAGTTATAGTTAAGAGTTTATAGTTTTAGCTTAGAGTCTTAGCTTAGAGTTTTAGTTAGAGTTATTGTTTAGTTTAGTTATAGTTAAGAGTTATAGCTTAGAGGTTTAGCCTAGAATCTTAGCTTAGATATTTAGTTAGAGTTGAAGTTTAGTCTAAACTAGCATAACCACAAAATTATACAATATTGCATAGAAATACCAAAACCATAGGTTAGATTAGTTAGGTTAGGATAGAGGTTAGGTTTCTCCACGTTTAAAGTTAGGTTAGATTAGGTTAGCTTATCATGAGCGCTCATGATAAGCTAACCTAATCTAACTGGTACAAAGTCGACATGGGGGGATTTTTCGGCGAGTATGGTTAGGTTAGGTTAGCTAAGTTAGGCTAGGTTAGCTAGTAAACATCTCTCCATGTTTAAGTTAGGTTAGGTTAGGCTAGATTAAGTTATGTTAGGTTCAGTTAGGTTAGGTTAGCCTAGGTACGCGCGCGTACGTAGACTAACCTAACATAACATAACCTAACATAACTTAATCTAGCCTAACCTAACCTAACTTAAACATGGAGGGATGTTTACTAGCTAACCTAGCCTAACTTAGCTAACCTAACCTAACCAAACCATACTCGCCGTAAAATCCCCCCATGTCGACTTTGTACCAGTTAGATTAGGTTAGCTTATCATGAGCACTCATGATAAGCTAACCTAATCTAACCTAACTTAAACGTGGAGAAACCTAACCTCTAACCTAACCTAACCTAATCTAACCTATGGTTTTGGTATTTCTATGCAATATTGTGTAATTTTGTGGTTATGCTAGTTTAGACTAAACTTCAACTCTAACTAAATCTCTAAGCTAAGACTTTAGGCTAAACCTCTAAACTATAAACTCTTAACTATAACTAAACTAAACGAAACTTCAACCCTAACTAAAAACTCTAATCTAAGACTTTAAAGTAAAACTCAAAACTCTTAACTAAAACTAAACTAAACTAGAACTCTAAATAAAACTCTAAGCTAAGACTTTAAGGTAAAACTCTAAACTCTTAACTAAAACTAAACTAAGCTAGAACTCAAACTAAAACTCTAAGCTAAGACTCCAAGCTAAAACTCTAAACCCTTAACTATAACTAAACTAAACTTCAACTCTAAGTAAAGCTCTAAGCTAAGACTCTAAGGTAGAACTCAAAACTCTTAACTAAACTAATCTAGAACTTCAACAAAAACTCTAAGCTAAGACTCTAAGATAAAACTCTGAACTCTTAACTAAAACTAGACTAAACTAGAACTCTAAGTAAAACTCTAAGCTAAGACTCTAAGCTAAAAAACTCTAAATTCTTAACTATGACTAAAGTAAACTTCAACTTCAACAAAAACTCTAAGCTATGACTCTATGATAAAACTCTAAACTCTTAACTAAACTAAACTAGAACTCTAACAAAAACTCTAAACTACGACTCTAAGCTAAAAACTAAATTCTTAACTATAACTAAACTAAACTTCAACTCTAACTATAACTCTAAGCTAAGACTCTAAGCTAAAACTCTAAACTCCTAACTAAAACTAAACAAAACTAAAACTCTAACAAAAACTCTAAGCTAAGACTCTAAGCTAAAACTATAAACTCTTAACTAAAACTAAACTAGAGCTTCACACAAAACTATAAGCTAAGACTCTAAGCTAAAAACTCTAAACTCTTAACTAAAACTAAACTAAACTAGAACTCTAACAAAAACTCTAAGCTAAGACTCTAAGCTAAAATTCTAAACTATTAACTAAAACTTAACCAAACTATAACTTTAAGTAAAACTCTAAGTTATGACTCTAAGGTAAAACACCAAACTCTTAACTAAAACTAAACTAAACTAGAACTCTAAGCTAAGTCTCGAAGGTAAAACTCCAAAACGCTTAACTATATCTAAACTAAAAACCTAGAACTCTAACAAAAACTCTAAGCTAAGACTCTAAGCTAAAAAACTCTAAACTCTTAACTAAAACTAAACTAAACTAAAACTCTAAGCTAAATCTCGAAGGTAAAACTCCAAAAGGCTTAGCTATATCTAAACTAAACTAGAACTCTAACAAAAACTCTAAGCTAAGACTCTAAGCTAAAACTCTAAACTCTTAACTATTACTAAACTAAACTTCAACTCTAACAAAAACTCTAAGCTAAGACTCTAAGCTAAAACTCTAAACTATTAATAAAACTAAACTAAACTAGAACTTCAACAAAAACTCTAAGCTAAGACTCTAAGCTAAAAACTCTAAACTCTTAACTAAAACTAAACTAAACTAGAACTCTAACAAAAACTCTAAGCTAAGACTCTAAGCTAAAACTCAAAATCTTAACTAAAACTAAACTAAACTAGAACTCTAATTAAAACTCTAAGTCTAAGCTAAAACTCTAAACTAAAACTAAACTAAACTAAAACTCTAAGCTAAGTCTCTAAGGTAAAACACCAAACTCTTAACTATAACTAAACTAAACTAGAACTCTAACAAAAACTCTAAGCTAAGACTCTAAGCTAAAACTCTAAACTCTTAACTATTACTAAACTAAACTAGAACTCTAACACAAACTATAAGCTAAGACTCTAAGTTAAAACTCTAAACTCTTAACTAGAAATAAACTAAACTAGAACTCTAACAGAAACTCTAAGCTAAGAATCTAAGCTAAAATCTCGAGACTCTTAACTATAAGTAAAATAAACTAGAACTCTAACAAAAACTATAAGCTAAGACTCTAAGCTAAAACTCTAAACTCTTAACTAAAACTAAACTGAACTAGAACTCTAACTAAAACTCTAAGCTATGACTCTAAGCTAAAACTCTAAATTCTTAACTATAACTAAACTAAACTAGAACTCTAACTAAAACTCTAAGCTAAGACTCTAAGGTAAAACTCTAAACTCTTAACTAAAACTAAACTAAACTAGAACTCTAACAAAAACTCTAAGGTAAGCCTTTAAGCTAAAACTCGAAAACTCTTAACTAAAACTTAACTAAACTACAAACTTTAAGTAAAACTCTAAGCTATGACTCTAAGCTAAAACTCTAAATTCTTAACTGTAACTAAACTAAACTACAACTCTAACTAGAACTCTAAGCTAAGACTCTTTGGTAAAACTCTAAACTCTTAACTAAAACTAAACTAAACTAGAACTCTAACTAAAACTCTAAGCTAAGACTCTAAGCTAAAAACTCTTAACTAAAACTAAACTAAACTAGAACTCTAGCAAAAACTCTAAGCTAAGACTCTAAGCTAAAAACTCTAAACTCTTAACTAAAACTAAAACTAAACTAAAACTCTAAGCTAAGACTCTAAGCTAAAACTCTAAACTCTTAACTATTACTAAACTAAACTTCAACTTTAAACAAAAACTCTAAGCTAAGACTCTAAGTTAAAACTCTAAACTCTTAACTATTACTAAACTAAACTTCAACTTTAACAAAAACTCTAAGCTAAGACTCTAAGCTAAAATTCTAAACTCTTAACTAAAACTAAACTAAACTAGAACTCTAACTAAAACTCCAAGCTAAGACTCTAAGGTAAAACACTAACTCTTAACTAAAACTAAACTAAACTAGAACTCTAACTGAAACTCAAAGGTAAAAAATCAAACTCTTAACTAAAATTAAACTAAACTAGAACTCTAACAAAAAACTCTAAGCTAAAAAAACTATAAACTCTTAACTAAAACTAAACTAAAATAAAACTCTAAGCTAAGTTTCTAAGGTAAAACTCCAAACTCTTAACTATATGTAAACTAAACTAGAACTCTATCAAAAACTAAGCTAAGACTCTAAGCTAAAACTCTAAACTCTTAACTATTACTAAACTAAACTTAAACTCTAAAAAAAACTCTAAGCTAAGACTCTAAGCTAAAACTCTAAACTATTAACTAAAACTAAACTAAACTAGAACTTCAACAAAAACTCTAAGCTAAGACTCTAAGCTAAAAACTCTAAACTCTTAACTAAAACTAAAATAAACTAGAACTCTAACAAAAACTCTAAGCTAAGACTCTAAGCTTAAAATCTAAACTCTTAACTAAAACTAAACTAAACTAGAACTCTAACTGAAACTCAAAGGTAAAAAATCAAACTCTTAACTAAAATTAAACTAAACTAGAACTCTAACAAAAAAAACTCTAAGCTAAGACTCTAAGCTAAAAATCTAAACTCTTAACTATTACTAAACTAAAACTTCAACTCTAACAAAAACTCTAAGCTAAGACTCTAAGCTAAAACTCTAAACTATTAACTAAAACTAAACTAAACTAGAACTTCAACAAAAACTCTAAGCTAAGACTCTAAGCTATCCAAAAAGCTGTAAAGTATAGTTGTGGGTGAAAAGGATGGATGCTTCAACTTGTAAACGGGTTTAGAAGGGACATTAAGAAAGAAACTTGCTCTGAAATGTCTTTTGAAAAGTATTTCTTGGTGTTGAGGTATTCAAAAAGCTGTAATGTAAAGTTGTGGGTGAAAGGGATGGGTACTTCAAGTTGGAAAATAGGTTTAGAAGGGACATTAAGAAAAAAAGTTGCTCTGAAATGCCTTTTGAAAGGTATTTCATTGGTGTTGAGGTATTCAAAAAGCTGTAAAATTAAGTTGTGGGTGAAAAGGATGGATGCTTCAACTTGTAAATGGATTTAGGATAGACATTATGAAAAGAACTTGTTCTGAAATGTCTTTGAAAAGTATTGCTTGGTGTTGAGGTATTCAAAAAGGCAGTATAGTATAGTTTGTGGGGAAAAGATGAGTACTTCAATTGGAAAATGGGTTTAGGAAGGACATTAAGAAAAGAACTTGTTCTGAAATGCCTTTGAAAAAGTATTGCTTGGTGTTGAGGTATCTAAAAAGCTGTAAAGTAAAGTTGGGGGTGAAACGGATGGGTACTTCAAGTAGGAAAATGGGTTTAGAAGGGACATTAAGAAAAAAAGTTGCTCTGAAAAACCTTTTGAAAGGTATTTCTTGGTGTTGAGGTATCCAAAAAGCTGTAAAGTAAAGTTGTGGGTGAAAAGGATGGATGCTTCAAGTTGGAAAATGGGTTTAGAAGGGACATTAAGAAAGGAAATTGCTCTGAAATGCCTTTTGAAAAGTATTTCTTGGTGTTGAGGTATCTGAAAAGCTGTAAAGTAAAGTTGTGGGTGAAATGGATGGGTACTTCAAGTTGTAAAATGGGTTTAGGATGGACATTAAGAAAGGAAATCACTCTGAAATGCCTTATGAAAGGTATTTCTTGGTGTTGAGGTATCCAAAAAGCTGTAATGTAAAGTTGTGGGTGAAAATAATGGTTACTTCAAGTTGGAAAATAGGTTAGAAGGGACATTAAGAAAGGAACTTGCTCTGAAAAGCCTTTTTGAAAAGTATTTCTTGGTGTTGAGGTATCCATAAAGCTGTAAAGTATAGTTGTGGGTGAAAAGGATGGATGCTTCAACTTGTAAAATGGTTTAGAAGGGACATTAAGAAAAAAAAGTTGCTCTGAAATGCCCTTTGAAAGGTATTTCTTGGTGTTGAGGTATCAAAAAGCTGTAATGTAAAGTTGTGGGTGAAAAGGATGGGTGCTTCAACTTGTAAAATGGGTTTAGAAGGGACATTAAGAAAAAAATTGCTCTGAAATGCCTTTATAAGGTATTTCATGGTGTTGAGGTATTCGAAAAGCTGTAAAGTAAAGTTGTGTGTGAAATCGATGGGTACTTTCAAGTTGTAAAATGGGTTTAGAAGGGACATTAAGAAAGGAAATTGTTCTGAAAAGATATAGTAAAGCCTTAAAAAAGTATTAAAAAATGGGGGCTCAGGGGCCTTTGGGGCGCCGGGACCCTTTGGGGGGGGAGGGGGCGAGGGACACTTTGGGAGCCCGGGGGAACCTTTGGGGCCGGGGGCTTCCTTCGGGGTTGGGGTAGGGGATCGGAGCCCTTTGGGGTTGGGGGGGTAGGGGACCTCACGACACTGTTCAAATGGAACTTGTGTATTATAATGACCACACTCAAAACCTCTTCTAAAACATCTTCTAAAATCATCTTTTAAAATGTCTCTAACTGTTTCGCCGAAATAATTCCCTAAAATGTCTAAAACGGTTTCGCTCAAATAACCCCTAAACGTAATTTCAGCGTGTTCCTTTTGTTATTGGCATCCCTGCGCTGTCACATTTCAAATTACTAAGAAAACCCTTTCCCGCGTTCCATCTCTTCATCTCTAAGATCAAAACATTCGCCGGAGTTTATTGGAGAATTGTTTCCGGGGCGAAGTTTATTAATATCTTTGGAGTCCGACCAGAATTGTTTCCAGGGCAAAAGTTTATTAATATCTGACAGGTGATGTCAAGGTGAATTGTTTCTGGGCGAAGTTTTTTAATGTCTGAACAGATGTCATGGTTGATTGATTTGTCATGAAAGGGGAATTAATTTGTTGTTTCTAAGGGGAATTATTGATTCACGAAAGGGAAACACGTGATCCTGTTTTCCTATTCCTGGATCTTAACATTCGCCCCGAGCGTGCACTTGGCCCAAAACAACAACAACAACAAATAAATCGACCTGGGAAAAAGAGGTCATTGACTCTGTCCCCGTTAGACTCAATAATCCAGAAAACGTCCATCAAAGTGAGAAAATTCCTGTTTTTTTCATTCTCACTGACAAAAACATAAAACAGACATAAATTGATGTTGACATCCATGAAAAACATCAAATAAATTGACTAACACTCATAACCGTCCAAGAAACAACCATCAAAGTGAGAAAAATCCTGTTTTTTCCATTCTGACTGACAAAAACCATAAAAACATGCATAAATTATGTAAAAAAAGTTGTAGGTGGCCACAGGGGTGACTCGTGGGACCTTTAGGGTCCTTTCTACTCCTATATCGGTGAAACGGGGGGTTGTAAATTCACTAGTGAATAGAGCCTTTAAATTTGTTTGTTCCCAGGAATTTCTGGATTCGGAATTGTTATACTTGAGGGATAATTTGTTTGTAACATTTTACCCAATTAAGTTTCATTGACAAAATAACTGAAAATAGACGTGTTCAACATGATAGTAGGGTTATTGGGGTTTTCTCAGTCTTTAGATTTAAATGTATCAAAAAGTTTCATTTATTTGCCATATGTACCTGGTTTGGGTGAGAAACTTTCACGGTTTTGCGCAAATTTAATATTGATACGTTTCCAATCGTTGAGGCCAATGGGTAGTTTCTTTAGTTCCGGTAAGGATTTAACCCGGGGAAAATTTAGTAAGTGGGGTGTATAAAATTCCGTGTTCTTGTGGGAAGTTCTATATTGGTAGGACTCACCAACAATTTGTTGAAAGATTTATTGAACATCGAAATTCAATAGAAAAAACCCTACAATTAAGCAAGCCACCGGAAACTTTTGTTTCAGCTTTAGCAGAACATATTTAGTTTCAACCAGATCACTTTGTAAAATTTGATGAGGCCTTAGCTATTTCAAATGATAAGGGGTAACACAATGGGCGAGAGACGCCATAGAAATTAAAAACCATATGTTTGCTAACCTTTCGATAAATAGGGACACAGGCAGTTTAAAATATTGACCCAATTTATGATAATCTTCTAAAGAGTGAATCAACAGTCAATAAGGGAGTTAAGTTTTTAAATAATCACCAGGGGACTATTTTACCTGCTAGACCAAAACGATTTGCTTCAATAATAGCCAATAAAGGATTATTTCACAACAGAGTAATTAAAGTAATTTCCAGTTTTTTTTATTTTTTTTCCTCAGTTAGTCTGGTGTTCTCACTGGAGTAACTCTATAATAGCATCTTTTCCCTACGTGGATCAGTTTGCGCCAATTGATATATATTCTATATATATATATCTATATATATATATATATATATAATATAAATATATCTATATATATATATATATACTATATATATAGTGACTATATATATATATCTCTATATATATATATATATATATATATATATATATATATATTATATATATATATCTATCTATATCATATATATATATCATATATATATATATATATATATATATATATATATATATATATATATATATATATATATATACTATATATATATATATATATATATATATATATAATATATACTATCACTATATATTTCTCCTATATATATATATATCTATAATATATATATATATATATATATATTATATATCTATATAATATATATATATATATATATATATCTATATATATATAATATATATATCTATATATCTATATATATCTCTATATATATATATATATCTATATCTCTATATATATATAGATATATATCCTATCTCTATCTATATATATATATATATATCTATATCTATATATATATATCTACATCTCTATATACTATATATATATATATATATATATATATATATATATAATATATATATAGTATATATCTGGTAGTGGTTTTATTGTTTTTTTTGTTTTAGCTTGTTTTTTTTTTTATCTTGTTCCTCTTGTGTTTGTTTCGTGCTGAAGACGCCTTTGTTTGGATACAGGCGAAATATCCGCGTTGTTTTACATTTTTCTTTTGTCTCCACTGGCCGCAGTCTCGTTCGTTGTTTTTTTTTTTTTCGCCGAGATTTTTCTCTTTGTTGTTTTTTTCTGTAAGAATTTATAGTTTAAGCTTACTATTTGTATGTTGGAAAAACCTTTTCAACAATTTCTAATAATATACACCCCTTTGAAAATCTTGACATGAATAGTATTGTTTAACTTAGTTTTATACCTTCTCTACTTTTCCTGAAAATAACACTTAGTACCATCCCCAAAAAAATTCCATCTAGTCTCTTTGACAACCTGGACATCACTCTTTTGATTTAGTTAAATTGTCAACTTAATATCCTCAGTCATTCTTATGATATTGCTGATATGTCTTATTAGCTACCAGCATACACGCCGTAACTTTTTATTTAGTTTTAAATCATAAATGGGTAAATAGAATAACTGGGGGGGGGGGGAGGTTGACATACCAATATCCCTAGATACATACTTACTGGACCGTTCAACAATAACGAACAAAATAGCTGTCTCAAAATTTTGATTGGAAGTTTTTAGAAAATTATGGGCTAAGGAGGAAGGCTGCTTGCCCTCCAATAACTTTTGACTCTTAAAAAAACGGCACTGGAAACTTTTAATCTCCAATCAAATTAGCTCCTTTAAAAGTTTCCATGATATTACTTGCTATAATAGAGGAGCGCTACCTATGACATTGTTTATATATCATTTTCAAACCTGCATTCATACAGCCTTTACGATTAATTGAAACTCCCCCAAAACACCCCCTAAGAGTTTCACTTTTATAGCCTTAGTGTTATTAGTTATAGTAACAGTAGAAGTAACAGTTTGACAGAACTAACAGAACCAGTACAGTTTTAAATATTGCCGGATATTTTTAAATTAATACCCTTAGCTTTGATAGCAGTAGTAGTAGCACCGCTAGTAATAGTGATAGCAGCACAGTAGCAGTAGAACTAATTATGGTAGCCTTAGCTTTAGTAGCAGTAGTAGTAGTAGCAGTAGTAATAATAGTAGCAATAGTATTAGCAATAATAATAGCAGTAGTAGTAGTCATAGCAGTATGAGTAGAAGCAGTAGCAACATTAGTATGCGAACATTATCTTTTGTTTAGTTCAACATCCTGCACAACAAGCCCCGTAAGTTTCAACTTCACACACAAAACTGTTCCTAAGATATTGCTGATATGCCCGTTTTTTTACTATGCATACAGACCAGTTTTTCCACTTCTCCCGGTCATTCGGGAGATCTACCGAATTTCTAATCCATCTCCCGACAAAAAATGAATATACCGAATCTCCCGAAAATCTCCAGAAAACTTAATCCCCGGAAAATTTTACTTTGTGGTCATTTCTTGTCATTTTTTGTTTTGTTTTTTACCTGGCCGTTGCATGTGGTCTTTTAGGGATTTTCCTTAACGTCCAAGGCAATTGAGGCAGCGCGATTTGAATTTTATTGGCATATGTATGAACATTGCCCATCATCCATTCCACAGTGGTTGCATTGATTTTCTGTTTTTTGATCATTTAAACACCTTCAAGGTTTGTAATTAACTAAACTAACATCACTTAACATCAATTCATAACATTAACATCATAGCATCAATTCGTAAACTAACCTCAGGTGTCGGCTTGCACCAAGAAGATAGGAACTATCACTATGTGGGGCCAGCTGATTCAGTAGGTTCAAAATGATCCAAAGTTTACTACAAATTTAAAGAAATATGACAAAAAATTAGACTTTGTCTGCAGTTGCTCTGTAGATCTGAAAGGATTTACATCAAATGGTCCAGTACAAGATACAGAAACGAAAATTGCAGCATTTTGAAAACAATTTACCATTTTTGCTGGTTGACAAGTTAGTCCCATTCCTGAAAAATATGCCGCATGAATGTTATTGATAAAGCAAGATTGGGTAAGCAGAAAGTGACGAATATAGTCTGCCAGGGCCTGTCAGTGTATTATAAAACATAAAATCGCGAAGAATGGATGAAAACGAAGACGATTAACAGCCAGTGAAAGAAATTGAAATTAGTTTTATTGAACCCGAAAAAGCTAAGTCACTAAATCCACCCACCCGTGGCCCATATTTAAGACACTACTCGTTGTCAGGGTGGTCGAGAAGTCCCATTGACAAAGGGTCGCTGGAATATTCAGATAGTGCCAATGATGATGAAACAGTAACTCTGACAGCCGTGGATTACTGGAAATCGGCTTTGAGTGCGACGGACCGTTGTTGAAACCACCGTAGAAAAACCAAACTTAGCAAAAGTTTGTACAATACTTGTTTTCCTTGCTATTTTCGAACGTAGCTTCAGAAAGACTGTTCAGCTTACTCAAGGATGTAAAGACAGACAGAAGGAATCGTTTGGTAACAGTAACTTTGGCTTCCACAATTCAGCCGAAACTTGGAATGAAACGAGCTGGAGTTACAGTTGACACACTGACGGTTGACCAGCCCCTGAGAAAGAAGCTAAAAGGAGTAGTAGTTTCTGCCAGAACAGCTGAGTTACTGCATGATCAGAATGGGCTACTCAAATAACAAGCGATGTGATAGACACATATTATCAGTCTTCATTTAGCCTTGAAAGTGATAACACCTTTTTTGGATTTTATCAACTTGAAACTCGGTAGGATCCTAAATTAATTCAGTGACCGGAGTTAATTGTGCAACCATTCTGTCATAACATTTCATACGGATTAAAAATGTTGTAATCTACTGACCTAGTTTCTGGACATTTATTTACATTTTACAAAAATAGATTTGTGCTGATTTTAATTTTGCGTAACCATAATTGACAAGCAGAAGAGGGGCAGTAAACCCGTGGCAAGTGCCGTTGTACCTGCCGGGAGAGTCTCCCTTAAATTGCGGGGATAAGGTAACGGGGGCTGACGCTTCCCTTGTCTTTTGGGTGATATTTTTTTTTTTTTCAAGCCAATGATGTCTCCAAAAGTGTGCCCTAACTGTGAACGTTCTTTGGGGAAAGGCACGCTGTTGCAATGCACTAAGTGTTCCAATTTGTTTCATCCCTCTTGTTCAGGGATCACCGTTTCCGATAGAAAGAATACTCCTAGCTGGATCTGTTCTATTTGCAAAGCCGCTACCGAATTTTCTAGTGACCCAATAGAGAGTGAGCACCCAAATTCTTCAATAAAATATGCTGACGCCACTGAATGCCGTAACCCCTGCGTCTCAAGACCCTCTCTCTTGGCTGTTAGCCAGGAAGCACCTGTGATTAACGATTCGACTGATAATCATTGCCCAAATGAACAGGTAAAGCGGAATAATTTTGCCTGCGATGATTCTTCTGATTCATTCTGTGATTTTTCAAAAACCTTCGTAATTGCAGATGGGATTTCTCATGTAATTGTGAACTCTGCCCTGTTTTTTATTTGCGATGCATTTGCGAATGGTATTCCAGAAACGGAGCTTATTGAAACTGTGGCGAACTTTTACAGCCTTGAGGCTTTGGTGAATGCGAAAAATCTGCTTTGGAAATTTTCTGGAATTCCTATAAAGAGAGTAATGAGACGTGGCAACGCTGCGGAACTTGCTACAGCAAAAGATATTATGAAGATGGTCTCGGATCTTGACCAGAAAGGTTTCAAATGGCCTGTATTAGTGCCTCGCTCATTCAGAGACTGCCCTTTATTAAAATCTGATTCCAATGTTCGTTTGGATCGACTTGTTAGTGATTATGGCAGAAAGCTGGAGAAATCCATTTACTTCTCTTGAAAGAATTGAACAAGACTTACAGTCCTCGCTGTCAAAGTGTTCAGCCACTTGGGCTCCCCCTCCCCCTCCCCTTTAAATTCACCTGATTGGCCTCCTCTCCCCATCAGCTCTGATTCAGTAGAGACTATTACTATCGCTAATCCGCCAGCCTCGTTACGTGACCCTGTTTCCAGGAAAAATGAATTGGACAAATTCGGCTCGGGCTGTATCAAGCAAATAAAAAAGACCAATGATTTGATTTTTATCACTGTGGCGGCTGAATCTGGGAAAAAGTTTTCTTGTGATCTAAAGGATTCCTTCCCTGATTGTCTTATCAATACTAGAAAGCCTAAGTTTTTCGGAATAATCCGTGGTGTGGATATCGAGTTCGACATTGAAGCTCTAGCAGCCACTTTGCCTGGGATTCTGGAGTTCAGGCGCCTTGGAATGTCGAGAACAATAAAGGTGTCGTTTGAATCCGAAGCATTTTTAAAATATTATATCGTCCATGGGATTAAGTTCGGTTACGAGCTCTACAGAGTGAGAAAGACAAGGTGCTTCCAAAACGATGTTTCGCATGTCAAAGTCCCTCTCACACCGAAAAAAAACTGTGATTCTTCTACTCTGAAGTGTGCTCGTTGCAGTGGAAATCATAGATCAACGAAGAATACTCCATGTACTAACCCCATTTGTTGTGCAAATTGCAACTCAACTAACCACCCGTCTTACAGTTTCAGTTGCCCTGCTATGAAAAAGCTTTTTAAATGAATATTGGTTCTACGATTACGTCCTTTAATTCGAATGGAGTCATTGGCAAATTTGTAGTGCTGAATGAATTTGTTTCTGAAAATAGTTCAATACTATGTTTGCAAGAGCATCATTTGTTGGACCATTCTTTGAATATGTTAAGTTCCCTTTCAAGTCTACATGATATATTTACCGTTCCTGCGAGACCTACCGGAGGCCGCCCTGCGGGTGGCATTGCTACATTTGTTCCTAAAGAATTTAGTGCTATTTTATCTTGTGCTGATGAGTCTTTTCTTGCCTGCAAACTTTTTGATTGTGTTTTGGTCAATTGCTATTTGCCTACTGACTATCATGTTGATTCGTCTTTTGAAGCCTTTACGTCAGCTTGCCATAGACTTAGTAGCTTTATTGCCCTATTAGATTCGAGTTTACGTATTTTTATTTTTGGTGATTTTAACTGTGATCTTGAGAGTGTAAATGAACGTAGCACAATTTTATTTTCGTCTTTACCAAATTTTAATATCTGCCGTAAGACACTTGATTTTACTTATTCTCATTGGAGTGGGAGTACGAGTAATATTGACCATGTACTTTTTAATTTTTCCCCATCTATTATAGTAAAAGTTATCCCGGATTTCCCGATAAGTGATCATTTACCTATTCAGTTTTTGACATCGTTTTCTGTAATTCATGATTCTGTTTCTGCTTCTAATTTTATTCCAATTCGCCCTAAATATTTTGAGAGAATTATCTGGGATGAAAAACTGATTCCGGCTTACCAAGATAAAGTTGATTCTTTGGCTCGAAAAGTAGTTGTACCTGATATTCTGAAGTGTCATAAAGATAACATAGAGCTTGAGCTAATTGCATATATCTTCAGTTATTACATTGCTTAAAATATGGTGCTAAAGAAAACTTTTGGAGTTAAAAAGTGTAAACCCAATGTTGAAAAACCTTTTTGGTCGTCAAATCCGTTTCTTGTACATGCTAATCATGAATCTAAATTAGCTTTTAGACATTGAAAAATAGTGGAAAACCGCGTGATCTTCATCCGGCTTTTCTATGCATGAAAAAAAAAGAAGGCAATTTTCCAGTCGGAGCTTCGTCGTCATAATAATATTTTGCTTATGGATGCTTCGTCTGAAGTTGATATGAACAAAAAGAAAACTTTGGAAAGCTCTACGTTCAACAAAGAGAGTTAATGAACCTTCTAAAAAGAATGGCCCTTCTCTTGTTGAGTGGGAATCTCATTTTGCAAACCTTTCGAAATCTTGTGATGATCCTGAACAACTTTCGCATGTTGATATAATTTTAAACAGTTCTTTTAATTCGCATGATTTTTCTATTTCGTTTGATTCTTTGTTGGGTGCATGCCGTAAATTAAAGCCACAATCCTCTAAAGACCTTGATGGGATTTTTTCAAATCATGTGAAATTTGCTCCAACTTCTTTTCTTCTTCTTCTTTTGACTTTTTTTAATCTTATTCTCAAGTTTGGTATTGTTCCTCCGTCTTTTAGGATTGGGGTGGTAACTCCTATTCTAAAATCTGGTAAAAGAGATCTCCGTTCTTGTGATTCGTATAGGCCGATAACGAAGGGTTCTATGATTGGTAAACTTTTTGAATTATGTATAAAGGATCTTTTTGATTATTTGGATGTTGGTCTTAATCAAGTAGGGTTCATAAAAGGAATGGGTTGCGACCATGCGCATGCAACGTTTGATACTATAATTAAGGAGTCAAGATCTACTGGCTCTCCCACTTTATACACTATTAATTGATATAAAAGGAGCTTTTGACAATATTTCGCATGCTTCCGCTCTTTCAGCTCTTATCTCTGGTGGGATTCCCCTTTCTGTGGTTAGAGTTCTTAGATCTTGGTATTCGGGGCTTAGGATAAAAATTTTTTGCACATACTTCTGATTCTCTTTCTAATCCAATTTCCGTGGGTCGGGGCGTGAGACAGGGTGGGGTTTTATCTCCTTATATTTTTTAACGCATGTCTGGCGGAGTGTCTTCGTTCTTTATCTACAACCCTTATTTCTTGGGGACGGGATGTGTCTTTTCTTGCATATGCTGATGATATTATCCTATTGAGCCGTTCTAAAGCTAGTCTAATTAAGAATTTTAATTCCCTTTCTAGTCTGCTTAATGTTCGTGGCCTTTCTATTAGTATTAAAAAATGTCAATATTTTCCCGTTAATGTTAATGACCGAGCTGAATTAATTTGCGATAGAAATATATCATTTCCGGTTTCTGATGCTGTTGTTTATCTTGGGTTACCTTATTCTGCTTCAGCTCGTGAATCTAAGTTGATGCTAATTTTACATATTCAAGAAAAAATTAGAAAGGCGTTTGGTTCCATAATACGGCTACGTGGTGTTTATCGTCGTGAAATTCTAGGTTCTCTTTTTAATGCAGTTGCCCTCCCGCATGTTCTTTATCCTTCCCTTCTTCTTCGAGATTTTAAAAATTGTGATTTTTCAGCAATTCGCGTTTGTTATTTTAAATATTGTAAGTTTTTACTTGGTTTTCCAATTTCCTTTAGTAATTCTGAATTAGTTTCAAAATTTAAAATTAAAGAGCCGTTGGAAATAGCCAAGGTAAAAATAAATAATTTTTACCGTAAATCTGAAAATATACTTTATGTTCATAATCTTTTTCCTTTTTTTTCTATAGTTTAAAAAGTGCATGATTTCATTATTACTATGTGTTGCATTTGATTATGTTTTCTTTTGGGCAACTTGTAAATTGTTGCTATGTTTTGATGGTGTGTATTTGGTTTTTTGAAGAGTTATTTAATTATCTTTTATACTCCTCGTTTTTGAGGGAAATAAATAAATAAATAAATAAATAAATTATGAATGTATTGCGGTATATGTGTCTGAAAGTTTTGCTATTTTTATTTTTTTTTTCAGTTCATACTAATGAGCTGCGACTTTGCGTTTTCTCTTTATCATTTGTGAATAACTCTGGGATGGTGGTAAAAAAAAAAATATTCGCTTAACTCAGACTCAATGGTCAGAGGCCTGGTGTCCGTAATTCGTCCAGATTTTCTGTCCCCGTCCTGAGCTTAGCGGGCTGTCGTGTGGAGCCTGAAAGGGCAAGAAAAGTAGGGGTCTATGAAGAAAAATGTCTTAATTAAACAGTTTTGGAGTCTGAATGAAATAGGACTGCATTTAGTTTCAAAATTAAACATATTTATAGCCTCTAGCTGCTTCCTTTAGCCATGTTTGACAAAGTTGATTGACGAATTTTTCTTTCTGGAATTGCAGCTGGCTCCAGTAAATCTGCACTATGAACTCTTAGAATCTGGCACTCAATTCGCAAATCGCTTGAACACCTCCAAAAACTAAATACAAAATAAAAAAAATTCATACTGAAAATTTTACCGCATCCTGAGATCCATCTCCCGATTTTCTCCCGAATCCTGAGAGCCATCTCCTGATTTTTCTCCAGAAAATTGTCAAGATTTTACAGATTTTTTGAAAAGATAAGTGAAACACTGATACAGACGGTGTGTTGAGATTCTGTTCACCTTACCCCCTAAAAACTCCCTGAAACTTCCATTTTCATACCTTTAGGCATAGTTGTAATAGTAGTCACAATAGTAGTGTTAGTATTAGTGGTACTAGTAGTAGTATTAATAGTAATAGCAGTAGTACTAGTAGCAGCCGATGTACTAAAAGATTGTCATTTATTCAGTTGAACATCCCTCTCATCAAGTCCTGGAAGTTTCAAATACAATGTCGTAGCCATTGCTATGACATTGCCGAAATGTTTTTTGATAACCTGTATATTTATGTACTTCTTGAAATTTTTCATCTTAATGATCTTAACCTTAAAAGCAGTTGCATTAAAATTAGTAGTTGGAGCAATAGTAATAGTAGTAGTAGAACTAGCAAATATAGATGTGGTAACAGTAAAAATAAAAGCGTGCATATGTAGCCTTTTGGTCAATTGATCTTCCCCTTTAAACATTCTCTGAAAGTTTCAGCTTAATACCCAAAAAATTCTTGATATGCTCCTTTGACAACCTTAGTGCACAAAGTGTTTTTTTGATTTAGTTCAAATTTGCCCTCAATATTCTCTTAGATTTTCACCTTGATAGACTTAGCCTTAAAAGCACTAGTGCCACAGAAGTTGTGGTGGTTGCGGGAGTAGTTTAGTAGCAGTAGTAGTAGTAGTAGTTTTTTAGTAAACTTAGGAGTGTAGTAGTAGTATTAGTAGTGGCATGCACATATTACCTTTTTGTCAATTCATCTTTGCCTTTAAGCTTTCTCTGATAGTTTGCAACTTAATACCCAAATCAATTCTTGAGATACGCCTTTTTGACAGCCTGAATGCACATACCGTATTTTGGTTTAGATCAAATTTCCCCCTTCATTTCTATCATTTTTTTATTTTTATACGCGTAGCCTTAATGTTTACTAGAATCAGAGTAGTAGTTGGAGTAGTAGGAACATTGGTAGCAGCGGTATTAATAGCAGTAGTAGCAGGTACACGTTGTCTTTTAGCAAGTTGAACATCCCACTCGTGGTACCCTAGAAGTTTCCTCTTGATACGGTAAGCCGTTCCAAAAATGTTGCTGATAGGCTCATATCAGCAATCTATATGCACACAGTATATTTTGGTTTAGTTCAACTTTCCCCTAAGCGTTTCCTCAGATGTCTATTATAATATCCTCAGTCTTGGCAGTACTCGCTTTAGAACAGTGATTTTAGTGTTAGTAGTGGTAGTAATTGTAGTAGTTGTAGTGGTTGTAGTTGTAGTAGTAGCTTGCAAATATTGCCTTTTTGTCAATCAATCATCTCTCTTATCGTTTTCTGAAAGTTTAAAATAATATACTCAGTCATTCCTGAGTTCGGCCCTTATGACAACCCGTATACAAAAAACGTGTTTTCGTTTTGTTCAACACTCCCCTCAACATTATCTAAAAGGCTCACCTGAATACCCTTTGTGTTTTTTTTTTAGAATGTATAGGTCAAACTCACATACCTTTCTCAATAACATAAACTATATGTAAACAATGAACGAATTGCCTAACTTACATTCCTTGCCCTGAGGGCTGTACGGGATTTGAAATCCCCAAAGGCATAATTACTGGACCTTTCAACAATGCTAAAGAAAATTTACGTCTCGAAATTTTAATTGGATATTCGTTTTGGAAAATGATGAACGCAGGGCGGCTGGTTTGCCCTCAAATCACTTTAGACTCTTAAAAAAGGTATTATAACACCCAATTTCCAATCAAATAAGCCCTATCCAAAGTTTATACGACCACCAATTCCACAAAAACCTTATATGTCCCAGATCACAACTTACTACCCTTGATCCAGGGCTCTATGGATAGTGAAAACCCTGGAGGCTTTTTTGTATATCTTTGGCTATTTTTAAAATAATCACTATCGCACAATTTCGATGAGATATATTTGGGGAAAAGAAGGCGTTGGGGGGGGGGGAGATAGTTGTCCTCCATCGTTTTTGACTCTTAAAAGGGAACTAAAACTTTCAGTTCCAATTAAATGAGCTTTTAGTAAAGTTTATACGACCACCCCTTCCATAAAAACCTTATATGACCCCAGGCAAAATTTATAGCCCTTGCCCCCAGGTTCTAAGACGTTGTTTCAACCCCAAAGTTCTTTTTATTTGATCTTTATATTATTTAGACTCTGAGAGCCATGGGGGGGGTCATCCTCAAAGACATAATTTCTGGACCTTTCAACTACGCTGAACAAAAGGATTATCGCAAAATTGTTATTGGATATTTTCGGGGGAATGATGAGCGTGAAGGGGGGGATGGGGCTGGCTGTTCTCCAACCACTTTTGACTATTAAAAAGGCTACTAACACTTAATAATCAATTGAATGAGCCCTTTTCGAAGTTTCTACGACAACTCCTTTTATACGAAGTGCCCTGGTTTAAACAAATAAATAATACATTGTGCCAGCATCGTTTCTTTACTGATACAGCGCTATTGCACTGCGCTGCCTACGATGTAAAAACTTCAAAACTAGCCATGGATAAAAACGTTGTAGTAATGAATATTTGTTACGAAATTAAAAATGTATTGTATACGCTGCTAGCAACACGGACGAGCACATCTTTTGTGGGTGACTTTAGTCATTTTTGTTGTCTTCTCGTCGTCGTTAGTCTTGAGAAAACGTAAAGCTCCTGGTTGCAGCGGCAGCTGCAACCTAGTAAACAGCGAACCACGGCCCATAGTAACCAAAGCTGAAAAACACGTTTTGAAAAAAAAACTGCCTAGTGAAAAAAATTCCATCTGCCACTGACTCAGGAATGGTAACTATTATTTCGGTTTGTTTTAAAAGTAAAAGTTTATTGCGAAAAGGACTTTATGGTGATTTTGAAAAAAATCCTCAACCCCCCCCTGAAAAATGGCTTTAGATAAAAATTAAAAGTGTACCATTGGAATCAGTAAGGTCAAAAACCTTGTACAGGTAAATTACAGTCCCCCTCCTTGAACAACAAGGAAAATCACTTTTTTGCATCGGCAGCACTGATCTGTATCCCTTTTTTCTTTCTTTTTTTTCAACAGGCTTAATGGGATACAAGGACATCATAGAAAGATGCTTAATGGCTCATTCAAAAGCTATTTCTCATATTTTACGTGCTTTTTGTAAATTCTGCCAAATGCAAGTGCCATATGACACTTTTTGTGCCATTTCTTAAGGGGTGGCACTAACAGGCTACCAGAAACATGGTTGACAGATCTTCTATTGCTCATATAAAAAGATATTGCTCATATCTACATCCTTCATATAAAGTTCACCATCAGCAGTACCAAATGGCACTAAAAACGGCACTTTTGTTGTTGTGTCTCAAGTGGAAAAGCTGGAGCTATTGGGCTAGCAGAACTTATAAGAGTGATGTTTAATGGCCCATTTGAAAGCTATTGCTCATATATGCGTGCTTTTTTCAAATTTTACCATTCGTAAGTGCAATATAGCACTGAAAATAACACTTTTGGTGCCACTTCTTAAGTGGAAAGCTTCGAAGCATAAAGCGGCACCATTGTAATAATTATGGTCCAAAACCCATAACTGGAGATTTACAAGAGACCCCTCCCGTATACTCCCCCTCCCAGGCCCATTAGTAAGTCTCATTAGTCCGTTGGGAGAATTCCCTATGAACTTTTCAGCACGGTCAGAACAAAAAAAAAAACATGTTTAGGAAACTATTATTTTGATTCGTCTTAAAAGTAAAAGTTTATTGCACAAAGAATTTATGGTGATTTCGAAAAAAAAGTCTGAAACCCCCCAAAAACGGCGTCAGATCAGAATGAAGAATCTACCGTTGGAATCAGCACGGTCGATAACCTATAAATGGGAAATTACGACCCCCCCCCCTCCTTGAGCAACAAGGAAAATGACTTTTGCATTGGTAGCACTGATCTGTCTCCCTTTTTTTCTAGCAGGGCTAGGGGTGGTAACCAGAACATTATAGAGAGATGTTTAATGGCTCATTCAAAACCATTTCTCATAGCTACGTATTTTTTGTAAATTCAACCATCGGCATGTACCATATGGCACTTTTGGTGCCGTTTCTCAAGGGGTGGGCCTAGCTGGCAACAAAAACATTGTAGAAAGATTTTTAATCATGGTTGCAGCGGCAGCTGCAACCGAGTAAAGAGTGAAAATACACTTTTTTTAGCGCAAAAGTACTTCTGCCGTACAGTTTACATTCTTCGAATATATAGTCACACTCCTTGAGTATTCTGGGAGGAGCTAATGATAAGCAACTCTTTCGCTTAGGTCGCTATCATGGTTGCATTAATAGTTTTTAGAGAGATGTTTAATGGCTCAATATATGGCTCCATAATGGCTATCTCTTACATTTACTAGTTTATTAAAGTTTCTACCATCTATTAGATTTCACGGATTTCAATGTTAACTAGTTTCTTGGGAGAATTCGCAACGAACTCTTTGTCTTTAACAGAGTCAACCGACATTGAGGCTCGCAAAATGATTTTTAAGAGATCGAGTGCTCTTAATAGGAGGAAATTCATAGAATAACACTCTTTACAATACAAACTTTGATGAACTTAATTTCTTATAAACCTTCACATTACTCAATGCTCGGCTTATCTTGACAGATTATTTTAATTAAAGCATGATACCAGGACAGCAAATACCGCAGGACACGACCCATTTTCTATGCAAAAATTTTGTAAAAGTGTCTTCCGGGTTTTTGATCTATTGTGGTTTAAAGTGTACACAAACGAAAATTTGTGGAGTATTTTCTATTCTTACTTAGTCTAAGCGGAGTCCTGGTTTATAAGAGTACAAATGTTTGACCTTTTGAAATCCTGAATACGTTCATATGCTCGGAATTGCCTTTCGTATGATCATGAATCATTAGTGATGTCAGATGTAAATTGTAGCAAAGATAAATCCTATGGGAGCATAAATAAATTTTTAATGCCAGCTGCTAGGCTACCAGACCAGTCCCTTTAAACCTGGTCTAAATTGAACGACTCTGCTTAAATCCGAGATTATTTAAAAAAAGAATTAAACGGTAAAATAGAATGATTTTATACTAATTACATGCAAATTAAGTTTTCAGTATCTACGACTGAAGCTAAGCAAGGCTAAAATCAACCATTTATCGAATGAAAAGTCTAAAAAAAAAACCCAAAGTTTTTTTCAGGAGAAGCAAACTACAACATAGACTAGGGCCGTTCTTTTGCACTAAGATCTTACATCTAAGATCTCACATGTTTCTGCAAAGATTCCGTCCTTTTAACTAATCTTTAATCTAAGATCTTACACCTCACTGATGCTAGCAAAAAGTGTGAAGAAACGCCGTCTTTCTGCCATATAGAACAATGATGAGAGAGCTTTGATGATATAAGGGCCGTTCTTTTACTCATCTTTATGCAAAGATCTTACCATCTTTTGACAAAGAACGCTTAAAAGTGAAATCTTAGCACTAAGATCTTACATCTTATAGCGTTCTTTTACAAACGTCTTTCAGCATTCTACTCTGACCAGCGGTCTAAGAACAATGATGACTAGGCCCGTTCTTTTGCACTAAGATCTTACATCTAAGATCTCACATCTTTCTGCAAAGATTTCCATTCTTTTAACTCATCTTTTTTCTAAGATCTTAAAGCTAACTGATGTTAGCAAAAAGCGTGAAAGACGCCATCTTTCTACCATATAGAACAATGATGAGAGGACACATACTTATCATTGTTCTTAGACCGTTGATCAGAGCAGAATGATGAAAGACGTTTTGCAAACGAACGCTATAAGATGTAAGATCTTAGTGCTAAGACTTCATTTTTAAGCGTTCTTTGTCAAAAGATGTAAGATCTTAGCACAAAAATGGGTAAAAGAACGGCCCTATTGTATCATCAAAGTTAATTGTCAGGTAGAGTCTCCGAATAAGAATGAATATCGTTGTTTATGGTGCGTATATTTGCTTCGTATTAATGCCCTGTCCTGACCGTGTCTAGTGTATTTAGAGAGAATATAATTTAGTCAGGAGTTTGAACTATCTCGATGAAGCTGACTGGGAATTGCGTAAGTAGAAATTTAATTTTTCTAATAATATGTGATGTACTGATCTCACTATCATTATTTTTGCATAAGTGCGTGCTGTGAGATAATTTTTTTTTTTTTAATTTGGAATCAAACTTCAATTGCAATTCTAATGAAAAGGATGAAATGGCAAGATTTGCAAAGATTTTACATACCGTTCAATACTAAAAAATTTCAGTATTGTTCAATTTCTTTTTCAATACGGTAAAAATTTTGTATCCGACCCCTGATTAAAATAGTCGTTGTGTTTACGGGGCAGGAATAATTTCATAAATGGTTTACACATGAGCTGCATCACGTGCTCGTTCCCATAATAAAATCTCCGAAGGGTGTTTTTTTTTCTGTGTCCCAAGAAAAATGAAGTATTCAAATTTTCTGTTTTCAGAATATTTATTAGAATATTTTTAACATTTAAGCACATTTTACTTAGTTATTAAATATGAATATGGTACTTGTCCATTTATCAGAATACATCCAAGTTGATTCAATTTACAGGTACGTACTTGAAACAACTGAGACATTTGGGAGATAGATGGAATATGTTTTCAGTATCTTTCAGTTTTTTCAGTATCGTCATTTGGCCTATAAAAACCCCATTTTTGCTCGTTTTTCTTTCTTTATGTATATTTAATTTGGGCTGTATATTTGCACATTAGGAGGGAGTGGCGGTTAAGTATATCGGGGCTGCATTACAAAATGTAACCCAATCAAAATGCCAACTAGAAATTTATTCAAATATTGCTACAATGTAGTTTTCCACTAAGCCGAAGCTAATTGTCTCCGTATACAGACAGCAAAAAAAACTGGTTATTGTCTGGTTTCGTAGATCCAAATTCTTAGATCTTATATCTGGATCTGGTGTTTTCTAAATAATGGACAATTGCTGTGAATATTACCTTTTCTTTAAATTATTCATTTATCCTTTAAATTATTTAAGGCATTCATAAATTGGACTTTCTTGCTATTAAACACACTGTCGTAAGAATTTTGTCAATCAAGCAAGGAATATTTTCGCTGTGCAAACTTCCAGAAAAAGGGCACCATTGTGGAAAACTGGAAATTACTTACCACAATTTAGCTCTTTCACATTCTGTAAGTATTTATGCATATTCGAATTTCATTTTTGGTTAAGCTTAGATCTTTATTATTCTTCATTTAAAGTACGAATATGCCTTTCATTTCGATAGTACGCCATTTACCAACGCTGATATAAAACCAATTTTACCTGTAGTCTGAAATGACGGCACTTATGTAGTCAAAATGCGGTCACGCCTCAAGCGCTTTAGCGCTAATCATTGCTAGTAAGTGCATGTTGAAATGTGATTGAATATTGAGTTTGAATGCGAATAACAACTTTAATATAGTAATCAAAAATAATAATAATAAATGTAATATTACAGTAATAACAGTAATAATAATAATATACAAAATGGTACATGTGCATAATAATTTATATAAGAATAATCATATAAAATAATAATTAACATTACTACGCCGACAATAATTAGTAGATTAAATATGCCTAGTAATGGACTTTGATCATTTGAGCCCCTAGCTATTTTAGTTTGAAAATAATGCTAGCTCTCTCGCGTGAAAACACTTTTTTTTACAAGGTTTCCCTCTGCGAAACCGTTTTTATTTTGAATGTCATTGTACATAGACAAAATTAAGTTTCAACCAAGTGCTTTGATGCTGAAAATTAAAAAGATCAAAAGTAAAGGTATATGATTCAATCTCTTAATGACTTGGCCAAGTCATTACCAAGAAGCCTTTTACCAAGAAGCCTTTTGAGGTTTAATTTGTATTAATTTTAAAATTAATTTGTATTAATTGTAAATTTTAAAATTCAAAATTAATTTTTAAATTAATTTGTAATTAATTTAACTATTTACCAAGAAGCCTTTTGAGGTTTAATTTGTCTTAATTAAAAAAAAAAAAATTCTGCCAGGCTACGCCAGCAGCAAGGTCACCGGCAGAAAATATTCCAGGGGGTGGGGGCAGACGCCAAAATAGTAGTGGTGGTTGGGTGACAGGGGATATATTTCAGGATATTTTTGTGTAAGAATAAGTTTGTTTTTTAATGTTTTTAGTAAAAACTTTCAAATAAAAAGAGCAATTAAATTGCATGCAAAATGAAACAAAATACAGTAAATATTAAACGACAAGGATTCCTGGCAAAGGGATCAATTTATTTAATCAATGATATATTTAATTATTATGCAATTAATCTTAAAGAAAATCAAACTCAAACCGAAATTACAGACAGATTTAATGCTTCCGTAAATTATAACAGATATAAACTTGTCTTAATACAATTTTTATACGCCTTAGAATAGTTTACAGAAGGAGTAGAGATACTAAAAAATCATCCTGCCTGCATAGATACAACGTTTTGATTTTATAACGACCATGTAAAAATATACCTTTTTCATAACAGGACAATTCTCCCCTCGAACGTAAATCCCTTGTGTATTCAGACATTAAGAAAAATAGAATAGTCGACGAAAAACAAAATTTAAACTTACTATCTAGCTGTCAAATTGACCTCTTTCTTTTATTGTCCTATTCAACTTAATAAATGAACAGGTTTCAAAAAAAAATTTTCGTCACAAGGGAATCTTATCAAATAGTTTGTTACATAGTACCGGAAGTAAAAAGTGACTTGGAACAATATTCACCAAGACTAAAAAATGGAATTCTCATAACAATTGTTACACCGGCAGTATTGGCTGTTTATTCTGCTTTTAAATATATAAAATTGTTTCAGTTTATTGTTTACCCATGAAAACCAAAAATCTGAGATAAATTTTCTGATTTTTGAAAAAAGGGGAAAAAACACCCCAGAAAAGGAAACGATCTTATTGGAAGTCCCTTTATAAGATATATTATATCAGGGAACTCTACCGTAGAGATTTCAAGCTCCATTTTTAAAAATGTGGAATTTCGCTTTTTTTTTTTTTTTTTTTTTTTTTTTTTTTTTTTATAGAAGAAACATCGTCGGTGAATGTTTATTTGCTTTGTTGTTTTTTTTTTTTCCCAGAAGTGATTGTATCAATTCGAAGGTCCAACATAATTGGGAGGGAGCTCATTCAAACGTAAATTTAAGGCTCTTTTTTTACTGACCAAACAGATTGAGCCAAGGGAAAGTCTTGCTTTCTTGGTATTTTAGGGCACCAAAATACGACTTTACCCCGAGAAGGACGAACTTGCAATCAATTTAGAATTCTGAGAAGCTAATTGATTTAAAAGTATCAATAGCTATATTTTAGGCTTCCCAGTTGCAAAAGAAGTTAATGCTACACGGTGGCAGTACTGGATTCAACCATGTTGATTCGTTTTATTTTTAATGAAATTAGGCTGCGTTTGGTGATCTATAATTGCGTATCAGCTATAATGAAGGGGGTGAGTGTTATTGTTTAGGTGGGGGTAAGGCAGATTCCTAAAAGAGTAGATTTTAATGGACAAACTGGTTACTCTTCATGAGGCTTCAGATAAATGTTTGAAAGAGGTAAGGGGAGTAGGTGAATTAATTAAAATGTTTCTCTATAGAGCTAAAATGTTATATTCTCATATCTACCAGCACAGAGGCGGAAAAGGCAAGGCAGGTTGTCATCGGCCCCGTCAAGAAATTTCTGGGGGTGGCAAATACTGCTAGGAACATAGTTTTCAGGAATCTCAAATGGTAATATTTTTCTTTTTTCATTTATAAGAAGTACTTTAATGTATTTAAACAAATATATGTAATGCATGTATCAATAAGAAAATCCTTTTGTAGAGGTTGTGATGGCTTCAGTCATGTAGAAGATCAAAAGCCTTACTGAGTTTCCATCCATATAAACAATAATAATCCTTTTCATCCAACCGAAATTCCTAAGTAGTAATATTAGCAAGGACTTTTTACCAAAATTACTGTTCATCGCCAATTTTTAAGTAAATTCAAATTTTATTCAAAATTGAAATTGCAAGTTTAAACCTAGGACGGTACTAATCAACGTACAATTATTGATTTATACATTTTAAAAGCAATCAAGGCCGTACCCGGAAGGGGGTTTAGGTGGGTTTGAACCCCCCCCCCCGAAATGTTTGTGTTTGACTCGTTAAAACTTAACAAAAATGGATATAAACAAATTTTTGTATGCGTTTTTTTTAGGTTTTTTTGTGTAAACCCCACCTCCCCCCGAAAAAAATCTTTGAGTAAAATCCCCCTCCGAAAAAAATCCTGGGTATGGCCTTGAAAGCAATTAATCAGGGATTTATGGGACCGGTACCCTCAAATTATATCTTGGTTAGGCCTGGGTGTGATTTGGAAAACAATCAGAAATTAAATAAAAAAAAAGAGATTTTGAACTGAAAGCAGGAACAGATTTATAACATATTTGAACAGATTGTTCTTTATACGAAGGGGGCTGCCTCCTCCTTAGCTCCTTACTCCTTAATGTGAAGTTTGGCTTTTTTCCAAATTTTTAAAGAAAACTTGCAATTGGAAAAAAAAAGATTTTTCAAAGCACAAAAAAACTTTTGTTTAATGAGCAAGGTGTTCAGTTGGCGGCAGTCCCTATTATATACAGAGTAATTAATATTTGTTTTAAGTTTTAAACTTGCTTCTTACTTTAGTAAAACCTTTTTATTTGTTTAATTATATTTCATGAAACTGTAAAGTTTTATGAATACAATACTTTTGGTAATGTAGAAAAAACGATCAATATCTCAATGATCTCTGTTTGGATTTTGATGGGTAATCATACAGTTCGTGATAACGAGCTGTAAGTAAGGAGCGACCCGGCTCAATAGTAACAGCAACTCTAAAAAATGAAATTTTCATACCAATAGATATATCAAAAGGATTAGCTTATTATGCTGATTCCAAATATATAAATTTCATGAAGTTTAGTAGAAGTTTAGAGCCTGAGAAAATTCTTCTGATTTTCTAAAAACTGGAGAAAGACCACATTAAAGTCATAAAATGTTAATAAAAATCCCTCTATCAGATTCAGCATATCAATGAACCCTACTTAATAGGTTTCAAACTCATATCTGCAAAAACGGGGAATTTTGTAATTTTTGCCAGAAGAAAGATCACGGATGTGTGTTCATTTGTTTTTTTTTTCCAGGGGCGATCGTATCGACCCACTGGGCCTAGAACGTTGGGAGAGGGCTCGTTCTAACGAAAATGAAAAGTTATAGTACCCTTTTAAGTGACCAGAGAGATTGGAGCCCCCCCTACGCCACTTTTTCCCAAATCGTCCAAACAAAATTTTGAGATTGCTTTTTTGTTCAGTATAGTTGAAAGGCTCAATAACTATGTATACGGAGATGACGCCCTACAGCCCCTGGATAAAAGTTTTTCCAGTTATAAAATTTTCCCATTATTTTTATTTGTTATTGGGAAGTATGCATACAGTTTTCGAGTGGGGAGGGGAGGACGAATTTTCTGATGGGAGGATTTTGCACGGGAAGAATTTTCCATGGAGAGGGAAGTTTCCAGGGGGTCAACTTTTCAGGAGATATTTTACATTGGGTGAATTTGCCAGAATCCCTAAACGAAAATTTCTTTATATGTGTTTGCTTTTTCTTTACCGATTCAATCTTACGCGTAGAGATGTTAAGGGTAATTATCCGGGGTAAATTTTTACCAGGACTGAATTGTCCAGTTGATATTTCTGTGGGGAAGATTTTCCAGCATCATTTTAAAAAACGATCAGAAATTAAATATAAAAACAAGCTTTTCAACTGAAAGCAAGGAGCAACATTAAAACTTAAAAGAACAGAAATCTTTACTTATATGAGGAGGGCTGCCCCCTCCTCAACACCTCGTTCTTTACGCTGAAGTTTAAATTTTATCCAAATTATTTAAAAACGACTCCTGAAACCAAAGGGTCGTTTAATTGGAACAATAAGTAACTTTTTTTAGGTGCCGAAAAACTTTGGCGAGAAGAGAAGGGGTGTAAACCCCCTCATTTACTTACTAATTTCTGTTTTTTTTAGTTTTAAGGTTGATCCTTGCTTTCAAATGAAAAAAAAAACTTACTTTTATTTTATTTAATGAAGTTTAGAGACAAACATTTTTCTAAAGGCAATAGAAAAAGTATGTCAATTAAAGCAAATTATATGAAAATTAAAAAGTAAATAATTACAAAAAATATACAAAACAATAGCCTACTTACAAAAAGTAAGGTAGATAAAAACTCCAAGAATTAAACTCTGTTGAACAATGCCAAAGTGTTGGACGGATATTTTTAACAATACCGACAGTTTTGAACTTGATTATCAAACACCAGAATGCTTAATGCCTTTAGACTCAGTGTTCATAAAAGTAACGCATTATCAAAGTGGTTTGTTCAAAGTAAAACATTAAAACTAAGATTTAGAAAATCGAATAAAACTTTTAATTCAATATTTTTAGGTTTAATATTGAAAAACAAAACCACTAATAACCGCACTAATTACTAATAAACAAATACATATTTAGGATCACCATAAAAACTGATTCTTCGATTAAATGTTATCAACAGTTAGGCTCTTATACTTTCGTTGTTGACAAGAACCGTTATTTACTTACCATTCATTACTATCAAGAATTGTATTTATTATATCTTTTTTACTCGAACCAAATTATATAGAAATAAATGTTTTGTGGAAAACTGGAAAGGGGTCACTCAGTCACAAATTAGAACTTATATCATCCTTATTAAGGGTCAAAATCTATTGGCAGGCAGCCAACAATGGGGCAACACACACATTTTTTCCATGGTTTTTCCCTATTCTGCTCTTTTTTCCTTTGGTTTTCCTTATACTTACTTTGTAGTCCCAAATTTCTAGGGGGTATACCCCCTGCCCCCCCCCCCCCGCCGGCGCCATTGACCAGCAGCACTAATATTACTCATGTCGTTATAGGGTGGTAAAATTACGAATATCCATTTAAAAACATCATAGTCCATGTCATTAACCTGGATCAACAAGACTAAGCTCTTTCATAAGCACCTTATTGAAACCTACCCCCTGACCACGGCCTTAAACTATGTTGTTCCGCTCAGGATCATCTCATGCAGAGAGGTGACTACATCAGATGTTGGCCACCAAACAAAAACAGGTCATCCCCAAACGAAGCGAGAAGGGATCATAAGAAATTATTTAGTGGAACTTGGAACTACTTGGGAAGTGGTAAAGAGAGAAGCTTTGAACAGAATTGTTGAATAGAATGGGATGTGAATGGCTTTATTGGTCTCATGCGGCTTGGTGCTCTTATGAGTTGTTAGTAGTATTATTAGTATTCACTATTTGTGATTCTCTTAATGCTCTAGCTAAAAATGTAATTTTTTTTTTTCCAATAGTTCATCAAGCCTATAAACTTTTTTTGTGTGTGAAAAGTACCTTTTTTTTTGAAATTATTTGAGATTATAGTATATGAATTGAAATATTCATAGCGAAGTAAGTTCACTGTGGGAGAGTCACGGTTATGTTCGAAGGGGCGTCATTCAGTCCATAGCCTAACCCAATATATATATATATATATATATATATATATATATATATATATATATATATATATATATATATATATATATATATATATATATATATATATATATATATATATATATATATATACCCTCCCAGGAAGTTTCCCATTTCCTTTAAATCTTTCTTTATGGCGTCATCCCAACCCAGACGAGAACGACCTGCTTTCCTTTTAGTCCTAGACGGATGGCCGAAAAAAGGACAATCTTTGGCAATACGTCATGCTTCATCTGCACTACGTGCCCTAGCCATCTTAACCTTTCTTTCATTATAGCCATAGAAAGCGGGATTGAACCACATTTTTCGTACAGCCTACTGTTTGAAATACGGTCTGTCAGGCGAGTACCCAGAACAATCCGTAGGCAATTTTTCTGAAAAACATCTAGCAAATCGTCATCCGATTTTTGGAGTGCCCATGGTTCAGAGGCATATTTGACCACTGTCATCACTGTAGCTTCTAATATTCTAATCTTGGTTTGCAGACTTATCTTCCTATCCTTCAAAACTTTTTCTAACTTTGAAAAAACACCTGAGCCTTGGCTATTCTGCTTTTAACATCTTCACTGCTCCCACCGTCTTTACTAATCATACTACCAAGGTAAGTGAAGCTGCTAACCTGATCAATCTTTTCGTTACCCAACGTCACCTTTTCATATTCACTTATTCTTAGCATTACTGACTTAGTCTTCCTAACATTATTTTTCAAACCTATTCTAGTACCCTGAACACGCAAAACCTCTTAAAGCTTGTTAATTTGGCTCACACTTTTATCTAGGATGCTTAAAACATAAGCATAATCTAAGTTGCAAGAGAGAGTTTTTCCTCCCCATTTGATTACGTGGTCTCCCATTGCCTTTCCTGGGCTCTTTAAGACAAAGTCCTTCAAAATAATCCATATAAAGGGGGATAGAACAGAACCCTGCTTAACTCCCGATTTAATAATAAAAAAAAAACAGCTGCTAACCTCATTTCCTACCTTAACCGCAGCAGTGTTACTCTCGTACATAGCACGTCAGAGCCACCATATTTAAACAACTCATTTACCACACTATCAGCACCTGGAGCCTTATTAATTTTTAATCATTTTAGTACTGTGGCTAATTCTTCCTCACAAAACAAATCTTCCTTCACATCCAGGGTATCACAAACTTTTCATTTTTCTCTTTATCTTTTCCTGCAACCCTATCTTGGTTTAGTAAATTTTCAAAAATGTTCTGCCCATCTCTCTTTAACTCCTTCCTTATCACTAATTGTGGCCCCGTTCCTATCTTTAACTGGGACAAGTCTGGATTGACTACTCCCTCTCAACTTATTAACGTGCCAGTACAATATTTTACTATTATGCTGTCTAGTTGCATCTTCTATTAGCCGTCTAGCAGCATTTAGGAAATCACCGATCCTTCAACCCACTAGTTCTTGGCTAACATGGTCTTGGTCAATGAAATGAAAATGGGGAGCTTCTAATTGATTCTGCACTTATGAATGACCTTGTAGTTGGTGGTTCTCTGTTTCTTCACAAAGACGTGCATAAGTACTCTTGGACATCGCCAGATGGAACGACCAAAAATAAGATTTATCACTGCCTTATAAGCAGAAAATGACGATCGAGTCCACAAGATGTTCGGGCCTATAGAGGAGCTGACGGATCAGACCATAACCTTATGATAGCTGTTATTCTGGTTGGTTACAATGCCACCAGTATTGGTGTGGTAAGATACGGGTGGCACCAGTTATTGGTGCAAAAATGGTGCTTAACCATTTACTGTTGGGAAAAGCCCCTGCCTGTGCCAAATTTTATGGGATGCCCGCGTCTACCACACCGGTTCTGTAAATATCGAGTTTGGTAATACCCAATTTACAGTATACCCTTCACCTGGGTATGATAACGTGATCGAGCGGTCTAATGGCCAAATTCTAAGGCCCAAGGGTGTACCCAAACCCGGGTCACCACTAAAAATCTCTAACTATCTCCTTGGAGGTAACGAACCCCCCAGTCAATATAATAATGACGGTATCTCGTAACTCTGTTCCTACCCTGTCTGGGTTCCGGGAAAATTAGTACACAGTTTGTAGAAAATATCTTACTTGTATTCTTCCAAACGGTCACAATAAACACATCTATAAATTCCCATTACAGACTTCCTATACGGGGTCTCAAAGTAGACTAACTCAAAAATAATATTCTGTACAGCAACTATTCATAGGGGTGGACCTTCACTTGGCCCTGCCAATCCTCTCAATCCCCATTCAAAACTCATTCTACTTTTTCTTATCTTTACCTTTCAATGAATTAAACCAGGAAGTCCAAAATAGAATTTAGTTCAAAGCTTACTTATTGCGAAAGCATCTAACTTAGCAATCAGAATTCAACTTAGGATTAACAATTATCTTATAGGCTAGTGTAATTACAGAAAAGAAAATGGGTCATTTATCTGAAAAGAAAAGAAATTGGGGTGGAACCCCAACAATAGCCAAACTCTTTCTAAAATTAAAGAAGACATGCAACAAAAGGACAGTCCCAAAACCTGTTTCTGACTCTGAGAAACTCCAAGACAAGACATTAAAACAGGCTTTTATAGTGGAGCTGTACAATAGATTTAAATCTCTATCCATACCAGAGGAAACTGAATGTGAAATAGTATGGGAAGCGATGAAGGAATGCTACCACGAAATAGCTAAATCAACCCTGGGCTTCCGTAAGAAACCTGCGGCTATCCGAGCAAACTAACTTAGCAACTAATAGATGAAAGAAAAAAAGATGAGAATGTCTGTCCTCCAACAACAAGTCCCTGACCTTCTTGTTTTCCAAAACGAGCAGTATAGAGCTCTTGACAAAGTTGTCAAGAAAAGTGCCCGTACTGATAAGCGAAACTTTCTAGAGCGTAAAGCAGTGGGGGCAGAAGAAGCAGCAAAAAGAGGAGACTCAAGAATTGTTTACAGATTCACCAATGATATTATAGGGAAACGTCTGACAAATAGAGATGGCCCTGTAAGAGATCCATCGGGGGTATTGGTGACAGAACAGAGTGCAGTCAATAAGCTATGGGCTAATCATTTCGAAATTTTACTAAATAGACCTGCCCCAAAAGAACCAATTGACACTCCAGAGATTCCCATCTTCTTCCTGAATGTCAGCACGAATCCGCCTCCTGCCAGAGAGATACTAGAAGCAGCAAATAAACTGAAAAACGGAAAATATCGGGGGCTGGACTGCATATCTGCAGAGATGATAAAGGCATCAATGTTTTCATGTATCTCCCTATGGTCTTTACTCTTCAAACGGATTTGGACAACGGCCAAAGTACCATCAGACTGGAAGCCCATCACACTCATCAGGATATTCAAAAAAGGAGACGCTACCGCGCTGGACAACTGGCGGGGTATAAGGTACTGTCAATACCTAGGAAGATCCTCTGACATATTATTCTACAGAGGATCCGAACACTACTTGATCATCTCCTCCGATCGTTATCTCCTCTTATCTACCTCTTCTCTTCTTCTTCTATCTCCTTCTTCATTCTTTCTCTTCCTCCTCTCATCGTTCATCCTTGACGAACAGTGTGGCTTCCGGCCAAATCACTCATGTGCGGACCTTATATTCATGCTTAGACTTCTTACTGAAGAAAGCAGGGATTGGCGTTCGAAGATTTATATGATCTTTTGTGGATTTCGAGAAAGCCTTCGACTCTGTAGATCGTGAAAGCCTATGGAAGATTCTCCCCCACTATGGAATCCCTGAAAAAATAGTGACGATTATTACCGCCATGAATGAGGATGGTGAACGTTGTGTCAAGACACCAGAAGGGCGAAACTCGTTTCTTCCAGACTTTGTCAGGAGTAAAACAGGGGTGTGTCTTATCACCATTACTTTTCTCAATAATGATTGATTACATCCTGCGGAACACAGGGATAGAAGGCATCAGATTAAGCCCCGAAGTCCAGGTCAATTATGCTGACTCCGCAGATGAATTAACAGTGCTTGAGTCAAACAAAAAATAGCTTCAAGATTTACTTGACGAGGTCACGGTAAAGGCAAACCATTTTGGCCTACGTGTGAATGCTGAGAAAACCAAATGCATGGCGACTAGTGACTCTCCTCTGTCCATTAAATATGGCGACCAAAATGTTGAGCAAGATGTCCAGTTTCAAGTATCTGAGAAGTATCATTGAAAACACAAGCTCGATAGTGAAAGAAATACTCACCAGAATAGGACAGGCAAATGGCGCCTTCAACAAACTACGTCAAGTATGGAGATCTCAGAGATTTTCTCTGCGCCTGAAACTACGCCTTTTCAACAGCAATGTTATTCCAATACTACTGTACGCAGCAGAAACATGGCACCTGAATCAAGAACAAGAGAGAAGAGGCCTGGCTTTTGAAAACTGGTGTCTTCGTAGAATATTGAACATCCACTGGTCATAGAAGGTGACAAACCAGCCCATACATGAAATGACGCAAAAACCTCTAACAACCGACATCATCAGAGTCAGAAGGGGACATACTTGGGCATTGTCCTACGTATGGATGATCATGGACTCCCAAGAGCCTTTACACAGGCAATCACCATGAACTCACAGCCGGGGAAGACCCAGAAACACACTGCGCCGGACCTAACAAAGAGACCTACGAAACCTGCATACCTCCGTTCTACCAGAATGGGAGGACATCACAGCGGCAGCAAACATGAGGGAAGATTGGCTGCTCCTCCTTGATGCCCTGGGTGCCTCAGGAGGCACAGGCGGATCTAAGGACTAAGGTCTAAGCTGTCTTCCATCTTCCAGGTCTAATCTTCCAGATCCTCGCAAATTTTATCCATGGCCTCCACTTCACACCTCCTTAGTTCATATTTTAATGCTTTCTCCATTTTCTTTACATTCCTTTTATTTTAATATGATCTCTCACTCAGATAATTCTTGGACAAGCTTCTTCTCCTTTCTATCAAACATAAAGCTTTTTCACTAATATTCATAGTTAGAATCGAAACTTATTTCCATAAAACAACTTCAGCAACTTCACAAATTTTTTTTTCTAAAATTATTCCAAATATCTTCCACATTGTCAAAATTTTAAAGTCTCAAAGTCACCCGATCAAAATTTTGAGACAGCCATTTTGTTCAGCATAGTTGAAAGATCTAATAACTATGTCTTTGAGGAGGACTTAATCCTCTAATGACATAATCCTCTTTTCTGTTGGGGTTGGAATCGGGGGAGGGGGTTACGTGGGAGATCTTTCCATTGAGGACATATTTGTTTTAGGGAAGGGAATTTCCCATGAAGGGAAGTTTCCTTCGGAAATAATGCCGGATTTCCCAGCATTATTTCAAAACGATAAGATATTAAATTAAAAAAAACAAGTTTTTTTAAAACTAAAGTAAGGAGCAGCATTAAAACTTAAAATGAACAGAAATTATTACGTATGTGAGGGGGTTTGTCCCCTCGTCAATACCTCGCTCGTTACGCTAATTTTTTTTTTAAGTACCTTCAAAAGAAATATTTATTCTAATTAAACGGCCTTTGTGATTCAGGGGTCATTCTTAAAGAATTGAAATAAAATTCGAACTTTAGCGTAAAGAGCAAGGTATTGACGAGGGAATGAAGTTTTTAATGTTGCTCATTACTTCCAGTTGATAAAACTTTTTTTTTATTTAATTTTGCAAACAAAATGAGCTTTGTTTAAATATTGAGTTCTGTTTTTCCTTTATTAAGCATAAATGGGGGCCACATCTCAGTATTCGCGGAAAATTATTGAATTGAACTGAACAAATATTCTTTGCCTCGCAGTAGACTTAGCCTTTCTGCAACTTCGATTTTCATTAGATTAAATTAAAAAAACATTTTTTTTTTTAACTGAAAGTAAGGAGCGACATTGAAACTTAAAACGAACAGAAATTATTCCGTATATGAAATGGGCCGTCCCCTCCTCAACACCTCGCTCTTTACGCTAAAGTATTTTATTGTTTTAAAAAATAGAGTTGTGAAAAAGAGTCAAACTTTAGCGTAAAGAGTGAGGCGTTGAGGAGAGGACAGCCCCTTTCATATACAGAATAATTTATGTTTGTTTTAAGTTTTAAACTTAAAAGTTTCTAAGTTTAAACTCCTTACTTACAGCTCGTTACCACGAACTGATTGATATGCGGACAGGTTCTCTTAAATAAGACTGGGCGAAAATATTGATTGACTCTTTTGAAATTCAGTTGTTATAAATTGGGCTTCAGGAAATATCTCCTGTGTCTCTATTTATAGCCAAATTTTTGTTTATATATTTTGTTTTATCTCAATTGCCTTTTTAAAAGATTGTGGTAAGCCATTTAAAGTAGATATTAAAAGTTATCTCCTCAAAAGAACCAAATGCTCAGGATTTTCAAAGATACGGAGGGCCAAAGCAGAATCGAAGTTGTCATTTTTATTTTTGAATCTCAGAGAATTATCTATTGTATTTTGTGTTCATGCAAACGTTCCCCCATTTATTGATGGGTCCTGCCAATGTAAAATATCCCACAAGAACACGGAACTCTGTAGACACCATTACCCAGTATAAGATCAGTTTTATTCTATACAGAGTTGAAAAAAGGTTCAAATTTTTGTTCAGTTTTGAATGAAACAGAGAAATTGTGTTTTTTTTTTAATTTTCCAAGTTTGTCGCCTAGTTTTGAGATGTATGGTAAAGTGGTGAAAGTTTTTGTTCTCAATTACCGGAGTAACTGAATCAATGGGGACGGGCTCCCCTATTTTCCTGTTTTATTTTTTTTTTAATCGTCTATCTATGATATTTTCAACAAGGTTAATCGGGTAGCCATTGCAGAAGAGAATATCTTTAACATGATTTAATTCAAATTTACATGATTACGAGAACAGATTTTTAGAACTCTGTCGACCTTAGAGATTATTGCCCCTCTTTTCATAGGAGAGTGATTTGACGAGAAATATAGATACCGATCCTTATGGGTCGGCTTTCTACATATAGAAAATTAAAGGCCAGGAGTATTTTTTTTATAATTAAAACATCCCAGAACAGGAGCTATCCTGAATCTTCCAGTTCTATTGTGAATTAAAGATTCGAATCAAAAGAGTTAAAATGTGCCAAAAAATCTTTTAGAGAGTCCCGTCCATGTTCCCAAGCAGAAAGAATATCATCAACGAAGCGTAACCAGAGAGGGTGTCTTAAGTGGAAACTATTCAAAGCAGATTGTTCTATGAAATCCATGTAAAAATTATCCAAATAAGGAGACAAATCAGTGCCCATGATTCCATGATTCGAGGCAACTTTAATATGTACTGTAAATGGCCTACCGCAATCCTTCAAAGAGGCAATTGAGATAAAAAAACAGAAACAAACAACAACATTTAAACAGAAATATGGCTGTAGAGACACAGGAGATATTTCCTTAAGCTCAATTTAGAACAACTTAATTTCAAAAGACTCAATCAATATTTTCGCCCAGTCTGATTTGAGACAACCTGTCCACATATCTAATGAAGATAGAAGTTGCAGAAAGGCTAAGCCTATTGCGAGGCAAAGAATATTTGTTCAATCCGATTGGTGATTTCATTTAGTTCCGGCTGTATTTTTTTTTATTCATATCTACTCTGCTCCAGTTAGGTTCACTTCGGAAGGTTAGATTTTTTTTTTGTTTTTGTTTGTTTGTTTTTTCTTATCAGCAGTGAGAACGACTTGGTGGAAGTCCTTGTCGAAATATTTGGGTGTTCTTTGTCTTTATATTTTGCCACTGCCTGACAAAATCCTCGTTTCCTCACCTCTTTGATTTTGTTTTTCATTTATTATATCCCTTCCTCTCTTAGTTTCATGTGTCATGTATAGCCAGGGTCACCCAATAAATTATTATCCCTCCACCCTCCCCTCCCCCTCCCCTCCCCCCTCTACCACCCTTGAAAAAAGAATAAAATGTGATTTTGTTTGTTAACACCTTCTCAACTGGTTAACCTACCTGCAGGATAAAATCACCCAAATCCATGCAACTGCTTCCTTCAGACCCAAGTTCCCCTCCAACCCCAGTTTCCCCCCCCCCTCCAACGGAAATTTAGTTTCTTCAAAAATATAGTCAAAACTAACATAAGCCAGCATAATTCAAGTCTCCAGAGAAATGGGTCAGTTTTGTTTAATATATCTTTGCCTTTACGGTACTAAATGGCTCATTTTTCATTTTTCACTGTCATTTTCAATTGATTTTGGGAAAATCGGCTCCAACTTTGCCCCCCCCCCCCCCCCCGGTAAATTGAGGAAATTCTCGCCACTGATACTAAACATAAAAATCAAAACAAATTGTAGTTACTTTACACAAGGCACGAGAGCATGAGCTTACTGATCATTATGTAACAATGTTTGAAGTACAACAAACAAAGTTTTCCTCAAGTCATGACGGTACAATAGGCTATTAAATTCAAGAGGTTTGTTGTAATTAAATTAAAAAAGGAATAATTACTATAAAGTTCTAGCATATTCTATATCACGCTGATTTTTGCTAGTTTATTAAGACTCTGGATCTTGAAATCAGAATAATAGTTATTATGCGGCATTGTCCTTTCTTTATAAGTCTTGACAAGTAAAAAAAAATAGTTGGAAAATAAAACTTGACGGAAAAGTCTTGCTAAACCAAACAATTTTGGATGACAAACACCAATCAACATGACAGCAGGTAACTTAGAATAACTAATTCTACTACTAACAACTTTTCACAGCATCAAGCCACCTTTGGCCACCTCAGCTTAGTCCTCTTCCACCCCAACCTGCTCAAAGTTCTATTCCTTAATCCCCCATGAAGACCTTATTTCCTTAATCCTTTCTTAAAACCTCTTTCCACCCTAATCGAGGATACCCTGTTTGTTTTTCTGTTGTTGTTTTTTTTTTTTGGTCAGAGATGGGAATCAGAAAACAATATACTTATTTAACTTACTTGTGATCTTGTTTGAGAGGCCACTATATCTGAGTAGTAAAGATGTGACACTTAACCTAATAAATTTAGAGAACAAATATCTTAAACAATTGAAAGATATAGCAAAAAAATTCGACATGCAAAGTTTTGCTGTGTTGGAATGTGTTGGCAAGTATCTAGGAACAGTGCTGCGAATCTATGAATGTGTAGTGAGGGGACAAGGTTTCTTTTCCCAATGAAGATACAAGAACTTAGGAATTTTAAAAACATAGGGGGGTTAGGGGTAATTAATTCAATGAAGATGTCACAAATTATTTGGAAATCTAGGTGAAAATATTATTGGGGCTAATTGCCCCATCCCCCCATCCCTACCAAAGAATCTTTTCCTATGGGAAGTGGTACACATAACGTACAATTATGAAGCCAGACCAAGGAGAACCCTTCGCCTACCTATCTATGTAGCCGTTTGTTGAAATTCAGAAGATACCGTAGCAATGGTTTGATGACTGTCAGTCAGTTGCTTCAAAACTGCCAAGAAGTTAGTTTCTATAGGTTTCTATTCAAAAATTAACCTTAAATTTAGTATCCTTTGAGGTTTCTTTTGGCCCTGGGGGATCATTTTTTTTCTGTGTTCAAATTATTAAGTTTTTCTGTCACATGTGAATTTTTGCAGTTATGTATAACCATAGACTGCTGGGCTTTGCACAAGTTTCAACATTTTGTTGTTTCGGAGTTTTGGTCGCCTTATAGATTTAATTAAATTTATTTAAGCAAAAATGCGAAAAAGTAATTTTTTTCTTTCTTGTTGCACTTTATTTTTTGCATTACTCTTGTTGGAAATGAGGTTTCATTAACTTGGACTGCTGCGAAGGCATTTAGCCCCCCTCTCTTCGATTTTGAAGCATACATTTTTCTCAGGTGTGTTCATTGAAAAACGCTTTTTTTTCGTTGGGAAGATTGAAAAAAAGCAATGATTTTAGCCCCTCCCTTGATTTTGAAAACTAAAATCCCCCCCCCTGTTTTTGTGAATTGACACCTTTGTCGTCTAATACATTAGTCAAACTGCTCTGCTACGACCCCACTTTTTCTTATGCTCTCTTACTTCAATGGCATACGAAAATGTGACATTGAAATCTGTGTCTGTAACCTGCTTTAGCATTTACATGCAGGGCGTCATGGTCATTTGACACTGGTATAGGAATGATATTGCTTAATAAGAAGAAAAAAAAAACGTTTTGAAACCCAAAAAGGTGAAAAAATATAAGTTAAAAAGAAAATACCTGCAGGATAAAACGTAAAAAAAAACTAACAAATTAAAAGGTTGAAAATATATTAGAAATTATTTTTGAATGTTAAAGTATCAAGTACTTAAAAATAAAGTTTGATTGTGTTGCTTAATTAAATGGAAACTCATTTTGTCCTATACATCTAAAAAATTAAGGAAAATTTAAGAGTTTAATTTTTCATGAAAAGAAACACATGTGCAGTTACACAGTTTTGACAGTAACAGGTGCCAAATTAAGAAAAAAAAATAAATGTGGATAAAAAATCAGCAGAACAAAATAAGATAAAACTTATGACTCCAAACAACACAAAATGATGTAGCTTTCCTTTAGATGTGTAGTTGTCTTTGGGAACCCAGAGATTGTTAGTGTTTAAATTTTGATGGACGAAAATCGTTGTCATTATTCAACTATTTAGTTCTGCCAGTTTATTGCCAGAACTTAATCACTGACGAAAATGTGGTACTATTCTAATTTATTTTTAATTTTGAAATCACCATACTAAAATATTAAAAAAATCAAAGTTTTTAGTTAAGGATTTATTTTTTATTTTTGTGTTCTTGGTATTTTAAAGATTCTTTAGTAACAGTGCAAAACGAAATAATATTTCTATTTATTAAGACTAGTCAAACTGTAATTTAAATCGCTTACAAAAGGTAATTGTTATAGTTTTTTGAGTATTTTATATAGATCTTAATGTCTGAATACTAAAGGGTGCAACACCCCTAAAGCTTCTTGAAAGATTACAAAATCGAGATATTGGACTGCGATCATACTAAATGTAAAAACGAAGCATGTATTCGTATTTTATGATTTTGAACTTCCTAGACACCAATCTTCGAAAATACTTCTTAACATAAATTTTTTTTCAACAATTAAAAAAAAATTCAAGCACTCAATATAGTTCAAATAATTCTATTTTAACCTATACTGACTCTTCGATGAAACATTTCCAAACTCTGGATATGTATATGGAACATACACAAAAAGCTATTCTTCTTTCTTCACATATCATCAGTATTGTAATTACCACAACAGACTTAAATTACCTAAATTATATTACCACAACAGACCTAAGTGTAATTACCATAACCGACCTAAATTATCTAAATTAATTTTGACCTAAATTACAGAATACGGCATACTACTGCCAGAAAGCATTAAAGTATCAAAATAAGACACCCAGTGCTTCCAATAACCTTAAATTTTTGGGATTTTCTCTAATTTCCGCAAAAGAAAACTGGGTTGTCCAAATTCTGCCTGGAAATTGACGTTCGTAGGTACACGAACGTAAATATGAAATACTAGTTGCTGGCTTTCGGTATCGTAAATTTTGGGAGATGTAGGGGAGCCCATTTTTTTGGGTGAAAGGGGAATTTTTGAAAGAAAAATCAGATACAGTAGAAGAACTAATGTTACCACAGTTTCAACAGAAAATAATGCCTTAATTAAAAGGATCGAGACCTAATGACAAAATAAGAAATAACTTGTACAGGCAATTAATGCAATAAAACTTGGGGATATCAAAGCCTTCCAAACTGAGATTTTTTTAGTAGTTAGTTGAAGCTTATCACGAGATGATTCATATTATAAGGCTGAGAGCAGCAGGGATGGGCAAAATCCGCCCCATGGGCAACATGAGGGGTGTCGGAGCATATTATGTGGCCTGAGTGTTGCTTGTGGTGATTTTACGTTATTTTTTATTATTGGATTATATTTCTTGGTATATGATATTTCTTGGTACTGCCGAATAACTTGAGTTTAATTTTATGGTGAAAGAGTGACACGGTTATGGTCACAGTTTAAGAGTGAATCGAGGCTGAAGTTCAGTTACAATTCAGCTACTAAAAAAAGAAGAAATAAACAAAATGAATGCGATATACTGAATCCAAAATGGACTTGCTAACTACGGTTTTACTAATTTTGGATACAATTCAAATATAAGTTCATGTTTTTTTTATAGTAATTTAAGTATTTATAATGTATGTAGACCCCGTTATCCATGAAGCTTATAATTTGCCGACATAAATGTAACATGTCAACATGTTACCTGTTCAACGTTCCTGATAACAGTGTCGCAAAGCCCCACTATTTAGCAAGCTGATTCAGACAAGTGAGTTATTGCTTTGTTTTTGTATGAATACATGTTTCTCCCACTGCCGACTTAGGAACTGTACAAGTGAGTTTGAGTTCAAAAAGTACTATGGTTATTTATTCTAAGGAAATGCAACAAGGCAGGGGCCAGGGCCGTATCCATGGTTTTTTCGTTCGGGGAGGGGTATACAAAAAAAACATAAAAAAAACGCATCAAAATTTGTTTTATGCATTTTTTATTGCGTTTTTTACAAGCATTTGGATACCATGTTAAAGCAAACACCCTAACCCCTACCCTGATTACGGCTTTGGCAGGAGCTTATAGTAGGTGAAAAAGTGGAAATTGTTTTTTTTTTTAAGCCATGAGGTTCATAGTTGATTTCATGCTACAGTAATCTTTATTTTTAATCCTTTTAATTTTTCAGAAGAAGCTACAGGTTTTCTCCAAAAGGCCAAGTCCAAATTAAGATAAATCACAATCTGGTTCTGCTAAAATGCGCCCTTTTCCTGTATTTTGGAGGTATTTTCATTTGTAATATTTAACTAATGTTATATTCTTAACACTTATGAAAATTTTGAAAATACAATTTTATCGATCTTGTTACGCTTTATCGCAACCACAGAATCAAAACCTTGACAAGAATTTCATTTTATTGTGCAAAGCCAAATGCAAAGATGCATTTATTGTGCATTTATTGTGCATTTATTTGTGCATTTATTTGTGAAATTTATTGTGCATTTATTGTACATTTATTTATTGTGCATAAAGATGCATTTATTGTGCAAATGCAAAGTAAAAGAACTTAAAGTATTAATTTTTACCCCTGGCCGTATCCAGAATTTTGTTCGGAGGAGTGGAGGGGGGGCTAAAAAAGAATTAAAAACGGATCAAAAGTTTGTTTATATTCAATTTTGTTACGTTTTTACGAGTCAGGTAAACATTTCTTGGGGGAGAAATTCAAGCCCCCTACGCCCCCTGGACACGGCCTTGCCCTGAATACCTTCTTTGAAAGGGTAGATAATTCTGACACAGGTGCTATACCTAGGCTTTCTTCAGCTTATGGCATAGGCCTATGATATAGAGAACCAGCTTAGCCAAAAGCACCCATGCACCTTTTGAGTCGACATACTTCGTTACCAGTGAGCGTTATTCTCGTAGAAGTTCACTAGTTCAGGTGTTTGACCGTTGCAAATGACCATTGTGTAACTTGCCTTTAGTCCGGGAGCAAGACCACTATAATGTGACGACTAGGTGGTCAGAAAGACACAGTCAGTTTGACAATAGTTTCCGACTATATCGACCACGCTGAATCTGAATATGGGTGGGGGCAAAGTTGGAGATCACGGCTTGACCTTGTAAAAGCAAAAAAAACGCCCTTTTTAGGCCTATAAAACGTGTACAGACTGTTTATTTTTTTCTAAGGTTGTACCACTCCGATTTAGTGGTGCGACCTCTCAATTTGGTCCTAATATGGTATTCTTATAGAATATATTAAATTTTTTCCGATAACTTGTATAGCCCAGGAGCTATAGGCTAATATTTATTAATTTTCCCCGAAAATCTCAAAATTCAAAGGTTCATTTTCAACTAAACCACGTATCTCGGACCTTTCTAATAATTTTTTGTTGTTTATTCTTCTCCAGAATTTACCTTTCGTATTTAGCTTCACATTGCCGTAAAGTTCAAAGCTTAAACTGTTCGGTGACGGCGTCTAGAATTTTTTGAAAAAGTGTAGGTCTAAAAATATATGCAAAAATATATTTATCCAAAATGATGATGTTTACACATCTTTTATGTTAGAATTTAACGCCAAATCCGAATATGAACTTTACTTTGCAGCCCAATCCTAACTTCGTTTGTTATAGGCTAATTACTTATTTATAGGCCTAATTTTTTTTTTTTTGGTAAATGGTATTGCAGGACATGTTTTTATGCCAAATTTTGACGCCGAGTCCAACGGTAGTGTTTAACTTGGTCATCGTGTTTCAACTTTAGTTGCTAAATGCTATTTAATTTGCTATAAACTCCGATTTTCTTACAAATATAGTTGTAAATCCAGATTATAATCAACCTACGAAGCTTTGCAATGTACTAAACGGACACACGGAAGAACCATGCTCGACATAATCTGAAAGCTTAAGCCTGTAACATGATTAAAGAGCGTTTATTATTTTAAGTACTGTAAGTAAAGCTACAGGTAAAGCATGTCAAAATATAATTCCCGCACATCCCAACGGTTCTCCTCAAACATACAAAAAAAATCCCGCTAATCCTCATCCGAATCGTCACTGTCGGCACCACATCGCCCACAACATGCGCAAAGAATGTCGCATGGCTTTATCCCCAAACAAGGGCACTTTTTACCACGCACAGTTTTACATTAACAAAAGGTTGAAGCCTTGTTGACATATGGAGGCCAAGGGGTCAGCGCTGAAGTCACTGGACTGACTCCTAAAATGTCGTGATGGGTCCAGCCAAACTCAAGTGGGTTGAAGATATAGTGCTTAGGAATCACAGCCTGAAGAATAATGCTCCACTGAAGCATAGCTCTCTTGACGTGATATACGAAAGAACCACCTGTTGGGGGGCAAGCTGTTCAAGTTCTTTTTTCTGGGAAATAAATGAATTCGGAGGTCATTGGGAGAATCAAATTCGGACTGTTTTTGCTATATACCGATACAGTCAATTTCGTACAGATACGCAAGATTTCGGGCTCGTACATAATGATGTTTTTGATATCACTCCTCACTTTCTGTGTAAGATCAGCAATTTCTTGAATGAGCTGTGATTTAACAGCAGATGTAGCAAATGTTTTTTTGCCCTTCGAGAAGAAAAAACTGACCGTATCACATCCACTAATGCAATGTAGCAGCTCTATTGACTCTACAACAGCCGCGATGCTCTATTCACAATTTTATGGATCGGAAAGACTTTGTCATGGAACTGAACGTAGAGCTCGGGTTCATAGCCTGGGTCACACCTGCAGAGGAATATTTCACGATAGTTCTGTAATAAAATGACAACAGTGTCTGTGTCATTTGCTTCAACAATTACTTGGGAGCATCCATTTCTGTAGCATTCGGCAACATGTAGAGCAACACGCGTGTCTGCTTCTTCATGTGTGCTGCATAAGTTCGCTTCATAGTCCGGATCCGGATCTATAGTCACTTTGGATGGAACCAGTTTTAGCACCTTCATTTATCACTGAATCCACCAGAGAGGTAAATGGTAAATCTTAATTCAGAAAGACAGACATGAATCCACAATTCAAAAATACCTTCGATAAGTCTTGCCTTACTCTCTGACTGCATAAGCGAAATATCCCAGTTTTCTAGCCCCATGCTCTTAGTAACGATAAAACTCTTCGTCACTGTATCTCCTCTCCGCTCATGAATCCACTACTGTCTTTTAGAACAATAGGATTCCCGGAAATGTTTACAAGGCCGAACACTCCGTCATACCAATCAGCTACAAATATGCAGCTCGGTTGTAGATTTTGGGAGTCGATTTAAGAGCCTTACAAGGATTCTTATCGAAAACGCTTCAACGGTTTCGGTTTTGTCTGGCACTTGCGACCAGATTAACGGCATGAAATCTACCACCACACCAGTTCCCGTGTCCGTGTTAATCGGAACTTCGCTAGGCCAACTTTCTAAACTTGAAAAGGTGCGAATGAACTCGAGAAAACTTGACTTCGTACCCGATCGAAGTTTAATACGTTCACTAGCTACTGCTTCAAATATTTCTGGGGCGTAGGGCAAAAGTTCGTGTGCCATGATCTTACTTAGCATCTCAAGCGTAGATCGTTGACCAGTGCCAACAGTAACCAAAATCCTTTTAACATCTTCCAACTCACCATAAACACTCCTACCGGTCTTGGTCGTTGAACGTTTGGCCTGTTTTGTATCGCAATCCATAGTCTTTACTTTAACCTTGGAAAAGGGTTGGGTTTTCCATCGAAGTATGCTTCCAATGCTTTTAAACCACTAGCATGTGCACTCAGGAGGCTCTTTGCCACTGCTTCATCAGCGACTTGATTTAAAATGATATTCACCAATGATTCATCATCACATGTAAAGGGATCAATATGGTCTTCGACAAAAGAGACCACATTACTGACAAGGTTTTTCTCGGCGCTTCTCAAAGGTTCCATTTTGCTTCCTTCACCATCAAATTCACTCATGTTCTTAATTTCAGCAAGTCGATAAGGGGCAGAGGAAACCTCAGCACAGAATGGTATGGTGGTAGTCACTTGGCAACTGCCATTGGGTTCAGTGTGATTCCCTTTATTCCTCCCTTTTGTTTTGATTCAAGGTTGAGTGTGGATTCCAGTGCATGATCTGTGAAACAAAATTCATCTTGCAATTTTTCCGCTTCACGTTGAATAGTCCTTTGACAAAGATATCATGCAAGCTAGGTGGCAAGGTTTTCATGTCATTCAAATACTGGAGTAGGCATGTAGTGTACTTATAGTGCCCCGCAGCTGTCAAATACGGCAACATGAGGGTTACACCAATAATATGACCTTCCCAGTCTCCACACGCTCTGCAATCAGGAACTGGAGAAGAATCAGCACAAGATTCATATGCTCCATCAACAACTTCGTTGTAAGGTTTTTTGTCACGCGACTTGTTGAACTAGTTCATCAAAGGCTTCATTGATTCCAGCTGTTTGTCTAGGTTGTCAAAGGAGCCTCCGCAATTCATGAACGCAGACATTAAATCTGACAGCTCATCAAAAGTATTTGCTTCTTTGTCTGATTCAATGTAATACTGTTCAAGAGCATTCCAATATACTCTATACAAGGCCTCTACTACGATGATGTGAGCCTCCATACACCTGTAATAAGGTTTTCCAGTCATAACTTTTTTAGCAGTTCCAGAGAGTAAGATGCCAGCCTTACTAAAGATTTCTTCAAGCCCTGAGCCTTTCATGAGGTGCCCAATAACACCAAGGAAGCTCATACAGAGATGCAATCCATCCATTCTTGGAATAACATCACTGAATGCTTCAGGCTGTCTCTTTTTTAATGCGATAATGATCTCATAGATAGCTTGGTCACACGTTATTACAGTATGAGGTAACTTCAGTGCGCAAGCTGTCGATGTATAATGTTTATTGCCTCTTCAACTACTGCTGGATTAGATGGAGGACTTGGTATGACTGGTAGGTATCAGATACGAGTAATAGGTATCACTTCACTCTCTATCTGGCTGGCATAAAATAATTTGAAACTGGGCAATTCTGCGCTGGAGTCAATAACAGTGGTATCGATAAGATTGGTTGGAATATACCTACAGAGCGCTCAGGCCACAAATATGGACTGAATTGGAACGTCACTGAAGTTACTAATATCTCTGAGAGTGAGTTTTGAGTCACCAAGGACTGTTTTTCTTTTCAGAAATGTTTTGCCGAATTTCCTGAAGAACAAAGATGACGTCTTAAGTGATCTGTCTCGTGGCACGTGACATAAACAATGTTTTCAAACACAATTGCTTAATGTTTCTCAACTATATTGAAAGGTTGGCTTAATAGAGGGCAATCTTTGAAGATGACCAGGGCAGGTTCTTGGCTTACGATTTGTAGGGAGGACTGTCACTGTCCCATTCTTATCAGCAGATAAACTGAAAATCAGTCAGCATTGTAAATACATTTTGAATTAAGACAAAAAAAAAAAATTGATATTTGGTTGAAAAGTAAAAGTTCATATTCGGATTGGGCGTTAAATTTTAGCATAAAAGATGTGTCACATCATCATTTTGGAAAAATGAATTTTTGCATATATTTTTTGGCCTATACTTTTTCAAAAAATTCTACACGGCTTCACCGAACAGTTTAAACTTTGAAATTTACGGCAATGAGAACCTAATTACAAAAGGTAAATTCTGGAATAGAATGAAAAACACAAAAATTATAGAAAGGTCCGAGATACGTGGTTTAATTGAAAATGAATCTTTGAATTTTGAGATTTTCGGGGAAAATTAAGAAATATTAGCCTATAGCTCCAGGGCTATACAAGATATTGGAAAATTTTAACATATTCTATGAGAAGACCATATTAGGACCAAATTGAGAGGTCGCACCACTAAATCGGAGTGGTACAACCTTAGAAACAAAATAAACAGTCTGTACACGTTTTACAGGCCTAAAAAGGGTGTTTTTTGCTTTTACAAGGTCAAGCCGTGATCTCCAACTTTGCCCCACCCATATTCGGATTTAGCGTGGTGGATATAGTTGGAAACTATTGTCAAACTGACTGTGTCTTTCTGACCACCTCAACTCAGAAATAAACGAGATACGCTTTAGTGGCTCCCGGACTACTTGCAGCTCAAGTTTTTGGCCTCTGCAAATGGATCTTTGCTTGGCTTGTGATTGTGTTGCCCCCTCAGTATACTCCAATGCACCTACGGGCTAAGGTCTGTGGTAAATTATTCATAGACATTTGGAAACTTGAAGTCATTACAAGTCGAGTTATCTGGATTTTCTTTTCAAAATTAGCCTATCTACTTTCTGGCACTGTCAAGATTTTTATATAAGTGCTCTCAAGTTTCTTATTCGACTTATTTAAAATTTAAGTTAATTTAAAATTCAGTTTATAGACAACACCAAGTTTGTTTGTTTCCTCGGACAGTCATCTAAAAAAGCTGCTCATTCACCTATAGACTACAAAAACTATAGCGTCTTAAAGTCACGTCACAGAGAAACCAATGGGATATCAATTCTCTGAAGTGAAGTTAAAGACAATGTTAGTTCGTCCGAAAATCGGGACCAAAAAGGCCTACAAACTCTTTTCTCCAACAGGTTGAAAAACAAATCAGTAGGTCCTTGGGCCAAATGGGCTCTAATAAACAATAAAAATCAATCTAAGTAAATGGTCCCTCTCCAGAAGAGTGGCCCGAAAAAGGGCCAGTAGCTATTTATTCCGGTCAGCTTAAAGCTTTCAAGGATCGTAGTTGACAGATTGTATGGTACAAAAATTGTTGAGAGGGGAGAATCTTGAAGAGGGAAGAGGCCAAAAACGATTCAAAATTGGAGAGGCCAGCAAATATTTTGCTCGTATATCACTTTTCAACCTATTGCTGTAAGTACTTGGTCCGAGGTGAGCCAAAGGCTAACGAAAAGTGTACGTATTGGCTGATTGCAAAGATCTTTGTCTCTCTAGATTACAATGCTTCCGTGGCCCCTGGACAAGAGGCCATAGCTTATAAAAATTGCCAATTTTTAATATTTATGTATTTTAGGAATACGATAAGCATCTATAATATGTTTAATTTTTTATGTAAAGAGAAAGGGACATAATGTGATTCCAGGCTCAAACATTTTCCTTTAATTTCCATTAAAAAAACTATTTTAGTGTTTACTTAGTTTTTGTCCACATTAATATCATATCAAGGGTTAACTTAAATATGTAAGAAAATACACATGTCCTCACCCCCCCCCTTGATCCTAAGGTGAAAGCTTAATTTTATGCATAGGTGTGTTTCAATATTTATAATATCCATTTAAAAAGTGCCCTCCCTCCACCTAAAAACTGTGGAGGGGGGAGGGTCTCATGTGAATAAAGGGCATCTGTTGAAGTTATAAAATGAAGCCATTGTAGACGTCTGTGATTTCTCTCGAGTCTGGGGACCTTTGATACATACTAATTGAGTAGCTTTATCATGTCAACAAAGAATGGGGGGGGGATACCAAAGAGTTATGCAAGACTAGCTGTGATGGCTCAATCCAAGGACTAAATATCTAAGGCGACAGGGCGACAAGAATTTTATGAAACTTTGCTATTGCGAATTAAAAGCCAAACGAAGCGGCACTTCTTTAGCCAGTTACTGAATAAACGGTCTATAATAAGCCTCCAAGTTTTTTTTGGAATTTAAGTTTAAAAACAAATGCGCCACCTCGCTTCAGCATGATCTCCAAAACTTACAAGATTTTGTAGGTACATTTTTGATAGTTGAAACTGATTGGCTATCTCAGAATTTCCCTTGATTTCATTTTGGTCCTATTCATGACAAAATTGTTGTTTTGCCGTAAGATTACCAGGAATTGGAATTTTGACGTGGCTTGTTTTTTTTCGTTTTTTAAAAAGGTCACTTGAACTTGAAAATTAAACCTGAACAATCACTCTCGTGAAATTCTATAATCACTGGTTCAATGTGATCATCCCTGGTAAAAAAAAGGAAAGGAAAAGTAAAATACAGATTCGTGGCTATCTTTTTCTTGAAAAATCCTAAATTTTGTATTTGGGGCAAAGGGGCTTGGAACTTCCAGTATATATTTTTTCGTAAATATAAAATTTTACTGTGGAATTTTATCTTCATTTATTCCCCCCCCCCCCCTTCTGGAGGTGTTTTATCTCTTACTCTAAAATTATACAGATTGAATGATGCCAATAACTTTGAATTTAACTCCTTTTACATATTGTAATTTGAATTAAAAGAGGGTAATTTTAAATCATGCGTTGATACCCAGCTTAAGTTTTATAGAATTTCAGCTTGTATCGATGAAGGCCTGTCTTTCTTTATTATTCCTTATCATGAGCAGTTTGATAAGCAGGTGGTAAGCACTCGTCCCTAGCGAAGGTAATGGCTGCCTTCAGAAGTATCTAGAGCCAGTTTTATGTGGTGCTTACTTTAACTAAGATGTGAAACCATACAAGCAGGATTGTCAGCCACTTTACAACGTAATATAACCGAAAACAGCAGAATCGAAAAATGAAATAAATGAAAAGGAATAAGCCAATAATTTTAATTGCAGGAATGGCGGCAGTTTCACCGTATTATGCAGTTCATATGAGAAGTATTGGCCTAAGCATTGAAGAAATTGGTACAAATATCCGCTTGTCTACCCTTTGCAGCACTTATCGGCGCCCCATTGCGGGTAAGTAGGGTTTTCAGAGCATTAGTATCAGAATAGCAAGCAAAATACTAAAGTTGCTAGAAGAGAGTAGTGTAGCTATAATATAAGAGACGGGGGTGGAAAGAGATTACAGTAGTAATATAAGAGACGGGGGGTGGTAGTAAATTACTGTATCAATGAAAGGAAGCGCACAGTCCCCCTACCATACAAGCGCACAGTACTCCCTTACTATGTCAATGAAAGAGAGCGCACAGTACTCCCTTTTTATATCAATCTAAGTTACTGTATGAACTAAAGAGACAATACAGGTATATGGATGTTTTATGTTTATGGATTTTTATTGTTGTATCGGTGTTATATTTGATGTTTTATTGTATGGGAGTCTGCTTGTTATTGCAGAGATGGTTTTGATATATGGTTGAATATGTGTGTTACTTTATGATTGATTATACGTATTGTTATATATTTGATGTTTTATTTAATGTTTTTTAACTAAAAACTTAACTAAAACTAAAACTCTTAACTAAAACTAAACTACAAGTCTAAATTAAAACTCTAAGCTAACACTCTAAACTAAAACTCTAGACTCTAAACTAAAACTAAACTAAACTATAACTCTAACTAAAACTCCAAACTCTAAACTAAAAGTCTTGTCTAAAACTAAACAACAACTCTAAACTAGAATTCTTAACTAAAACTAAACTAATCTATAACTCTAACTAAAACTCTAAGCTAAGACTCTAAACTAAAACTCTGAATTAAAACTAAACTACAACTCTAAACTAAAACTCTTAACTAAAACTAAGCTACAAGTCTAAATTCAAACTCTTAACGAAAACTAAACTAAACTATAACTCTAACTAAAACTGTAAGCTAACACTCTAGACTCCATTTAGAAATCTAGACTCCAAACTAAAACTAAACTATACTATAACTCTAACTAAAACTCCAAACTCTAAACTAAAACTCTTAACTAAACTATAACTCTAAACTAAAACTCTTAACTAAAACTAAGCTAAAACTATACCTCTAACTAAAACTCTAAGCTAAGACTCTAAACTAAAACTCTAAGCTAAAACCCTAAACTAAAACTCTTAACTAAAACTAAACTAAACTATACCTCTAACTAAAACTCTAAGCTAAGACTCTAAACTAGAACTCTAAACTCTAAACTAAAACTCTTATCTAAAGCTAAACAACAACTCTAAACTAAAACTCTTAACTAAAACTAAACTAAACTATAACTCTAACTAAAACTCTAAGCTAAGACTCTAAGCTAATACTCTAAACTCTAAACTAAAACTCTTAACTAAAAGCTAAACTATAACTCTAAACTAAAACTCTTAACTAAAACTAAAGTAAACTATAGCTCTAACTAAAACTCTAAACTGGAACTTTTAACTAAACTACAACTCTAACTAAAACTAAACTAAACTATACTATAACTCTAACTAAAACTTAAAGCTAAAACCCTAAACTAAAACTCTAAACTCTAAACCAAAACTCGTAACTATAACCAAACTACAGCTCTAAACTAAAACTCTTAACTGAAAGTAAACTAAACTATAACTCTAACTAAAACTCTAAGCTAATACTCTAAACTCTAAACTAAAACTCTTAACTACAACTAAACTACAACTCTAAACTAAAACTCTTCACTAAAACTAAACTACAAGTCGAAACTAAAACTCTTAACTAAAACTAAACTAAACTGTAACTCTAACTAAAACACTAAGCTAACACTCTAAATCAAAACTCTAGACTCTAAACTAAAACTAAACTAAACTATAACTCTAAACTAAAACTCTTATCTAAAACTAAACAACAACTCTAAACTAAAACTCTGAATTAAAGCTAAACTAAACTATAACTCTAACTAAAACTCTAAGCTAAGAATCGAAACTAAAACTCCAATATCTAAACTAAAAACTCTTAACTGAAACGAAACTAAACTATAACTCTAACTAAAACTCTAAACTAAAACTATAAACTGTAAACTAAAACTCTTAACTAAAACTAAACTAGAGATCTAAACTAAAGCTCCTAACTAAGACTAAACTAAACTATAGCTCTAACTAAAATTCTAAGCTAAGACTCTAAGCTAAAACTCTATATTCTCAACTAAACTAAACTATAACTATAACTAAAACTCTAAACTAAGACTCTAAATTAAAACTATAAACTCTAAACTAAAACTCTAAACTAAAACTAAACTATAACTCAAACTAAAACTCCAAGCTAAGACTCTAAACTAAAACTCTAAGCTAAGACTCACTGAAACCCTAAACTCTAAACTAAAACTCTCAACCAAACTATAACTCTAAACTAAACTATAATTAAACTAAACTATAACTCTAACTAAAATTCTAAGCTAAGACTCTAAACTAAAACTCGAAACTCTTAACTAAAACTCTTAACTAAAACTAAACTACAACTCTAAACTAAACTAGAACTAAACTAAACTATAACTCTAACTAAAACGCTAAGCTAAGACTCTAAAATAAAACTCAAACTAAAACTCTTAACTAAAACTAAACTACAACTCTAAACTAAAACTCTTAACTGAAACTAAAATAAACTATAACTCTAACTAAAACTCTAAACTAAAACTATAAACTGTAAACTAAAACTCTTAACTAAAACTAAACTAGAGATCTAAACTAAATCTCCTAACTAAGACTAAACTAAACTATAGCTCTAACTAAAATTCTAAGCTAAGACTCTAAGCTAAAACTATATTCTCAACTAAACTAAACTATAACTATAACTAAAACTCTAAGCTAAGACTCTAAATTAAAACTATAAACTCTAAACTAAACTCTTAACTAAAACTAAACTATAACTCTAACTAAAACTCCAAGCTAAGACTCTAAACTAAAACTCTAAGCTAAGAATCACTGAAACCCTAAACTCTAAACTAAAACTCTCAACCAAACTACAACTCGAAACTAAACTATAATTAAACTAAACTATAACTCTAACTAAAATTCTAAACTAAGACTCTAAACTAAAACTCGAAACTCTCTTAACTAAAACTAAACTACAACTATAAACTAAACTAGAACTAAACTAAACTATAACTCTAACTAAAACTCTAAGCTAAGACTCTAAAGTAAAACTCTAAACAAAAACTCTTAACTAAAACTAAACTACAACTCTAAACTGAAACGCTTAACTGAAACTAAACTAAACTATAACTCTAACTAAAACTCTAAGCTATGAATCTAAGCTAATACTCTAAACTCTAAACTAAAACTCTTGACTAAAACTAAACTAAATTATAACTCTAACCGAAACTCTAAGCTAAGACTCTAAACTAAAACTCTAAACTAAAACTCTTAACTAAAACTAAACTACAACTCTTAACTAAAACTAAACTAAACTATAAACTCTAACTAAAACTCTAAATTAAGACTCTAAGCTAAAACTCTAAACTCTAAATGAAAACTCTTAACTAAAACTAAACTAGAATACTAAGATAAGACTCTAAGCTAAAACTCTAAACTCTAAACTAAAACTCTTAACTAAAACTAAATTACAACTCTAAACTAAAACTCTTAACTGTAACTAAACTATAACTGTAGCTAAAAATACTAAGCTACGACTCTAGTCTAAAACTCTGAACTAAAACTCTTAACTGAAACTAAACTAAACTATAAGTGTAACTAAAAACTCTAAGCTAAGACTCTAGGCTAAAAATTCTAAGCTAAAACTCTTAACTAAAACTAAACCAAACTATATAACTCTAAACTAAAACTCTTAACTGAAACTAAACTAAACTATAAGTGTAACTAAAAACTCTAAGCTAATAATCTAGGCTAAAACTCAAAGCTAAAACTCTTTACTAAAACTAAACTAAACTATAACTCTAAACAAAAACTCTTCACTGAAACTAAACTAAACTACAAGTGTAACTAAAACTAAATTAACTATAACTCTAAACTAAAAACTCTTAACTGAAACTAAACTAAGCCATAAGAGTAACTAAAAACACTAAGTTAAGACTCTAAGATAAAAGTCTTAAATAAAAACTAAACTAAACTACAACTCGAAACTAAAACTCTTAAATGAAACTAAATTAAACTATAAGTGTAACTAAAAACTCTAAGCTAAGACTCTAGGCTACAACTCCAAGCTAAAACTCTTAACTAAAACTAAACTTAACTATAACTCTAAACTAAAACTCTTAACTGAAACTAAACTAAACCATAAGCGTAACCAGAAACTCTAAGCTAAGACTCTAGGCTAAAACTCTAAGCTAAAACTCTTAACTAAAACTAAACTAAACTATAACTCTAAACTAAAACTCTTAACTGAAACTAAACTAAACTATAAGTGTAACTAAATACTCTAAGCTAAGACTCTAGAATAAAACTCTAAGTTTAAACTCTTAGCTAAAACTAAACTAAACTATAACTCTAAACTAAAACTCTTAACTGAAATTAAACTAAACTATAAGTGTAACTAAAAAACTCTAAGCTAAGACTCTAGGCTAAAACTCTAAGCTAATTCTCTGAACTAAAACTAAACTATAACTCTAAACTAACACTCTTAACTGAAACTAAACTAAACTATAAGTGTAACTAAAAAACTCTAAGCTAAGGCTCTAGGCTAAAACTCTAAGCTAAAACTCTTAACTAAAACTAAACTAAACTATAACTCTAAACTAAAATTCTTAATTGAAACTAAACTAAACTATAAGTGTAACTAAAAACTCTAAGCTAAGACACTAGGCTAAAACTCTAAGCTAAAACTCTTAAGTAAAACTAAAATAAACTATAACTCTAACTAAAACTCTAAACTAAAACTATAAACTCTGAACTAAGACTCTTAACTAAAACTAAACTAGAGATCTAAACTAAAGCTCCTAGCTAAAAACTAAACTAAACTATAACTCTAACTAAAACTCTATAACTCTAACTAAAGCTAAGACTCTAAACTAAAACTCTAAATTCTCAACTAAAACTAAACTAAACTATAAACTATAACTAAAACTCTAAGCTATGATTCTAAGCTAATACTCTAAACTCTAAACTAAAACTCTTAATTAAAACTAAACTATAAGTCTAAACTAAAACTCTTGACTAAAACTAAACTAAATTATAACTCTAACTGAAACTCTAAGCTAAGACTCTAAACTAAAACTCTTAACTAAAACTCTTAACTAAAACTAAACTACAACTCTTAACTAAAACTAAACTAAACTATAAACTCTAACTAAAACTCTAAGATAAGACTCTAAGCTAAAACTCTAAAGTCTAAACTAAAACTCTTAACTAAAACTAAACTAGAATACTAAGATAAGACTCTAAGCTAAAACTCTAAACTCTAAACTAAAACTCTTAACTAAAACTAAATTACAACTCTAAACTAAAACTCTTAACTGTAACTAAACTATAACTGTAGCTAAAAATACTAAGCTACGACTCTAGTCTAAAACTCTGAACTAAAACTCTTAACTGAAACTAAACTAAACTATAAGTGTAACTAAAAACTATAAGCTAAGACTCTAGGCTAAAATTCTAAGCTAAAACTCTTAACTAAAACTAAACCAAACTATAACTCTAAACTAAAACTCTTAACTGAAACTAAACTAAACTATAAGTGTAACTAAAAACTCTAAGCTAATAATCTAGGCTAAAACTCAAAGCTAAAACTCTTTACTAAAACTAAACTAAACTATAACTCTAAACAAAAACTCTTCACTGAAACTAAACTAAACTACAAGTGTAACTAAAACTAAATTAACTATAACTCTAAACTAAAACTCTTAACTGAAACTAAACTAAGCCATAAGAGTAACTAAAAAACACTAAGTTAAGACTCTAAGATAAAAGTCTTAAATAAAACTAAACTAAACTACAACTCGAAACTAAAACTCTTAAATGAAACTAAATTAAACTATAAGTGTAACTAAAAACTCTAAGCTAAGACTCTAGGCTACAACTCCAAGCTAAAACTCTTAACTAAAACTAAACTTAACTATAACTCTAAACTAAAACTCTTAACTGAAACTAAACTAAACCATAAGCGTAACCAGAAACTCTAAGCTAAGACTCTAGGCTAAAACTCTAAGCTAAAACTCTTAACTAAAACTAAACTAAACTATAACTCTAAACTAAAACTCTTAACTGAAACTAAACTAAACTATAAGTGTAACTAAATACTCTAAGCTAAGACTCTAGAATAAAACTCTAAGTTTAAAACTCTTAGCTAAAACTTAACTAAACTATAACTCTAAACTAAAACTCTTAACTGAAATTAAACTAAACTATAAGTGTAACTAAAAACTCCTAGCTAAGACTCTAGGCTAAAACTCTAAGCTAATTCTCTGAACTAAAAACTAAACTATAACTCTAAACTAAAACTCTTAACTGAAACTAAACTAAACTATAAGTGTAACTAAAAACTCTAAGCTAAGGCTCTAGGCTAAAACTCTAAGCTAAAACTCTTAACTAAAACTAAACTAAACTATAACTCTAAACTAAAATTCTTAATTGAAACTAAACTAAACTATAAGTGTAACTAAAAACTCTAAGCTAAGACACTAGGCTAAAACTCTAAGCTAAAACTCTTAAGTAAAACTAAAATAAACTATAACTCTAACTAAAACTCTAAACTAAAACTATAAACTCTGAACTAAGACTCTTAACTAAAACTAAACTAGAGATCTAAACTAAAGCTCCTAGCTAAAACTAAACTAAACTATAACTCTAACTAAAACTCTATAACTCTAACTAAAGCTAAGACTCTAAACTAAAACTCTAAATTCTCAAACTAAAACTAAACTAAACTATAACTATAACTAAAACTCTAAGCTATGATTCTAAGCTAATACTCTAAACTCTAAACTAAAACTCTTAATTAAAACTAAACTATAAGTCTAAACTAAACTCTTGACTAAAACTAAACTAAATTATAACTCTAACTGAAACTCTAAGCTAAGGACTCTAAACTAAAACTCTTAACTAAAACTCTTAACTAAAACTAAACTACAACTCTTAACTAAAACTAAACTAAACTATAAACTCTAACTAAAACTCTAAGATAAGACTCTAAGCTAAAACTCTAAAGTCTAAACTAAAACTCTTAACTAAAACTAAACTAGAATACTAAGATAAGACTCTAAGCTAAAACTCTAAACTCTAAACTAAAACTCTTAACTAAACTAAATTACAACTCTAAACTAAAACTCTTAACTGTAACTAAACTATAACTGTAGCTAAAAATACTAAGCTACGACTCTAGTCTAAAACTCTGAACTAAAACTCTTAACTGAAAACTAAACTAAACTATAAGTGTAACTAAAAAACTATAAGCTAAGACTCTAGGCTAAAATTCTAAGCTAAAACTCTTAACTAAAACTAAACCAAACTATAACTCTAAACTAAAACTCTTAACTGAAACTAAACTAAACTATAAGTGTAACTAAAAACTCTAGCTAATAATCTAGGCTAAAACTCAAAGCTAAAACTCTTTACTAAAACTAAACTAAACTATAACTCTAAACTAAAAAAAACTCTTCACTGAAACTAAACTAAACTACAAGTGTAACTAAAAACTAAATTAACTATAACTCTAAACTAAAACTCTTAACTGAAACTAAACTAAGCCATAAGAGTAACTAAAAACACTAAGTTAAGACTCTAAGATAAAAGTCTTAAATAAAACTAAACTAAACTACAACTCGAAACTAAAACTCTTAAATGAAACTAAATTAAACTATAAGTGTAACTAAAAACTCTAAGCTAAGACTCTAGGCTACAACTCCAAGCTAAAACTCTTAACTAAAACTAAACTTAACTATAACTCTAAACTAAAACTCTTAACTGAAACTAAACTAAACCATAAGCGTAACCAGAAACTCTAAGCTAAGACTCTAGGCTAAAACTCTAAGCTAAAACTCTTAACTAAAACTAAACTAAACTATAACTCTAAACTAAAACTCTTAACTGAAACTAAACTAAACTATAAGTGTAACTAAATACTCTAAGCTAAGACTCTAGAATAAAACTCTAAGTTTAAACTCTTAGCTAAAACTAAACTAAACTATAACTCTAAACTAAAACTCTTAACTGAAATTAAACTAAACTATAAGTGTAACTAAAAAACTCCTAGCTAAGACTCTAGGCTAAAACTCTAAGCTAATTCTCTGAACTAAAACTAAAAAACTATAACTCTAAACTAAAACTCTTAACTGAAACTAAACTAAACTATAAGTGTAACTAAAAACTCTAAGCTAAGGCTCTAGGCTAAAACTCTAAGCTAAAACTCTTAACTAAAACTAAACTAAACTATAACTCTAAACTAAAATTCTTAATTGAAACTAAACTAAACTATAAGTGTAACTAAAAACTCTAAGCTAAGACACTAGGCTAAAACTCTAAGCTAAAAACTCTTAAGTAAAACTAAAATAAACTATAACTCTAACTAAAAACTCTAAACTAAAACTATAAACTCTGAACTAAGACTCTTAACTAAAACTAAACTAGAGATCTAAACTAAAGCTCCTAGCTAAAACTAAACTAAACTATAACTCTAACTAAAACTCTATAACTCTAACTAAAGCTAAGACTCTAAACTAAAACTCTAAATTCTCAACTAAAACTAAACTAAACTATAACTATAACTAAAACTCTAAGCTATGATTCTAAGCTAATACTCTAAACTCTAAACTAAAACTCTTAATTAAAACTAAACTATAAGTCTAAACTAAAACTAAAACTTGACTAAAACTAAACTAAATTATAACTCTAACTGAAACTCTAAGCTAAGACTCTAAACTAAAACTCTTAACTAAAACTCTTAACTAAAACTAAACTACAACTCTTAACTAAAACTAAACTAAACTATAAACTCTAACTAAAACTCTAAGATAAGACTCTAAGCTAAAACTCTAAAGTCTAAACTAAAACTCTTAACTAAAACTAAACTAGAATACTAAGATAAGACTCTAAGCTAAAACTCTAAACTCTAAACTAAAACTCTTAACTAAAACTAAATTACAACTCTAAACTAAAACTCTTAACTGAAACTAAACTACAAGTCTAAATTCAAACTCTTAACGAAAACTAAACTAAACTATAACTCTAACTAAAACTCTAAGCTAACACTCTGATTTAGAAGTCTAGACTCCAAACTAAAACTAAACTATACTATAACTCTAACTAAAACTCCAAACTCTAAAGTAAAACTCTTAACTAAAGTATAACTCTAAACTAAAACTCTTAACTAAAACTAAAGCTAAAACTATAACCTCTAACTAAAACTCTAAGCTAAGACTCTAAACTAAAACTCTAAGCTAAAACCCTAAACTAAAACTCTTAACTAAAACTAAACTAAACTATACCTCTAACTAAAACTCTAAGCTAAGAATCTAAACTAGAACTCTAAACTCTAAACTAAAACTCTTATCTAAAGCTAAACAACAACTCTAAGCTAAAACTCTTAACTAAAACTAAACTAAACTATAACTCTAACTAAAACTCTAAGCTAAGACTCTAAGCTAATACTCTAAACTCTAAACTAAAACTCTTAACTAAAAACTAAACTATAACTCTAAACTAAAACTCTTAACTAAAACTAAAGTAAACTATAGCTCTAACTAAAACTCCAAACTAGAACTTTTAACTAAACTAAAACTCTAACTAAAACTAAACTATACTATAACTCTAACTAAAACTTAAAGCTAAAACCCTAAACTAAAACTCTAAACTCTAAACTAAAACTCTTAACTATAACCAAACTACAGCTCTAAACTAAAACTCTTAACTGAAAGTAAACTAAACTATAACTCTAACTAAAACTCTAAGCTAATACTCTAAAACTCTAAACTAAAACTCTTAACTAAAAACTAAACTACAACTCTAAACTAAAACTCTTAACTAAAACTAAACTACAAGTCAAAACTAAAACTCTTAACTAAAAAAACTAAACTAACTGTAACTCTAACTAAAACACTAAGCTAACACTCTAAATCAAAACTCTAGACTCTAAACTAAAACTAAACTAAACTATAACTCTAAACTAAAACTCTTATCAAAAACTAAACAACAACTCTAAACTAAAACTCTGAATTAAAGCTAAACTAAACTATAACTGTAACTAAAACTCTAAGCTAAGAATCGAAACTAAAACTCCAATATCTAAACTAAAACTCTTAACTGAAATTAAACTAAACTATAACTCTAACTAAAACTCTAAACTAAAACTCTAAACTAAAACTATAAACTGTAAACTAAAACTCTTAACTAAAACTAAACTAGAGATCTAAACTAAAGCTCCTAACTAAGACTAAACTAAACTATAACTCTAACTAAAACTCTAAGCTAAGACTCTAAGCTAAAACTATATTCTCAACTAAACTAAACTATAAATATAACTAAAACTCTAAGCTAAGACTCTAAATTAAAACTATAAACTCTAAACTAAAACTCTTAACTAAAACTAAAACTAAACTATAACTCTAACTAAAACTCCAAGCTAAGACTCTAAACTAAAACTCTAAGCTAAGAATCACTGAAACCCTAAACTCTAAACTAAAACTCTCAACAAACTACAACTCGAAACTAAACTATAATTAAACTAAACTATAACTCTAACTAAAATTCTAAACTAAGACTCTAAACTAAAACTCGAAAACTCTTAACTAAAACTCTTAACTAAAAACTAAACTACAACTATAAACTAAACTAGAACTAAACTAAACTATAACTCTAACTAAAACTCTAAGCTAAGACTCTAAAGTAAAACTCTAAACAAAAACTCTTAACTAAAACTAAACTACAACTCTAAACTGAAACGCTTAACTGAAACTAAACTAAACTATAACTCTAACTAAAACTCTAAGCTATGAATCTAAGCTAATACTCTAAACTCTAAACTAAAACTCTTAATTAAACTAAACTATAAGTCTAAACTAAAACTCTTGACTAAAACTAAACTAAATTATAACTCTAACCGAAACTCTAAGCTAAGACTCTAAACTAAAACTCTAAACTAAAACTCTTAACTAAAACTAAACTACAACTCTTAACTAAAACTAAACTAAACTATAAACTCTAACTAAAACTCTAAATAAGACTCTAAGCTAAAACTCTAAACTCTAAATTAAAACTCTTAACTAAAACTAAACTAGAATACTAAGATAAGACTCTAAGCTAAAACTCTAAACTCTAAACTAAAACTCTTAACTAAAACTAAATTACAACTCTAAACTAAAACTCTTAACTGTAACTAAACTATAACTCTAGGTAAAAACACTAAGCTACGACTCTAGTCTAAAACTCTAAACTAAAACTCTTAACTGAAAACTAAACTAAACTATAAGTGTAACTAAAAACTCTAAGCTAAGACTCTAGGCTAAAATTCTAAGCTAAAACTCTTAACTAAAACTAACCAAACTATAACTCTAAACTAAAACTCTTAACTGAAACTAAACTAAACTATAAGTGTAACTAAAAAACTCTAAGCTAATAATCTAGGCTAAAACTCAAAGCTAAAACTCTTTACTAAAACTAAACTAAACTATAACTCTAAACAAAAACTCTTAACTGAAACTAAACTAAGCCATAAGAGTAAACTAAAAACTCTAAGTTAAGACTCTAAGATAAAAGTCTTAAATAAAACTAAACTAAACTACAACTCGAAACTAAAACTCTTAAATGAAACTAAATTAAACTATAAGTGTAACTAAAAACTCTAAGCTAAGACTCTAGGCTAAAACTCTAAGCTAAAACTCTTAACTAAAACTAAACTATAACTCTAAACTAAAACTCTTAACTGAAACTAAACTAAACTATAAGTGTAACTAAAAACTCTAAGCTAAGACTCTAGGCTACAACTCCAAGCTAAAACTCTTAACTAAAACTAAACTTAACTATAACTCTAAACTAAAACTCTTAACTGAAACTAAACTAAACCATAAGCGTAACTAGAAACTCTAAGCTAAGACTCTAGGCTAAAACTCTAAGCTAAAACTCTTAACTAAAACTAAACTAAACTATAACTCTAAACTAAAACTCTTAACTGAAACTAAACTAAACTATAAGTGTAACTAAATAATCTAAGCTAAGACTCTAGAATAAAACTCTAAGTTTAAACTCTTAGCTAAAACTAAACTAAACTATAACTCTAAACTAAAACTCTTAACTGAAACTAAACTAAACTATAAGTGTAACTAAATACTCTAAGCTAAGACTCTAGAATAAAACTCTAAGTTTAAACTCTTATCTAAAACTAAACTAAACTATAACTCTAAACTAAAACTCTTAACTGAAATTAAACTAAACTACAAGTGTAACTAAAACTAAATTAGCTATAACTCTAAACTAAAACTCTTAACTGAAACTAAACTAAGCCATAAGAGTAACTAAAAACTCTAAGTTAAGACTCTAAGATAAAAGTCTTAAATAAAACTAAACTAAACTACAACTCGAAACTAAAACTCTTAAATGAAAACTAAATTAAACTATAAGTGTAACTAAAAACTCTAAGCTAAGACTCTAGGCTAAAACTCTAAGCTAAAACTCTTAACTGAAACTAAACTATAACTCTAAACTAAAACTCTTAACTGAAACTAAACTAAACTATAAGTGTAACTAAAAACTCTAAGCTAAGACTCTAGGCTACAACTCCAAGCTAAAACTCTTAACTAAAACTAAACTTAACTATAACTCTAAACTAAAACTCTTAACTGAAACTAAACTAAACATAAGCGTAACTAGAAACTCTAAGCTAAGACTCTAGGCTAAAACTCTAAGCTAAAACTCTTAACTAAAACTAAACTAAACTATAACTCTAAACTAAAACTCTTAACTGAAACTAAACTAAACTATAAGTGTAACTAAATACTCTAGCTAAGACTCTAGAATAAAACCCTAAGTTTAAACTCTTAGCTAAAACTAAAAACTAAACTAAAACTCTAAACTAAAACTCTTAACTGAAATTAAACTAAACTATAAGTGTAACTAAAAAAACTCTAAGCTAAGACTCTAGGCTAAAACTCTAAGCTAAAACTCTGAACTAAAAACTAAACTATAACTCTAAACTAAAAACTCTTAACTGAAACTAAACTAAACTATAAGTGTAGCTAAAAACTCTAAGCTAAGGCTCTAGGCTAGAACTCTAAGCTAAAACTCTTAACTAAAACTAAACTAAACTATAACTCTAAACTAAAATTCTTAATTGAAACTAAACTAAACTATAAGTGTAACTAAAAACTCTAAGCTAAGACTCTAGGCTAAAACTAAAAGGTAAAACTCTTAACTAAAACTAAAATAAACTATAACTCTAACTAAAACTCTAAACTAAAAACTATAAACTCTAAACTAAGACTTTTAACTAAAACTAAACTAGAGATCTAAACTAAAGCTCCTAACTAAAACTAAACTAAAACTATAACTCTAACTAAAACTCTATAACTCTAACTAAAGCTAAGACTCTAAACTAAAACTCTAAATTCTCAACTAAAACTAAACTAAACTATAACTATAACTAAAACTCTAAGCTAAGACTCTAAAGTAAAACTCTAAACTAAAACTCTTAACTAAAACTAAACTACAACTCTAAACTAAAACTCTTAACTGAAACTAAACTAAACTATAACTCTAACTAAAACTCTAAGCTATGATTCTAAGCTAATACTCTAAACTCTAAACTAAAACTCTTAATTAAAACTAAATTATAAGTCTAAACTAAAACTCTTGCCTAAAACTAAACTAAATTATAACTCTAACTGAAACTCTAAGCTAAGACTCTAAACTAAAACTCTAAACTCAAACTCTTAACTAAAACTAAACTACAACTCTTAACTAAAACTAAACTAAACTATAAACTCTAACTAAACTCTAAGATAAGACTCTAAGCTAAAACTCTAAACTCTAAACTAAAACTCTTAACTAACTAAAACAAAACTAGAATACTAAGATAAGACTCTAAGCTAAAACTCTAAACTCTAAACTAAAACTCTTAACTAAAACTAAATTACAACTCTAAACTAAAACTCTTAACTGAAACTAAACTAAATTATAACTGTAGCTAAAAACACTAAGCTACGACTCTAGTCTAAAAATCTAAACTAAAACTCTTAACTGAAACTAAACTAAACTATAAGTGTAACTAAAAACTCTAAGCTAAGAATCTAGGCTAAAATTCTAAGCTAAAACTCTTAAACTAAAACTAAACCAAACTATAACTCTAAACTAAAACTCTTAACTGAAACTAAACTAAACTATAAGTGTAACTAAAAACTCTAAGCTAACACTCTAGTCTAAAACTCAAAGCTAAAACTCTTTACTAAAACTAAACTAAACTATAACTCTAAACAAAAACTCTTCACTGAAACTAAACTAAACTACAAGTGTAACTAAAAACTCTAAGCTAAGACTCTAGGCTAAAACTCTAAGCTAAAACTCTTAACTAAAACTAAATTAACTATAACTCTAAACTAAAACTCTTAACTGAAACTAAACTAAGCCATAAGAGTAACTAAAAACTCTAAGTTAAGACTCTAAGCTAAAGTCTTAAATAAAACTAAACTAAACTACAACTCGAAACTAAAACTCTTAACTGAAACTAAACTAAACCATAAGCGTAACTAGAAACTCTAAGCTAAGACTCTAGGCTAAAACTCTAAGCTAAAACTCTTAACTAAAACTAAACTAAACTATAACTCTAAACTAAAACTCTTAACTGAAATTAAACTAAACTATAAGTGTAACTAAAAAACTCTAAGCTAAGACTCTAGGCTAAAACTCTAAGCTAAAACTCTGAACTAAACTAAACTAAACTATAACTCTAAACTAAAACTCTTAACTGAAACTAAACTAAACTATAAGTGTAGCTAAAAACTCTAAGCTAAGGCTCTAGGCTAGAACTCTAAGCTAAAACTCTTAACTAAAACTAAACTAAACTATAACTCTAAACTAAAATTCTTAATTGAAACTAAACTAAACTATAAGTGTAACTAAAAACTCTAAGCTAAGACTCTAGGCTAAAACTAAAAGGTAAAACTCTTAACTAAAAACTAAAATAAACTATAACTCTAACTAAAACTCTAAACTAAAACTATAAACTCTAAACTAAGACTTTTAACTAAAACTAAACTAGAGATCTAAACTAAAGCTCCTAACTAAAACTAAACTAAACTATAACTCTAACTAAAACTCTATAACTCTAACTAAAGCTAAGACTCTAAACTAAAACTCTAAATTCTCAACTAAAACTAAACTAAACTATAACTATAACTAAAACTCTAAGCTAAGACTCTAAAGTAAAACTCTAAACTAAAACTCTTAACTAAAACTAAACTACAACTCTAAACTAAAACTCTTAACTGAAACTAAACTAAACTATAACTCTAACTAAAACTCTAAGCTATGATTCTAAGCTAATACTCTAAACTCTAAACTAAAACTCTAATTAAAACTAAATTATAAGTCTAAACTAAAACTCTTGCCTAAAACTAAACTAAATTATAACTCTAACTGAAACTCTAAGCTAAGACTCTAAACTAAAACTCTAAACTCAAACTCTAACTAAAACTAAACTACAACTCTTAACTAAAACTAAACTAAACTATAAACTCTAACTAAAACTCTAAGATAAGACTCTAAGCTAAAACTCTAAACTCTAAACTAAAACTCTTAACTAAAACAAAACTAGAATACTAAGATAAGACTCTAAGCTAAAACTCTAAACTCTAAACTAAAAAACTCTTAACTAAAACTAAATTACAACTCTAAACTAAAACTCTTAACTGAAACTAAACTAAATTATAACTGTAGCTAAAAACACTAAGCTACGACTCTAGTCTAAAAATCTAAACTAAAACTCTTAACTGAAACTAAACTAAACTATAAGTGTAACTAAAAACTCTAAGCTAAGAATCTAGGCTAAAATTCTAAGCTAAAACTCTTAACTAAAACTAAACCAAACTATAACTCTAAACTAAAAAACTCTTAACTGAAACTAAACTAAACTATAAGTGTAACTAAAAAACTCTAAGCTAACACTCTAGTCTAAAACTCAAAGCTAAAACTCTTTACTAAAACTAAACTAAACTATAACTCTAAACAAAAACTCTTCACTGAAACTAAACTAAACTACAAGTGTAACTAAAAACTCTAAGCTAAGACTCTAGGCTAAAACTCTAAGCTAAAACTCTTAACTAAAACTAAATTAACTATAACTCTAAACTAAAACTCTTAACTGAAACTAAACTAAGCCATAAGAGTAACTAAAAAACTCTAAGTTAAGACTCTAAGATAAAAGTCTTAAATAAAACTAAACTAAACTACAACTCGAAACTAAAACTCTTAAATGAAACTAAATTAAACTATAAGTGTAACTAAAAACTCTAAGCTAAGACTCTAGGCTAAAACTCTAAGCTAAAACTCTTAACTGAAACTAAACTATAACTCTAAACTAAAACTCTTAACTGAAACTAAACTAAACTATAAGTGTAACTAAAAACTCTAAGCTAAGACTCTAGGCTAAAACTCCAAGCTAAAACTCTTAACTAAAACTAAACTTAACTATAAATCTAAACTAAAACTCTTAACTGAAACTAAACTAAACCATAAGCGTAACTAGAAACTCTAAGCTAAGACTCTAGGCTAAAACTCTAAGCTAAAACTCTTAACGAAAACTAAACTAAACTATAACTCTAAACTAAAACTCTTAACTGAAACTAAACTAAACTATAAGTGTAACTAAATACTCTAAGCTAAGACTCTAGGCTAAAACTCTAAGTTTTAAACTCTTAGCTAAAACTAAACTAAACTATAACTCTAAACTAAAACTAACTAAACTATAACTCTAAACTAAAACTCTTATCTAAAAAACTAAACAACAACTCTAAACTAAAACTCTGAATTAAAGCTAAACTAAACTATAACTGTAACTAAAACTCTAAGCTAAGAATCGAAACTAAAACTCCAATATCTAAACTAAAACTCTTAACTGAAATTAAACTAAACTATAACTCTAACTAAAACTCTGAAAACTAAAACTCTAAACTAAAACTATAAACTGTAAACTAAAACTCTTAACTAAAACTAAACTAGAGATCTAAACTAAAGCTCCTAACTAAGACTAAACTAAACTATAACTCTAACTAAAACTCTAAGCTAAGACTCTAAGCTAAAACTATATTCTCAACTAAACTAAACTATAACTATAACTAAAAACTCTCTAAGCTAAGACTCTAAATTAAAAAAAACTATAAAAACTCTAAAAACTAAAACTCTTAACTAAAACTAAACTAAACTATAACTCTAACTAAAACTCCAAGCTAAGACTCTAAACTAAAACTCTAAGCTAAGAATCACTGAAATTCTAAACTCTAAACTAAAACTCTCAACCAAACTACAACTCGAAACTAAACTATAATTAAACTAAACTATAACTCTAACTAAAATTTAAACTAAGACTCTAAACTAAAACTCGAAACTCTTAACTAAAACTCTTAACTAAAACTAAACTACAACTAAAAACTAAACTAAACTAAACTAAACTATAACTCTAACTAAAACTCTAAGCTAAAGACTCTAAAGTAAAACTCTAAACAAAAACTCTTAACTAAAACTAAACTACAACTCTAAACTGAAACGCTTAACTGAAACTAAACTAAACTATAACTCTAACTAAAACTCTAAGCTATGAATCTAAGCTAATACTCTAAACTCTAAACTAAAACTCTTAATTAAAACTAAACTATAAGTCTAAACTAAAAACTCTTGACTAAAACAAACTAAATTATAACTCTAACCGAAACTCTAAGCTAAGACTCTAAACTAAAACTCTAAACTAAAACTCTTAACTAAAACTAAACTACAACTCTTAACTAAAACTAAACTAAAACTAAACTCTAAACTAAAACTAAAACTCTAAGATAAGACTCTAAGCTAAAACTCTAAACTCTAAACTAAAACTCTTAACTAAAACAAAACTAGAATACTAAGATAAGACTCTAAGCTAAAACTCTAAACTCTAAACTAAAACTCTTAACTAAAACTAAATTACAACTCTAAACTAAAACTCTTAACTGTAAACTAAACTATAACTGTAGGTAAAAACACTAAGCTACGACTCTAGTCTAAAACTCTAAACTAAAACTCTTAACTGAAACTAAACTAAACTATAAGTGTAACTAAAAACTCTAAGCTAAGACTCTAGGCTAAAATTCTAAGCTAAAACTCTTAACTAAAACTAAAACCAAACTATAAACTCTAAACTAAAACTCTTAACTGAAACTAAACTAAACTAAACTATAAGTGTAACTAAAAAACTCTAAGCTAATAATCTAGGCTAAAACTCAAAGCTAAAACTCTTTACTAAAACTAAACTAAACTATAACTCTAAAACAAAAACTCTTAACTGAAACTAAACTAAACTAAGCCATAAGAGTAACTAAAAACTCTAAGTTAAGACTCTAAGATAAAACTCTTAAACTCTTAACAAAAACTAAACTAAAACTAACTCGAAACTAAAACTCTTAAATGAAACTAAATTAAACTATAAGTGTAACTAAAAACTCTAAGCTAAGACTCTAGGCTAAAACTCTAAGCTAAAACTCTTAACTGAAACTAAACTATAACTCTAAACTAAAACTCTTAACTGAAACTAAACTAAACTATAAGTGTAACTAAAAACTCTAAGCTAAGACTCTAGGCTACAACTCCAAGCTAAAACTCTTAACTAAAACTAAACTTAACTATAACTCTAAACTAAAACTCTTACTGAAACTAAACTAAACCATAAGCGTAACTAGAAACTCTAAGCTAAGACTCTAGGCTAAAACTCTAAGCTAAAACTCTTAACTAAAACTAAACTAAACTATAACTCTAAACTAAAACTCTTAAACTGAAACTAAACTAAAACTATAAGTGTAACTAAATACTCTAAGCTAAGACTCTAGAATAAAACTCTAAGTTTAAACTCTTAGCTAAAACTAAACTAAAACTATAACTCTAAACTAAAACTCTTAACTGAAACTAAACTAAACTATAAGTGTAACTAAACTACTCTAAGCTAAGACTCTAGAATAAAACTCTAAGTTTAAACTCTTATCTAAAACTAAACTAAACTATAACTCTAAACTAAAACTCTTAACTGAAATTAAACTAAACTACAAGTGTAACTAAAACTAAATTAGCTATAACTCTAAACTAAAACTCTTAACTGAAACTAAACTAAGCCATAAGAGTAACTAAAAACTCTAAGTTAAGACTCTAAGATAAAAGTCTTAAAAAAAACTAAAACTAAACTACAACTCGAAACTAAAACTCTTAAATGAAACTAAATTAAACTATAAGTGTAACTAAAAACTCTAAGCTAAGACTCTAGGCTAAAAACTCTAAGCTAAAACTCTTAATGAAAACTAAACTATAACTCTAAACTAAAACTCTTAACTGAAACTAAACTAAACTATAAGTGTAACTAAAAACTCTAAGCTAAGACTCTAAGGCTACAACTCCAAAGCTAAAACTCTTAACTAAAACTAAACTAACTATAACTCTAAACTAAAAACTCTTAACTGAAACTAAACTAAACCATAAGCGTAACTAGAAACTCTAAGCTAAGACTCTAGGCTAAAACTCTAAGCTAAAACTCTTAACTAAAACTAAACTAAACTAAACTATAACTCTAAACTAAAACTCTTAACTGAAACTAAACTAAACTATAAGTGTAACTAAATACTCTAAGCTAAGACTCTAGAATAAAAACTCTAAGTTTAAACTCTTAGCTAAAACTAAACTAAACTATAACTCTAAACTAAAACTCTTAACTGAAATTAAACTAAACTATAAGTGTAACTAAAAAAACTCTAAGCTAAGACTCTAGGCTAAAACTCTAAGCTAAAAACTCTGAACTAAAACTAAACTATAACTCTAAACTAAAACTCTTAACTGAAACTAAACTAAACTATAAGTGTAGCTAAAAACTCTAAGCTAAGGCTCTAGGCTAAAACTCTAAGCTAAAACTCTTAACTAAAACTAAACTAAACTATAACTCTAAACTAAAATTCTTAATTGAAACTAAACTAAACTATAAGTGTAACTAAAAACTCTAAGCTAAGACTCTAGGCTAAAACTAAAAGGTAAAACTCTTAACTAAAACTAAAATAAACTATAACTCTAACTAAAACTCTAAACTAAAACTATAAACTCTAAACTAAGATGTAACTTTTAACTAAACTAAACTAGAGGTCTAAACTAAAGCTCCTAACTAAAACTAAACTAAACTATAACTCTAACTAAAACTCTATAACTCTAACTAAAGCTAAGACTCTAAACTAAAACTCTAAATTCTCAACTAAAACTAAACTAAACTATAACTATAACTAAAACTCTAAGCTAAGACTCTAAAGTAAAACTCTAAACTAAAAACTCTAACTAAAACTAAACTAAAACTCTAAACTAAAACTCTTAACTGAAACTAAAACTAAACTATAACTCTAACTAAAACTCTAAGCTATGATTCTAAACTAATACTCTAAACTCTAAACTAAAACTCTTAATTAAAACTAAACTATAAGTCTAAACTAAAACTCTTGCCTAAAACTAAACTAAATTATAACTCTAACTGAAACTCTAAGCTAAGACTCTAAACTAAAACTCTAAACTCAAAACTCTTAACTAAAACTAAACTACAACTCTTAACTAAAACTAAACTAAACTATAAACTCTAACTAAAACTCTAAGATAAGACTCTAAGCTAAAACTCTAAACTCTAAACTAAAACTCTTAACTAAAACAAAACTAGAATACTAAGATAAGACTCTAAGCTAAAACTCTAAACTCTAAACTAAAACTCTTAACTAAACTAAATTACAACTCTAAACTAAAAAACTCTTAACTGAAAAAAAACTAAATTATGACTGTAGCTAAAAACACTAAGCTACGACTCTAGTCTAAAAACTAAACTCTAACTAAAACTCTTAACTGAAACTAAACTAAACTATAAGTGTAACTAAAAACTCTAAGCTAAGAATCTAGGCTAAAATTCTAAGCTAAAACTCTTAACTAAAACTAAACCAAACTATAACTCTAACTAAAACTCTTAACTGAAACTAAACTAAACTATAAGTGTAAACTAAAAACTCTAAGCTAAGACTCTAGTCTAAAACTCAAATCTAAAACTCTTTACTAAAACTAAACTAAACTATAACTCTAAACAAAAACTCTTCACTGAAACTAAACTAAACTACAAGTGTAACTAAAAACTCTAAGCTAAGACTCTAGGCTAAAACTCTAAGCTAAAACTCTTAACTAAAACTAAAATTAACTATAACTCTAAACTAAAACTCTTAACTGAAACTAAACTAAGCCATAAGAGTAACTAAAAACTCTAAGTTAAGACTCTAAGATAAAAGTCTTAAATAAAACTAAACTAAACTACAACTCTCTAAACTAAAACTCTTAAATGAAACTAAATTAAACTATAAGTGTAACTAAAACTCTAAGCTAAGACTCTAGCTAAAACTCTAAGCTAAAACTCTTAACTGAAACTAAACTATAACTCTAAACTAAAACTCTTAACTGAAACTAAACTAAACTATAAGTGTAACTAAAAACTCTAAGCTAAGACTCTAGGCTAAAACTCCAAGATAAAACTCTTAACTAAAACTAAACTTAACTATAAATCTAAACTAAAACTCTTAACTAAAACTAAACTAAACCATAAGCGTAACTAGAAACTCTAAGCTAAGACTCTAGGCTAAAACTCTAAGCTAAAAACTCTTAACGAAAACTAAACTAAACTATAACTCTAAACTAAAACTCTCTTAACTGAAACTAAACTAAACTATAAGTGTAACTAAATACTCTAAGCTAAGACTCTAGGCTAAAACTCTAAGTTTAAACTACTTAGCTAAAACTAAACTAAACTATAACTCTAAACTAAAACTAAACTAAACTATAACTCTAAACTAAAACTCTTATCAAAAACTAAACAACAACTCTAAACTAAAACTCTGAATTAAAGCTAAACTAAACTATAACTGTAACTAAAACTCTAAGCTAAGAATCGAAACTAAAACTCCAATATCTAAACTAAAACTCTTAACTGAAATTAAACTAAACTATAACTCTAACTAAAACTCTAAACTAAAACTCTAAACTAAAACTATAAACTGTAAACTAAAAACTCTTAACTAAAACTAAACTAGAGATCTAAACTAAAGCTCCTAACTAAGACTAAACTAAACTATAACTCTAACTAAAACTCTAAGCTAAGACTCTAAGCTAAAACTCTATATTCTCAACTAAACTAAACTATAACTATAACTAAAACTCTAAGCTAAGACTCTAAATTAAAACTATAAACTCTAAACTAAAACTCTTAACTAAAACTAAACTATAACTCTAACTAAAACTCCAAGCTAAGACTCTAAACTAAAACTCTAAGCTAAGAATCACTGAAATCCTAAACTCTAAACTAAAACTCTCAACCAAACTACAACTCGAAACTAAACTATAATTAAACTAAACTATAACTCTAACTAAAATTCTAAACTAAGACTCTAAACTAAAAACTCGAAACTCTTAACTAAAACTCTTAACTAAAACTAAACTACAACTATAAACTAAACTAGAACTAAACTAAACTATAACTCTAACTAAAACTCTAAGCTAAGACTCTAAAGTAAAACTCTAAACAAAAACTCTTAACTAAAACTAAACTACAACTCTAAACTGAAACGCTTAACTGAAAACTAAACTAAACTATAACTCTAACTAAAACTCTAAGCTATGAATCTAAGCTAATACTCTAAACTCTAAACTAAAACTCTTGACTAAAACTAAACTAAATTATAACTCTAACCGAAACTCTAAGCTAAGACTCTAAACTAAAACTCTAAACTAAAACTCTTAACTAAAACTAAACTACAACTCTAACTAAAACTAAACTAAACTATAAACTCTAACTAAAACTCTAAGATAAGACTCTAAGCTAAAACTCTAAACTCTAAATTAAAACTATTAACTAAAACTAAACTAGAATACTAAGATAAGACTCTAAGCTAAAAACTCTAAACTCTAAACTAAAACTCTTAACTAAAACTAAATTACAACTCTAAACTAAAACTCTTAACTGTAACTAAACTATAACTGTAGGTAAAAACACTAAGCTACGACTCTAGTCTAAAACTCTAAACTAAAAACTCTTAACTGAAACTAAACTAAACTATAAGTGTAACTAAAAACTCTAAGCTAAGACTCTAGGCTAAAATTCTAAGCTAAAACTCTTAACTAAAACTAAACCAAACTATAACTCTAAACTAAAACTCTTAACTGAAACTAAACTAAACTATAAGTGTAACTAAAAACTCTAAGCTAATAATCTAGGCTAAAACTCAAAGCTAAAACTCTTTACTAAAACTAAACTAAACTATAACTCTAAACAAAAACTCTTAACTGAAACTAAACTAAGCCATAAGAGTAACTAAAAACTCTAAGTTAAGACTCTAAGATAAAAGTCTTAAATAAAACTAAACTAAACTACAACTCGAAACTAAAACTCTTAAATGAAACTAAATTAAACTATAAGTGTAACTAAAAACTCTAAGCTAAGACTCTAGGCTAAAACTCTAAGCTAAAACTCTTAACTGAAACTAAACTATAACTCTAAACTAAAACTCTTAACTGAAACTAAACTAAACTATAAGTGTAACTAAAAACTCTAAGCTAAGACTCTAGGCTACAACTCCAAGCTAAAACTCTTAACTAAAACTAAACTTAACTATAACTCTAAACTAAAACTCTTAACTGAAACTAAACTAAACCATAAGCGTAACTAGAAACTCTAAGCTAAGACTCTAGGCTAAAACTCTAAGCTAAAACTCTTAACTAAAACTAAACTAAACTATAACTCTAAACTAAAACTCTTAACTGAAACTAAACTAAGCTATAAGTGTAACTAAATACTCTAAGCTAAGACTCTAGAATAAAAACTCTAAGTTTAAACTCTTAGCTAAAACTAAACTAAACTATAACTCTAAACTAAAACTCTTAACTGAAACTAAACTAAACTATAAGTGTAACTAAATACTCTAAGCTAAAGACTCTAGAATAAAACTCTAAGTTTAAACTCTTATCTAAAACTAAACTAAACTATAACTCTAAACTAAAACTCTTAACTGAAATTAAACTAAACTACAAGTGTAACTAAAACTAAATTAGCTATAACTCTAAACTAAAACTCTAACTGAAACTAAACTAAGCCATAAGAGTAACTAAAAACTCTAAGTTAAGACTCTAAGATAAAAGTCTTAAATAAAACTAAACTAAACTATAAACTCGAAACTAAAACTCTTAAATGAAACTAAATTAAACTATAAGTGTAACTAAAAACTCTAAGCTAAGACTCTAGGCTAAAACTCTAAGCTAAAACTCTTAACTGAAACTAAAAACTATAACTCTAAACTAAAACTCTTAACTGAAACTAAACTAAACTATAAGTGTAACTAAAAACTCTAAGCTAAGACTCTAGGCTACAACTCCAAGCTAAAACTCTTAACTAAAACTAAACTTAAACTATAACTCTAAACTAAAACTCTTAACTGAAACTAAACTAAACCATAAGCGTAACTAGAAACTCTAAGCTAAGACTCTAGGCTAAAACTCTAAGCTAAAACTCTTAACTAAAACTAAACTAAACTATAACTCTAAACTAAACTCTAACTGAAACTAAACTAAACTATAAGTGTAACTAAATACTCTAAGCTAAGACTCTAGAATAAAACTCTAAGTTTAAACTCTTAGCTAAAACTAAACTAAACTATAACTCTAAACTAAAACTCTTAACTGAAATTAAACTAAACTATAAGTGTAACTAAAAAACTCTAAGCTAAGACTCTAGGCTAAAACTCTAAGCTAAAACTCTGAACTAAAACTAAACTATAACTCTAAACTAAAACTCTTAACTGAAACTAAACTAAACTATAAGTGTAGCTAAAAACTCTAAGCTAAGGCTCTAGGCTAGAACTCTAAGCTAAAACTCTTAACTAAAACTAAACTAAACTATAACTCTAAACTAAAATTCTTAATTGAAACTAAACTAAACTATAAGTGTAACTAAAAACTCTAAGCTAAGACTCTAGGCTAAAACTAAAAGGTAAAACTCTTAACTAAAACTAAAATAAACTATAACTCTAACTAAAACTCTAAACTAAAACTATAAACTCTAAACTAAGACTTTTAACTAAAACTAAACTAGAGATCTAAACTAAAGCTCCTAACTAAAACTAAACTAAACTATAACTCTAACTAAAACTCTATAACTCTAACTAAAGCTAAGACTCTAAACTAAAACTCTAAATTCTCAACTAAAACTAAACTAAAACTATAACTATAACTAAAACTCTAAGCTAAGACTCTAAAGTAAAAACTCTAAACTAAAACTCTTAACTAAAACTAAACTACAACTCTAAACTAAAACTCTTAACTGAAACTAAACTAAACTATAACTCTAACTAAAACTCTAAGCTATGATTCTAAGCTAATACTCTAAACTCTAAACTAAAACTCTTAATTAAAACTAAAACTATAAGTCTAAACTAAAACTCTTGCCTAATCTAAAACTAAACTAAATTATAACTCTAACTGAAACTCTAAGCTAAGACTCTAAACTAAAACTCTAAACTCAAACTCTTAACTAAAACTAAACTACAACTCTTAACTAAAACGTAAACTAAACTAAACTATAAACTCTAACTAAAACTCTAAGATAAGACTCTAAGCTAAAACTCTAAACTCTAAACTAAAACTCTTAACTAAAACAAAACTAGAATACTAAGATAAGACTCTAAGCTAAAACTCTAAACTCTAAACTAAAACTCTTAACTAAAACTAAATTACAACTCTAAACTAAAACTCTTAACTGAAACTAAACTAAATTATGACTGTAGCTAAAAACACTAAGCTACGACTCTAGTCTAAAAATCTAAACTAAAACTCTTAACTGAAACTAAACTAAACTATAAGTGTAACTAAAAAACTCTAAGCTAAGAATCTAGGCTAAAATTCTAAGCTAAAACTCTTAACTAAAACTAAACCAAACTATAACTCTAAACTAAAACTCTTAACTGAAACTAAACTAAACTATAAGTGTAACTAAAAACTCTAAGCTAAACACTCTAGTCTAAAACTCAAATCTAAAACTCTTTACTAAAACTAAACTAAACTATAACTCTAAACAAAAACTCTTCACTGAAACTAAACTAAACTACAAGTGTAACTAAAAACTCTAAGCTAAGACTCTAGGCTAAAACTCTAAGCTAAAACTCTTAACTAAAACTAAATTAACTATAACTCTAAACTAAAACTCTTAACTGAAACTAAACTAAGCCATAAGAGTAACTAAAAACTCTAAGTTAAGACTCTAAGATAAAAGTCTTAAATAAAAACTAAACTAAACTACAACTCGAAACTAAAAACTCTTAAATGAAACTAAATTAAACTATAAGTGTAACTAAAAACTCTAAGCTAAGACTCTAGGCTAAAACTCTAAGCTAAAACTCTTAACTGAAAACTAAACTATAACTCTAAACTAAAACTCTTAACTGAAACTAAACTAAACTATAAGTCTAACTAAAAACTCTAAGCTAAGACTCTAGGCTAAAACTCCAAGCTAAAACTCTTAACTAAAACTAAACTTAACTATAAATCTAAACTAAAACTCTTAAACTGAAACTAAACTAAACCATAAGCGTAACTAGAAACTCTAAGCTAAGACTCTAGGCTAAAACTCTAAGCTAAAACTCTTAACGAAAACTAAACTAAGCTATAACTCTAAACTAAAACTCTTAACTGAAACTAAACTAAACTATAAGTGTAACTAAATACTCTAAGCTAAGACTCTAGGCTAAAACTCTAAGTTTAAACTCTTAGCTAAAACTAAACTAAACTATAACTCTAAACTAAAACTCTTAACTGAAATTAAACTAAACTATAAGTGTAACTAAAAAACTCTAAGCTAAGACTCTAGGCTAAAACTCTAAGCTAAAACTCTGAACTAAAACTAAACTATAACTCTAAACTAAAACTCTTAACTGAAACTAAACTAAACTATAAGTGTAACTAAAAACTCTAAGCTAAGGCTCTAGGCTAAAACTCTAAGCTAAAAACTCTTAACTAAAACTAAACTAAACTATAACTCTAAACTAAAATTCTTAATTGAAACTAAACTAAACTATAAGTGTAACTAAAAACTCTAAGCTAAGACTCTAGGCTAAAAACTCTAAGCTAAAACTCTTAACTAAAACTAAAATAAACTATAACTCTAACTAAAACTCTAAACTAAAACTCTAAACTAAAACTATAAACTCTAAACTAAGACTCTTAACTAAAACTAAACTAGAGATCTAAACTAAAGCTTCTAACTAAAACTAAACTAAACTATAACTCTAACTAAAACTCTATAACTCTAACTAAAGCTAAGACTCTAAACTAAAACTCTAAATTCTCAACTAAAACTAAACTAAACTATAACTATAACTAAAACTCTAAGCTAAGACTCTAAAGTAAAACTCTAAACTAAAACTCTTAACTAAAACTAAACTACAACTCTAAACTAAAAACTCTTAACTGAAACTAAACTAAACTATAACTCTAACTAAAACTCTAAGCTATGATTCTAAGCTAATACTCTAAACTCTAAACTAAAACTCTTAATTAAAACTAAACTATAAGTCTAAACTAAAACTCTTGACTAAAACTAAACTAAATTATAACTCTAACTGAAACTCTAAGCTAAGACTCTAAACTAAAAACTCTAAACTCAAACTCTTAACTAAAACTAAACTACAACTCTTAACTAAAACTAAACTAAACTAATAACTAAACTCTAACTAAAACTCTAAGATAAGACTCTAAGCTAAAACTCTAAACTCTAAACTAAAAATCTTAACTGAAACTAAACTACAAGTCTAATTTCAAACTCTTAACGAAAACTAAACTAAACTATAACTCTAACTAAAACTCTAAGCTAACACTCTAATTTAGAAATCTAGACTCCAAACTAAAACTAAACTATACTATAACTCTAACTAAAACTCCAAACACTAAACTAATACTCTTAACTAAACTATAACTCTAAACTAAAACTTTTAAACTAATAACTAACTAAAACTATACCTCTAACTAAAACTCTAAGCTAAGACTCTAAAGTAAAACTCTAAGCTAAAACCTAAACTAAAACTCTTAACTAAAACTAAACTAAACTATACCTCTAACTAAAACTCTAAGCTAAGAATCTAAACTAGAACTCTAAACTCTAAACTAAAAGTCTTATCTAAAGCTAAACAACAACTCTAAGCTAAAACTCTTAACTAAAACTAAACTAAACTAAACTATAACTCTAACTAAAACTCTAAGCTAAGACTCTAAGCTAATACTCTTAACTCTAAACTAAAACTCTTAACTAAAAACAAAACTAAATCTAAACTAAAACTCTTAACTAAAACTAAAGTAAACTATAGCTCTAACTAAAACTCTAAACTAGAACTTTTAACTAAACTACAACTCTAACTAAAACTAAACTATACTATAACTCTAACTAAAACTTAAAGCTAAAACCCTAAACTAAAACTCTAAACTCTAAACTAAAACTCTTAACTATAACCAAACTACAGCTCTAAACTAAAACTCTTAACTGAAAGTAAACTAAGCTATAACTCTAACTAAAACTCTAAGCTAATACTCTAAACTCTAAACTGAAACTCTTAACTAAAACTAAACTACAACTCTAAACTAAAACTCTTAACTAAAACTAAACTACAAGTCGAAACTAAAACTCTTAACTAAAACTAAACTAAACTGTAACTCTAACTAAAACACTAAGTTAACACTCTAAATCAAAACTCTAGACTCTAAACTAAAACTAAACTAAACTATAACTCTAAACTAAAACTCTTATCTAAAACTAAACAACAACTCTAAACTAAAACTCTGAATTAAAGCTAAACTAAACTATAACTCTAACTAAAAACTCTAAGCTAAGAATCGAAACTAAAACTCCAATATCTAAACTAAAACTCTTAACTGAAATTAAACTAAACTATAACTCTAACTAAAACTCTAAACTAAAACTCTAATCTAAAACTATAAACTGTAAACTAAAACTCTTAACTAAAACTAAACTAGAGATCTAAAACTAAAGCTCCTAACTAAGACTAAACTAAACTATAACTCTAACTAAAACTCTAAGCTAAGACTCTAAGCTAAAACTCTATATTCTCAACTAAACTAAACTATAACTATAACTAAAACTCTAAGCTAAGACTCTAAATTAAAACTATAAACTCTCAACTAAAACTAAACTATAACTCTAACTAAAACTCCAAGCTAAGACTCTAAACTAAAACTCTAAGCTAAGAATCACTGAAACCCTAAACTCTAAACTAAAACTCTCAACCAAACTACAACTCGAAACTAAACTATAATTAAACTAAACTATAACTCTAACTAAAATTCTAAGCTAAGATTCTAAATTAAAAATCGAAACTCTTAACTAAAACTCTTAACTAAAACTAAACTACAACTTTAAACTAAACTAGAACTAAACTAAACTATAACTCTAACTAAAACTCTAAGCTAAGACTCTAAAGTAAAACTCTAAACAAAAACTCTTAACTAAAACTAAACTACAACTCTAAACTAAAACGCTTAACTGAAACTAAACTAAACTATAACTCTAACTAAAACTTTAAGCTATGAATCTAAGCTAATACTCCAAACTCTAAACTAAAACTCTTAATTAAAACTAAACTATAAGTCTAAACTAAAACTCTTGACTAAAACTAAACTAAATTATAACTCTAACCGAAACTCTAAGCTAAGACTCTAAACTAAAACTCTAAACTAAAACTCTTAACTAAAACTAAACTACAACTCTTAACTAAAACTAAACTAAACTATAAACTCTAACTAAAACTCTAAGATAAGACTCTAAGCTAAAACTCTAAACTCTAAATTAAAACTCTTAACTAAAACTAAACTAGAATACTAAGATAAGACTCCAAGCTAAAACTCTAAACTCTAAACTAAAACTCTTAACTAAAACTAAATTACAACTCTAAACTAAAACTCTTAACTGAAACTAAATTAAATTATAACTGTAGCTAAAAACACTAAGCTACGACTCTAGTCTAAAACTCTAAACTAAAACTCTTAACTGAAACTAAAATAAAACTATAAGTGTAACTAAAAACTCTAAGCTAAGACTCTAGGCTAAAATTCTAAGCTAAAACTCTTAACTAAAACTAAACCAAACTATAACTCTAAACTAAAACTCTTAACTGAAACTAAACTAAACTATAAGTGTAACTAAAAACTCTAAGCTAATACTCTAGGCTAAAACTCAAAGCTAAAACTCTTTACTAAAACTAAACTAAACTATAACTCTAAACAAAAACTCTTCACTGAAACTAAACTAAACTACAAGTGTAACTAAAAACTCTAAGCTAAGAATCTAGGTTAAAACTCTAAGCTAAAACTCTTAACTAAAACTAAATTAACTATAACTCTAAACTAAAACTCTTAACTGAAACTAAACTAAGCCATAAGAGTAACTAAAAACTCTAAGTTAAGACTCTAAGATAAAAGTCTTAAATAAAACTAAACTAAACTACAACTCGAAACTAAAACTCTTAAATGAAACTAAATTAAACTATAAGTGTAACTAAAAACTCTAAGCTAAGACTCTAGGCTAAAACTCTAAGCTAAAACTCTTAACTGAAACTAAACTATAACTCTAAACTAAAACTCTTAACTGAAACTAAACTAAACTATAAGTGTAACTAAAAACTCTAAGCTAAGACTCTAGGCTAAAACTCCAAGCTAAAACTCTTAACTAAATCTAAACTTAACTATAACTCTAAACTAAAACTCTTAACTGAAACTAAACTAAACCATAAGCGTAACTAGAAACTCTAAGCTAAGACTCTAGGCTAAAACTCTAAGTTAAAACTCTTAACTAAAACTAAACTAAACTATAACTCTAAACTAAAACTCTTAACTGAAACTAAACTAAACTATAACTGTAACTAAATACTCTAAGCTAAGACTCTAGGCTAAAACTCTAAGTTTAAACTCTTAGCTAAACTAAACTAAACTATAACTCTAAACTAAAACTCTTAACTGAAATTAAACTAAAACTATAAGTGTAACTAAAAAAACTCTAAGCTAAGACTCTAGGCTAAAACTCTAAGCTAAAACTCTGAACTAAAACTAAACTATAACTCTAAACTAAAACTCTTAACTGAAACTAAACTAAACTATAAGTATAACTAAAAACTCTAAGCTAAGGCTCTAGGCTAAAACTCTAAGCTAAAACTCTTAACTAAAACTAAACTAAACTATAACTCTAAACTAAAATTCTTAATTGAAACTAAACTAAACTATAAGTGTAACTAAAAACTCTAAGCTAAGACTCTAGGCTAAAACTCTAAGCTAAAACTCTTAACTAAAACTAAAATAAAACTATAACTAAAACTATAACTAAAACTCTAAACTAAAACTCTAAACTAAAACTATAAACTCTAAACTAAGACTCTTAACTAAAACTAAACTAGAGATCTAAACTAAAGCTCCTAACTAAAACTAAACTAAACTATAACTCTAACTAAAACTCTATAACTCTAACTAAAGCTAAGACTCTAAACTAAAACTCTAAATTCTCAACTAAAACTAAACTAAACTATAACTATAACTAAAACTCTAAGCTAAGACTCTAAACTAAAACTTTAAACTCTAAATTAAAACTCTTAACTAAAACCAAACTATGACTCTTGCTAAAACTCCAAGCTAGGACTCTAAACTAGAACTCTAAACTAAAAAAAACTCTTAACTGAAACTAAACTAAACTATAACTCTAACTAAAACTCTACGCTAAGACTCTAAACTAAAACTCTAAACTCTAAACTGAAACTCTTAACTAAAACTGAACTGCAACTCTTAAACTAAAACTAAACTAAACTATAAACTCGAACTAAAACTCTAAGATAAGACTCCAAGCTAAAACTCTAAACTCTTAACTAAAACCCTTAACTAGAACTAAACTAGAACTCTAAGATAAGACTCTAAGCTAAAACCCTAAACTCTAAACTAAAACTCTTAACTAAAACTAAACTACAACTCTAAACTAACACTCTTAACTTAAACTAAACTAAACTATAAGTTTAATTAAAAAACTCTAAGCTACGACTCTAGGCTAAAGCTCTAAACTAAAATTCTTAAGTAAAACTAAACTAAACTATAACTCTAAAATAAAAAACTATTAACTGAATCTAAACTAAACTATAAGTGTAACTAAAAAACTCTAAGCTAAGACTCTAGGCTTAAACTCTAAGCTAAAACTCTTAACTAAAACTAAACCAAACTATAACTCTAAACTAAAACTCTTAACTGAAACTAAACCCTACCTGTCTTGTCTCTTTAGTTGATGCAGTAATGTCCTACCTGTCTTGTCTCTTCAATTGATACAGTAATTTCCTACCTGTCGTGTCTTAAGTTAAAAAAAAAAATAAGTAAAAAAATTGCTACTACAAACAATATTTTTCTAATAGTAAAAGTCACGACTAACATTTCTATATCATTTTCATTTTGAATTTGGAAAATATTAAATGTGATTTTTTTTATGTTTTAAGTATGTTTCATGTCATTCTAAGACCTGTAAAAAATTAAAAAAAAGTTTAAAACAATACCATGTTAAAAAAAATGGTTTGTTTTTCATGAAAAAAATATTGAATGAGAACCATCAGTCCTCATCAATAGTATGCACAAGAATATGTTTTAAAATTTAAATCAAAAGTTTCATTCTAATTTTCCGATATGATTTAGAGATTTAAAAAAAAAGTTGAAAAAAAATGTAAAAAACTCTAAAACTAAAGACTCTAAGCTAAGGCTCTAGGCTAGAACTCTAAGCTAAAACTCTCAACTAAAACTAAACTAAACTATAACTCTAAACTAAAACTCTTAACTAAAACTAAACTAAACTATAAGTGTAACTAAAAACTCTAAGCTAAGACTCTAGGCTAAAACTCTGAGCTAAAACTCTTAACTAAAACTAAAATAAACTATAACTCTAACTAAAACTCTAAACTAAAACTCTAAACTAAAACTATAAACCCTAAACTAAAACTCTTAACTAAAACTAAACTAGAGATCTAAACTAAAGCTCCTAACTAAAACTAAACTAAACTATAAACTCTAACTAAGACTCTAAGCTAAGACTCTAAACTAAAACTCTAAATAGTCAACTAAAACTAAACCAAACTATAACTATAACTAAAACTCTAAGCTAAGACTCTAAAACTAAAACTTTAAACTCTAAACTGAAACTCTTAACTAAAACTAAACTACAACTCTTAACTAAAACTAAACTAAACTATAAACTCTAACAAAAACTCTAATATAAGACTCTAAGCTAAAACTCTAAACTCTAAACTCAAACTCTTAACTAAAACTAAACTAGAACTCTAAGATAAGACTCTAGGCTAAAACCCTAAACTCTAAACTAAAACTCTTAACTAAAACTACACTACAACTCTAAACTAAAACTCTTAACTGAAACTAAACTAAACTATAAGTGTAATTAAAAACCCTAAGCTACAACTCCAGGCTAAAACTCTAAACTAAAACTCTTAAAAAACTAAACTAAACTATAACTCCAAACTAAAACTCTTAACTGAATCGAAACTAAACTATAAGTGTAACTAAAAACTCTAAGCTAAGACTCTAGGCTTAAACTCTAAGCTAAAACTCTTAACTAAAACTAAACCAAACTATAACTATAACTAAAACTCTAAGCTAAGACTCTAAACTAAAACTCTAAACTCTAAACTGAAACTCTTAACTAAAACTAAACTACAACTCTTAACTAAAACTAAACTAAACTATAAACTCTAACTAAAACTCTAATATAAGACTCTAAGCTAAAACTCTAAACTCTAAACTCAAACTCTTAACTAAAACTAAACTAGAACTCTAAGATAAGACTCTAAGCTAAAACCCTAAACTCTAAACTAAAACTCTTAACTAAAACTAAACTACAACTCTAAAACCAAAACTTTTAACTGAAACTAAAGTAAACTATAAGTGTAATTAAAAACTCTAAGCTACAACTCTAGGCTAAAACTCTAAACTAAAACTCTTAAATAAAACTAAGCCAAACTATAACTCTAAACTAAAACTCGTAACTGAAACTAAACCCTACCTGTCTTGTCCCTTTAGTTGATTCAGTAATGTCCTACCTGTCTTGTCTCTTCAATTGATACATTAATTTTCTACCTGTCTTGTCTTAAGGTAAAAAAATAAGTAAAAAAGTGCTACTACAAACAATATTTTTCTAATAGTAAAAGTCACGACTAACATTTCTATAGCATTTTCATTTTGAATTTAGAAAATTATAAATGTGATTTTTTTATGTTTTAAGTATGTTTAAAACTAAACTAGAACTCTAAGATAAGACTCTAAGCTAAAACCTTAAACTCTAGACTAAAACTCTTAACTAAAACTAAACTACAACTCTAAACTAAAACTCTTAACTGAAACTAAACTAAACTATAAGTGTAATTAAAAACTCTAAGCTACAACTCTAGGCTAAAACTCTAAACTAAAGCTCTTAAATAAAACTAAACTAAACTATAACTCTAAACTAAAACTCTTAACTGAATCAAAACTAAACAATAAGTGTAACTAGAAACTCTAACTAAGACTCTAGGCTTAAACTCTAAGCTAAAACTCTTAACTAAAACTAAACCAAACTATAACTCTAAACTAAAACTCTTAACTGAAACTAAACCCTACCTGGCTTGTCCCTTTAGTTGATGCAGTAATGTCCTACCTGTCTTGTCTCTTCAATTGATACATTAATTTCCTACCTGTCTTATCTTACGGTAAAAAAATAAGTAAAAAAATGTGCTACTACAAACAATATTTTTCTAATAGTAAAAGTCACGACTAACATTTCTATATCATTCTCATTTTAAATTTGGAAAATATTAAATGTGATTTTCTTATGTTTTAAGTATGTTTCATGTCATTCTAAGACCTGTAAAAAAACTTAAAAAAAAGTTATAAAAATACCATGTTAAAAAAATAGTTTGTTTTTCATGAAAAATATTAATGAGAACCATCAGTCCTCATCAATAGTATGCACAAGAATATGTTTTAAAATTTAAATCAAAAGTGTCATTCTATTTTTCCGGTATGATTTAGAGATATAAAAAAAAGTTGAAAAAAATGTAAAAAAAATGGTCACTACAAACGTTATTTTTCTAAGAGTAAAAGTCGTGACACACATATCTATATCATTCCCCTTTTGAAGTTGGAAAATATTAAATGTGAATTTTTTATGTTTTAAGTATATTTCATGTCATTCTAAGAGATGTAAAAAAAAGTTGAAAAAAATGTCAAAAAAAGAAAAAAAATGGTCACTACAAACATTATTTTTCTAATAGTAAAAGTCGCGATACACATATATATATCATTCCCATTTTGAAGTTGGAAAATATTAAATGTGAATTTTTTATGTTTTAAGTATGTTTCATGACATTCTAAGAGATGTAAAAAAAGTTAATAAAAAAAGTTGGGGGTTGGCTTGAGGGGGGGGGGGGGGTAAAGCAGGGCGGGATGGGGGGTGGAGGGATAGGGGTAGGACTTGGGGACCAAGCATCAGAAGAAATTGTCTGTCCAGTATGCATCTCAAATCTTCGTGGTATGCATATTCTCACGATGATGCCATAAAAATGCCCCGAAACAGGTCTCTTTTAACACCTATCAAAAATCCAATTGATAAATCGAATGTGCTTGAACTTGTTCCAGTTTAATGGATTGAACTTGTTTACGATATTGTGACGCTTAAAATCAGTTGGGTAATGTCCCAGAAACAATACATTGGATGTACTTCTAAAATCATAATGTGTTCAATGGCTTGTTGGTTCAGTTGATTAATGTGTCGTTCTTTTACCTTAGGAAATCACGGGTCTCACGTTCGATTCCTACATCAAACACAAATTTCATAAATATCAATGGGAAGATACTTATAATGTAAAAAATCGTATCATTTGAAAAGAAAAATATCATCATTAGAGTACAATAAAATGACATCAATAAAAAACTATTAAAATAAAAATCCCTATATCCATACAATAAAACATCCATACAAAAAAATTAAATGAAACACCAACCATACTGCCCCGTTGGAAAGCAAGGGGAAAGCCCCGTTGGTACGATGATGGAAAATCCTTACATCCATAAACGTAAAACACAAAAAAAAACATTAAATAAAACATCAACAATATAACAATACTTTTAATCAATCTTTAAGTAACACACATATTCAACCATATATCAAAAACCATTCCTGCAATAACAATCAGTCTCCCATACAATAAAACATTAAATGTAACACCAATACAACAATAAAAATCCATAAACATAAAACATCCATATACCTGTATTGTCTCTTTAATTCATACAGTAACTTAGATCGACATTAAAAAGGGAGTACTGTGCGCTCTCTTTCATTGACATAGTAAGGGAGTACTGTGCGCTTGTATGGTGGGGGGACTGTGCGCTTCCTTTCATTGATACAGTTATTTCCTACCACCCCCCGTCTCTTATATTACTACGGTAATCTCCTACCAAACCCGTCTCTTATATTATTCTCTTTTAGAAATAATTTATTTTAGTTACAAAAGGTTTTTAACCCAATTAATTTCCTTTAAAATGAGCTATTGAACAACCCTCTACGATGTTCCAGTGCCAAGCTATCTCTGGACAAAAAAAAGAAAAAAAAAAATATCCCGTTTGGGGAGAATAACGTGGTAAAAGTCTATTTTCTTGATTTTCAAGCCAATATATTTCCCTTTCTGTTCAAGCCAAAGGGCGGTAAGTTTCCTTTATGGTGGATTTGGACAAGGCGGTTCTAATGGTGTACTTTTTGTTTTGATCTGACTCTTTTTTTAGGAGCTACGGGTTTTTATATTTTCTTAACATTGGAGGTGATCGTCTCTTACTAGGTTGCTAGCTACCGCTGCAACCCGGATAGCTACACTACTGAAGAGTCCTTAAAAATTTTTCAAGCACAAAACTAAAACAAACTATAGTGTTAAGCCACCTTAAACTCACTGCGAACACTTTTTTCCCGCTCAAATCAGTTTAGAGATTCTCCTAACTAAAATTTTAAAACATAAGACAATGGCTTTGTCAGGTAGGTAACTAAATGATTTGTTGACGTCAGGTAAAAAAATAAATTATTTGGCACTTGCCAAAAACTAGGTCAAACTCCGTATTTCTTGAAATGCCTATTTTCACTGGTGAGAAGCTAGGGGTCACTACTTCACCTGTGATTTACAGCACCACTACTCTCCCAGCCCAGGACCAACTCTCCCAGTAGTTTTTGTTAAAGAAATAAATATTTCCATTTTGTGCTTCACCGATAACTTATTTTGAAGACGGGGAACCGCTGAGGCGTTAGAAAAATGTTTTCTGGGAAATTTCAGAGAATTATCACACAATTTGTCTAGCACCCAATTTCTATGTCTGATGTTATAAACTCTAATCAGTGCAAATCCTCCCATATTGTTGCGGTTCTGAATGGCACCATTGGGAAACAATGTGATAAGGTTTTTTAAATTGGTTGGCCGGTACGGCAAAAAAAAAAAAACAAAAAAACTCTACTGTTATTATTAGAGGATATTGAGTGTAATATACGCCAAGTTAATAACTTAATTGTAAGTTCACAAACAGAGCTCTCCTTCCAAAAATTTATGGCAGTATAGCCATGTCCCATCTTTTGCGTTTAGCATTGGTTTGTCATACACTAAAAAATTTTGATAATTAAATTATATAATTAAATAGTACCTAAAATAATATTCTCAAGACACAAATTCACTAAGATTTTCCTTTCCGTGTCTCCTCTTGGAGGTGTACTGTTTAATTAACTGAAAATTTCGAGCTACACGGCCCATGCGAAAAGATTTAGGAGCTACTAGTAGATTTGAGTAACCGGGGAAGAGAAAACATATTGTACTTAATTTTCTCCAAGTTTGCTTTCTATAGCTTCTTTGTTTTGTGAGTGCTTTCACATTGTCTTTTAGAATAAATTGATATATTTTTTGTCCTTTCGTCGATTTATTCAAAATGCTTAATTTCCCTAAAATATCTACCAAATAGACCAGTTTAGTAATGAAATAACTATCCCTAAATATATTCACATCCTCGTTGATTTTTGTCGATAAAATTTGCAATTTCCACTTTGAGTTCATGACTCTAAACTCTAAACTGAAACTCTTAACTAAAATTGAACTGCAACTCTTAACTAAAACTAAACTATAAACTCTAACTAAAACTCTAAGATAAGACTATAAGCTAAAACTCTAAACCCTAAACTAAAACTCTTAACTAAAACTAAACTAGAACTCTAAGATAAGACTCTAAGCTAAAACCCTAAACTCTAAACTAAAAACTCTTAACTAAAACTAAACTACAACTCTAAACTAAAACTCTTAACTTAAACTAAACTAAACTATAAGTTTAATTAAAAACTCTAAGCTACGACTCTAGGCTAAAGCTCTAAACTAAAACTTATAAGTAAAACTAAACTAAACTATAACTCTAAAATAAAACTCTTAACTGAATCTAAACTAAACTATAAGTGTAACTAAAAACTCTAAGCTAAGACTCCAGGCTTAAACTCTAAGCTAAAACTCTTAACTAAAACTAAACCAAACTATAACTCTAAACTAAAACTCTTAACTGAAACTAAACCCTACCTGTCTTGTCTCTTTAGTTGATGCAGTAATGTCCTACCTGTCTTGTCTCTTCAATTGATACAGTAATTTCCTTCCTGTCGTGTCTTAAGTTAAAAAAAAAAATAAGTAAAAAACAATTGCTACTACAAACAATATTTTTTTAATAGTAAAAGTCACGACTAACATTCTAAACTAAAAACTCTAAACTAAAGCTCTTAAATAAAACTAAACTAAACTATAACTCTAAACTAAAACTCTTAACTGAATCGAAACTAAACTATAAGTGTAACTAAAAACTCTAAGCTAAGACTCTAGGCTTAAACTCTAAGCTAAAACTCTAAACTCTAAACTGAAACTCTTAACTAAAACTAAACTACAACTCTTAACTAAAACTAAACTAAACTATAAACTCTAACTAAAAACGCTAATATAAGACTCTAAGCTAAAACTCTAAACTCTAAACTCAAACTCTTAACTAAAAACTAAACTAGAACTCTAAGATAAGACTCTAAGCTAAAACCCTAAGCTCTAAACTAAAACTCTTAACTAAAACTAAACTACAACTCTAAACTAAAACTCTTAACTGAAACTAAACTAAACTATAAGTGTAATTAAAAACTCTAAGCCACAACTCTAGGCTAAAACTCTAAACTAAAACTCTTAAATAAAACTAAACCAAACTATAACTCTAAACTAAAACTCTTAACTGAAACTAAACCCTACCTGTCTTGTCCCTTTAGTTGATTCAGTAATGTCCTACCTGTCTTGTCTCTTCAATTGATACATTAATTTCCTACCTGTCTTGTCTTAAGGTAAAAAAATAAGTAAAAAAGTGCTACTACAAACAATATTTTTCTAATAGTAAAAGTCACGAACTGATCATGAGTCCTCTGAATCATTTTGGCACAAGATAGTCAGCATTATTCACAATATTACAGAACGGAGGTGCAAGTACCTCCGATGTCACCAAAGAGCCTTGTAACTAATCCAAATTATAATGGACTAGTTTTTATGTAGTTTAGAGCTTTCGTTACTTTTGTAAAAACTCAGTTCATTCTTCTACTTGTAAGGCGATTTTTTGTAGTTGTTGTGCATGTCTGAGAAGCTAATTAATCGCAAAGATCGTCTCTAACAATTGTATTGATGTGAGTATCATCTGTAAATTCTGCAAGTTTTTACTTTGAGATGGCAAACCTTGCTTTTGCTCAGTCCAAGCCTCTAAATCCTGTCAGTCACGAAAAGGCTGAGATATGTTGCCTCTGCATAGTTTTAATTGCATGTGATTTTTTTTTCAATCCTGGCTAGTATTCATGCCTTGCCTTAGACTATTCCGTGCAACCCCCTCCCAGGATGGCGCGCCTCCTAGTTTGGAAAACACAGCCTTAAAAGATTCCCATTCTCTTTGAGTAATTAACTAAAAAAATATTTTTTTCAACTGAAAATAAGAAGCAACATTAAAACTTAAAACGAACAGAAATTATTCTGTGTATTAGGAGCTTTCTAACTCCTCGACCCCTCGCTCTTTCCTCTAGAGTCTTTAAAGTTCTTTAAAAATATTTAGTTCTTAAAAAAAAGTGCCCCCATCACCCCAACCTCCAGGTGAATTCATTCCGATAACTTTCTCTACCATGGAAATTTATTCCAGTGGAAGATCCCCTCCCTCCACAAAAAATACAACCCCTTCCTCCGAAAAATCGGAATATTTCCCAATAGTAAATATGTATTATATGTAAACAATGTACAAATTTAATGAATTGCAACCCAACAGGCTACGGGGGTCATGTCATCACCAAAGGCATAGTTATTTGCTTTTTCAACTATGCTGAATCATACGACTATCTCAACGGTTTTTATCGGATGTCTTTGGGAAAAATAGACCCTGAGTGGGGGAGGGCTAGTTACCCTCCAATCTTTTAGGTAAATTAAAAGGCACTGAAGCTTTTAATTTTTGTTTGCTTGAGTCTTATCCTGATCTTCTTAGAACATTGGTTCAGTCCGATCACCCCTTAGGAAAAAAAAAAAAACAACAAATACACACGCATCGGTGATCGGTGATTCTGGCAAACATGCATAACTCAACATTTCTGTAGATAATAGCTTGAAACATCTATGGTATGGTTCTCTGGTATGCTTCATCTGATGATGGGATTTTCATTAAGATCATTTGACTTAGTGAGGGGTTTCCCCCTAGTTTTTGAAAATATAGAAACTGTTCTCAGGCTCTTGGTTTTTGATGGGTAACAATAAACTTAATGAATTTTATATTTCTGGAATCAACATAAAATAGCTAATTCTTTGCGTTATTAATTGTCGTCACAATTATTTTCTTCAGAGTTTTTGTTACTATTGGATCCAGTCGCTCCTTACTCACAGTTCGTTAACATACACTGTTTGAAACCACGGTAGCGTAACCTTTAAAAGGTTCCAATATATAATATATTGGAACTCTTTAAGAAGGATAAGCTATATTGGTTGTACCCATATATATCATATGTTCCTTCCTCTAACTTCTTTTTCCTTCTCAGGTATGCTCTCTGACAAACTTGGCCAATATCGTTATGTACTAATGGGGTGCATTAATCACTGCTATTATTTCACAAACATGTGTTCTGATGGCTGACGCTCGGGTTCCCGATAGTTTTGAAAACCCACCGCTTCTGCCATTCTATTTATATCCAAAAATGAAAACGCATCTCAAAGTTCTGCACAAGAGCTGGAATTCATCAAGACTACTTTCATCTGTGAAACTCAAAACATCTAGTATTCAAGGGTGCGTAGAGATAGAAGAGCCGTTTTACTTTTATGCCAAAGAAGAAGGCATATCTGCTCTGACTGGAAATACCACTGAAAAGATGGAATTTATCCTCATTGGAAACACCGATGTTGATACTAGTGATTGTTTGGGGCAAACAAAGGTAGACATAACTGCCTTGAAATTTGTTGACACAGAACGAGATTCGCAACATCAGTCTATGCATTTGCGTGGATTTTGGACATATTTTCTAATAAGGGTCTTATCAACGTCGATGATCAGCAGTTGCTTTTGCCTATTTGATGCGACTGTCCTGGCTATGGTAAAGGAGCATAATGGAGATTATGGAAAACAGCGCTTCTTCTCTATGTTAGGTCTCGGTATCATCTCCCCGCTTTCTGGCGTTCTTGTTGATTGGTTTAGCACACTGAAAGGTAATGATTTGTTTACATCTCTTTGTCTACTTTAAAATTTTTTATTTGCAACTGAAAGCAAAGTTTATAATATTTTTCAGGGGGCTGGGTGGCAATTTTTGTCAGTTATAGGCTTAGCTTCTTTTCTAGATGGAATTTCTGTTGGTCTTAGGTTGAATTGCGTCTCCGGAGTGATTTGTAACTTAGCATTAATAATTGTACAATAATTCTGAGTACTACATTCAGTGTAAATTAAACTATTTCTGCAGAGGTTACAAACTGTCAAACTTTAATCCTCATTGATAGACCAATTGCGGATCTCATCAAATCATTTAATATTAAATTATTTTTCTGATTACTCAGCAAAACATCTCCCTAGATCCTATTGGATTGCATTGTAATAATATTTACAGATTGTTTGGAAATAGGCCTATTAACAAACGAAATAAAACAAAACGTTTTCATGACGAGCAAAGAGCAAATTTTCTGCAACAGTTTCGCTTATCCAATCGGTTTATTATGGATTTGATAGTATTAGCTTCAAACACAGGAAACAGTGACAAAGGTTTGGACATTTTGGAAGTAGTAGCCTGCTTGTCACACATTCTTTGTTTTGATACATTTCCAGTTAAGTTAAGAAATGGTTTCCAGTTAAGTTCCAGTTCCAGTTAAGAAATGGTTTGTCTTGCCGTCCCTTAAAACTTTCGAAAGGGTAGGGTGCCATTTGCCCTCTATTGAAAACTAAATAGATAACTTTGATAGAACTTTTAATTAAACTAATGGATATTAAAAAAATATATTAAGTGAATAGATTAAGAGGGAAGACAATTATGAAATTGACGGAAAGGAAGAGTCGAATAAATTAAGGTGCATTGTTTTTTTGTTAGCGACTTCGGAAACAATTACTTTCTCTTTAAGAAAAAACTTTATATGAATTTGAAGAAAAGCCTAAAATGAAATTATTAACAAAAAAAAAAAAAAAAAAAAAAAAATATTACCAGGTTAATTGAGATATTTTGTCCAACCAAGATTTATTCAATTGTAACGGGGAGGGGAACAGGTGTTAAAACTTGAATGCATAATTTGTTTAAGAAGTTTTATCCTGTTTGCCATTCCTTGTGTTCGCCCTTTAATCTTAGAACTCTCGATTAAAGGGTTTCGCCGTATCCTACTTCATTCTCTAGATCATTTTTTTCAAATGCTGTAATGGGTGGGGATGAGGAAAGGGGGTCTTCAGGTCCAAAACTCTCCCCATATATCTTGAAATTGTTCATAAAATTTATTGTAGTTTGCTAATGTTTTTTTTTTTTTTTTTTTTTTTTTTTTTTTTATTTATTTTTTTTTTGTGGTCAGACCGATAAATTTAAAATGATTTTTACAAATAAATTATAGAGGTAATTATTTGGTTAGAAAAAAAAAGGAAAAGAACTGTCCTTAAATATGGGGAAAACACATGAGCGTCAGATGATCAGCCCCTCCCCCTCAGCCACGAATGGAATCCTCGGCCAAAGGTAGAGAATCAGGAGTTCAGTACCTGCACTATGTGGACTATTGCTTTCCATTCAATTTTTTTTTTTTTTATGTTGAACACTTAATATATTTTAACAATGGACATCTATAATGCAATATTGGCCTTGGATATACAGTCACTAAAATCACCAATTTTTGAATACTAGCTTGATGGGAATTTAGCAATATCTGCGATATATTTACTTAATGTGCTTAGAAGTCAGACATGTATGTTGCAAAATTCGCCTCAGATGCATAATCAGTTTCAGAAAACCACGATTTTCTAACGTTTGTATTTTGATACTTCAAGCTTCAATTATGAAGTTATTAGCGCAGCATCTAATTTTCGTCACTGTTGCCACGTTGAGCCGCGAAGATAAACCACCAAAACTAATTAGTTAAATTTGAAAGCGCTTTTCGTCCTTAAATCTCAAAAATATACAATCCGTTAATTCCAAGAGACTACTACGCCTTCAAAGGAAGCTAAATCTTCTTCAGCTTTTTGATGTCATATATTATTTCACTTTTCTTGCTGTTTTTTATCCCCGTTTCTTCTTTTTTTTAATTTGAAACTCACTTCTACCAAAACTGTATAGTTACACATGAACATTCCACATTCCTTCATTTTCGTTCCAAACCGAATTCTTGATTTTTCATAATTTTCAGGAAAAATATTGCCATCAAACATATGGCTGTTAACCAATTTGAACAATCAGATTTAATTTTCAATTTCATTTCCCTTCTTTCATTTCTTTGGTATTTTAAATATCAATTTTGGTAGACAGGCAGCAATATTTGTATTTACTAATATAAAAATGGGAAAAGTAATCACCAAAGTAGCAGCTTTGGAACCCTTCTCATATTAAAAATTAGAAGCTACAGGCCGCCTAATTTCCATTGTTTAATTCATGTTCTTTTCAAAGAAACTGACAAAGAAGGTCTTGAACTTGAAGTACCAAGGACATTAAAATTTTTGTTTGCTTCCTTAGCCCTTCTTAGCTCTATTCATACCTGAAAATACTCCAAGTTTTACTTTTTGTTGTCTCAAAATTGTGAAGTTTTTAAGGAAGTACCACATTTCCGTCTGTGTTGTCATGTTAAACCGTAAGAAAATTAATAAAAATTAATGAATCAAATTTTCACAAAGCTTTCTGTCCTAATAAATTCAGATATTAAAATCTATTTACTCTACTTGAGAACTACACATTCAGATGACTTCTACACATTCTTGTGTCAAATGTTGTTCGATGCCATTTGTTTCTTTTTTCTTCTAATTGGGTATTTGCTATTACGAAAAACTACGTAACTGCTTATGGAAATATGAACTATTAAGATAGTACATTCTCAATGTCCTTAGTTTTTTTTTTTAACTAAGTGATTTTTTTTTTTTTTTTTAACGACTGACGAATAAGATTTCCCTTTCACTGTCCTTGGTAAATCGAGAGAAAAGCAAATGCCCTTCTGGGATGCAAACGGTATTACAACAAACAGAATCTTGTGTTTATTCAAAAGGCATATATCATTAAACCGGGTTTACTGGTAATAATGATTAAAAAGATAAATCGTTAATGATTCGGAAGCTTAGAAATAACTTAATTAAAATTTATTTTAAATCTTTTCTAAAATAGGTTGAGGGTTCAGATTGTTTTTCCCTGAAATTCACCACCGAAAAGCAGTTTTTTGCCACAAAATAAATTTTCAAATCTTTTTTAAAGCATACACAACAGCATAGTCAACAGCTTTATTAAGAAAGATGAAAAAACTTGGCATACGTATGTGTTTCGGTTACATATACGTGTGAAAGTCATGTAAAATATAGATGGATTGCGCACCTAACAGAAGGGGGACCCATGTCACAAAAAAATAACCAAACTGAAATTAACTGCATGATTCCAGTTGTGGATCTAACTCCCAAATGAAAGAGAATGATGTGGCCTATTTCAATGTAAATCTCCCTACCTACCTACCTACGCCCTACCCCCACTACCCTACCCTACCCCCTACTTACGCCCCTCTCGTAGGTAGTTAAGAAATTGGGAATATATTGAAGTGTCAATTGAAACTCCTACGTAAAGGTCACACCATTTCATTTACCTCCCTAAGTCCTTGAGACCATGAAAACTCTGAATCTGGCAATGACTGATCATTCATGTTCAAGTAGTTCTATTAAACTTTGAATAATTTGGTGTAAGAAGCATAACAGGCTCGATTGGTAGTAAATCATAGCCTGGACCAAATATAAATAAATTTTTTGAGGGAAGGGAGTCTATCTCAATGGTCTGTAAGTGTTAATCTTTGGAAACATTCCTGCTATCTTTGTATTTTTCAGGAAGCAGAGATTATTCAGTAATATTTTACCTGTCAGATGCATTACTGATCATAGTTGTATTTCTTGTCTGGAAGCTGGATGTAAAGGTACTTTGAATATTATTGTGCTTTTGTGCTAATTAAATAAAAAAACAAGTTTTTTCAACGGAAAGTAAGGAGCAACATTAAAACTTAAAAACGAACAGAAATTTTTACGTATATCAGGGGGGTTGCTCCACCTAAACACCTCGCTCTTTAAACCAAGGTTTTTAAGTATTTTCAAAAAGGCTTCTTATTGTTCTAATTAAACGAACATAGTGTTTCAAGAGTCGTTCTTAAAGAATTGGGATATAAGTCAAACTATAGTGCAAAGAGCGAACTGTTAAGGAGAAGAAGCCCCCCTCATATACGTAATAATTTATGCTCGTTTTAAGTTCTAATGCTGCTCCTTACTTTCAGTTGAAAAAAACTATTTTTTATTTATTTAATTTGTGATCGTTTTTTAAATAATGCCAGGAAATCTGGTTATACCTCCTCGGAAAAATCTCTTCTCCCACGGATTTATTCTCTAGACAATTGAATCCTGGCGAAAATTTACCCTGGACAATTATCCTTAACATCTCCACGTGTAAAATTGAGTCGGCAAAGAGAAAGCAAGAAATAAGAAGAATTTTGTGAAGGAATTCTGGCAAATTCCCCCAGTGTAAAATTTCCCCTGACAAATTCACCCCTTGGAAACTTCCCTCTCCATGGAAAATTGTGTGCATACTTCCCAATAACAAATATTATATGCAGACAATGGACAAATTTTGTAATTTAAAGACTTTTCTTCAGGGTCTGTGGGGGGGGGGTCATGATATCTCCAAAGGCATAGTTATTTGGCCTTTCAACTATGCTGAACAAAATGGGTATCTTAAATTTTGATTTAACGATTTTGAGAAAAAAGGGGCTTGGGAGGGGGCCTAGTTGCCTTCCAATTTTTTCGGTCACTTAAAAAGAGCACGGGAACTTTTAGTTTCCGTTTGAATGAGCCGTCTCTCGATTCTAGGACCACTGGGTCGATACGATCACCCCTTGGAAAAAAACAATAAAAAAAAAAAACGAGATCGTTATCAATAAAAAGAACCGTGATCTTTCTTCTGGCAAAAAATACTAACGTTAACAGTCACTATTCCAGCTGTCTTCACGTTTCTTGTTTTCTAGTAAGGTTACAGAAAATACAAACTGGACTATTTGTTTCAATCCGAGCTATTTTGGACTTTTTTTTTTTTTTTCAAAGAAAAAAAAAATATTACCGATGCTGAGTCTGAACCTCCCAAACCCTCACTGGACGCGTGCTTTTGGAAAAATCCCTGCAAATATAATGGAAATAAAATAAAATGGTTTAATACCGAATAGTAAATATATGGAAGTTATTTAGGGACCCCTAAAGCCTCCTATTTAAAATTAACTTAAATGTACATTTATAAAAAAAAGCGATAATCGATAGTAAGACGAACGGGAATTAGATCTTATGAGAAGTCAAACTTCAAACGAACAGATATTGCTATGAATCAAATAGTTCGTGACGACGAACTGTAAGAAAAGAGCGATGCGGCTCAATAGTCAATGAAATTCTAAGAAACAGAGTTCTTATAGCGATTGATACAGCAAAAGAATTGATTTTTTGGATATTTATTCAAAATGTGTAAAATTTATCAAATTTAATGTTACCCATCAAAAGTTACCCTCCTGAGAAATTTTAGCAATCTATAAAAAGGTGGAAACATCCCAGTGGTCTTAAACATCAAGCGATCTTAATGAAAATCATACCGTCAGAATCAGCATATTAGAAGACCCTACTGTAGAGGTTTCAAACTCCTTTATACAAAAATGAGGAATTTTACATTTTATTCAGAAGAAATGTAAAAAATGTTTTTTTTGCTTATTTGGTTGTTTTTTTTTTTGCCTAGGGGTGATCTTATCTTAGTAATGATCCTAGAGGATTGAGACAGGGCTCATTTGAATGGGAATCAAAATTTCTAGTGCCTTTTTAAGTGATAAAAAATATTGCAGGGCATCTAACTTCATCAAACGCTCATTTTTCCCCAAATTTGCCTGATGAAAATTTGAGATAGCCGTTTTGTTCAACATAGTTGGAATTGTATAACAACTATGCCTTTGATCCCCTCCAGGTCCACGGGGGAAGGGCTGCAAGCTATGGGCTTTACCAAATGTTTAAATGTAGTGTTGGTTATTGAGAAGTAAGCAGAATGTTTATTTTTTGGGAGAGGGGGAGATTCGTATGGTGGGGGTAGTTGTTATGTGGGAGGATTTTTCTATGGCGGAATAATCGTGGGGGAAGCAAAATATCCAACTATTGGGGGAGTCGGAATTCCTGGCTTTACTTTAAAAAACGATCAGAAAATAAATTAAAATAGCAAGTTTTTCAACTGATAGCAAGGAGCAACAATAAAGCTTAAAATGAACAGAAGGTATTGTTTATATGAAATGGGTTATCCCCCCTTCAATACCTACCTCGCTCTTTAAGCCAAATATTTTTTATAAACTTTAAAAAAAAGCTTATTGTTCAAACTAAATGGCTCTATTGTCATTCTTAAACAATTGGGAAATACTTTCATATACGGAGTAATTTCCATTTGTTTTAAGTTTTAATGTTTCTCCATACTTTTCAGTAGAAAAAAGTTGGGTTTTTTATTCAATTTCTGATCGTTTTTCAAATAATGCAGGTAAATTATTATTGTTCGCTTCCAGGATCTTTATTATTATTGGTGTTATTTTTTATTTTTATTTGAATAAATTGAATTGAATTGAAATCTGGCTAACCCTCCATGGCAAATTCTCTCCCCTCACGGGAAACTCCTCCGTGGTAAGTTCCTCCCATCTAGATTTTCCTCCGAACATTTCCATCCTCGCTTAAATCCCCCCCTGTATAATCTCTTGCGGACGATTCAACCTGAAAAATTCTCCTTGGCGTACTTTCGTTTGAAAAATACTTTATTATCTTATCATTTTCGGGAAATCCCCCTTTCGTGTAAATTTTTTCCCGAAAATCAAAACCCGCTTATAATTTTCCCGCACAAATCCCCCGGAACATCTTCACATGCAATGAGTTGGAAAAGAGAAAGTAAGATAAATAAAAAGGATTTCGTAAAGGAATTGTGTCAAATCCTCCAAGTGTAACATTTCCCCAGGAAATTTCATCTCCAGAATTTTCCCTCTGCACGGAAGGTTTTTCCCAAGGAAACACCCCCCCCCAAGCAAAAAATTACCCCAAAAAGTGTCTCTGTACTTCCCAATAGCTAATGCTATATGCAAACAACGGGCAAATTTCAAAACTTACAGCTCTTTCCCCATGGAGGAGTCATATTGGGGAGGAGGAGTCATATTACAACAGAGGCATAGTTATCGGATCCTTCAACTATGCTGAACAAAATGGCTATCTAAAAAATTCTAATCAGACGACTTTGGGGAAAAAGGGGCGTGGGAGGGGGGCTAGTTGCCCTCTAATCTTTTTGGTCACTTAAAAAGGGCACTATATATTTTAATTTTCATTCGAATGCACCCACTTCCAATCTTCTAAGAACTGTGGTTCGACACAATCACCCTTAGGGGAAAAAAAAAAAAAAAAGCAACAACAACAACTATAACAACAAATAAACACGCATCCGTGATCTTCCTTCTGTCAGAAAAAAAAAAAAACAAAATTCCATGTTTTTGCTGATAGGACTCTGAAACCTCTACATTTGGGATCTCCGATACGCTAAATCTGACAGTGCAATTCTTATTAAGATTTTGGGGGAGATTTTTTGACTTTTTGGGGTAATTCCCTCCTTTTTCCAAAATCAGGTAATTTTTCTCCGGCTTGTAGGTTTTGATGGGTATCACTAAACTTAATATTTCTTATATATTCAGAATCAGCATAATAAAGTCAATTTTTTTTATCTATCTATTGATATAAAAATTCCGTTTTTTATAGTATCAGTTACTATTGAGCTGAGTCGCTCCTTGCTTACAGTTCGTTACCACGAGCTGTTCATATTCAATTATTCGCTTCTCTATAGCCGTTTGTCTTAGGGATGTACGGTTTACAATAACGGTCAGTTTTAGGGATCATATTTTTGGTTAGATACGAATGGTTTCTTTACGTCAAGATAGGCTTTGAGATAGGCAAGGAAGGCTATATAAAACACCTTCCAGTGTTTTCAGAAATTTTGCACGATGGGGTTTTTTGCTCAATCTAGGCTAAAACTATTACTTTCAGATGATTCAGATGAACCTGCCCAAAATAATCCCTTGACTTGACCTGAGGCAAGGAATCAAAACAGTTTCGCTTTCAGAACCGCCTAATGCTGTATAAGAATAAACTGAAAATAAACCAAGAAACTATTCTGAACTAGTCACGAGGCTATTCAAGAAAATCCGAAAAAATAAAATATCCTTTGACCTTGCTTCAAACCTCTTACCTGGTTCCGAGAGACCTAAGATTGAACTGGGTAAATATCACAATCCTCCTCACAGCCAAGAACTTTCAATGCAAGTTACAAATATAATTTAAATGGAATAATATCGGGATGAGCAGGCAGTTATTTAGTATTTTTTTAAAAAACAGCTTCTTATTGTAATTCAACGACCCTTGTGTTTTAGGAGTCATTCTTAAGAAATTGGGACAAAGGTCTAACTGTGGCGTAAAAAGCGAGGCATTGAAGAGGGGACAATTCCCCTCATATACGGAATAATTCCTGTTCACTTTAAGTGTTGATGTTGCTCCTTAATTTAAGTTGATAAACTTGTTTCTTATATATTTAATCTCTTGAATATTCTTCAAATAATGCCGGAAGTCTGGCTCTTACTCCATGGAGAATTCCTTACCCCCAAAAAAAGCTGTATGAAAATTTTCTTCATGGTAAAATACCCCTTCCCCCGGAGACTTCCTACCGTACAATTTCATCTTCACTGCAAATTTCCCTCGGAAAATTTCTTGTGGACGATTCCACCCGAAAAATTCTGCTTAGCATACTTTCATTTGAAGTACTTTTCCAATACTTTAATTTCTGATTGATTTCCAAATCATACTGGAAATACCTCCTCCGTGGAAACTTGTCTCCTGAAAATCTGCTTCTCCTGTGGAAAGTTGATCCCACAGAAAAGTCCCCCATGGAGAATTACTCCCGCTGAAAATCTCCCCCGTGAAAAATCCTCCAGACAATTCCATCCCCGCTGAAAATTTTCCGTGGACAATTCCTACGGAACATCTCTGTGTGTAAAATTGTGTCAGTAAAGTGAAAATAAGACATGGGGAAAGAATTTTGTATAGGAATTCTGGAAAATTTCCCCCATGTAAAATTTCCCCTAAAAATTTTTCCCCCCAAAATTACCTCCCCATGGAAAATTTTCCTTGTGAAAAATGTGTGAAAATTTTCCTTGTGACCCCCCCCCCCCCCATTGCACTTCCTGACTGAAGGACCATGAAACGGAGATCAGCGCAGCCAGCAGGTATTGTCGAGACCAATGCCGTATTTTTTTTCTTTTTCTCAATAACAAATACTATGCGTAACAATGTGGAATTTCATAGCTTACAGCCCTTTCTCCAGAGGCTGAGGGGTCATGTTATCCCCAAAGGCATAGTTATTGGACCTTTCATCTACGCCGAACAGAATGGATATCTCAAAGTTTTGATCGAACGACTTTAGGTAAAAATGGGCATGAGGAGGGGGGGGGTAGTTACTCTCCAATTTGCTAGGTCGGGCACTATCAATTTTAATTTCCACTCGAAGGAGCCCTTTCTCAATTTTCAATACGATCACCCATGGAAAAAAAAAACACGCATCCGTGATCTTTTTTCTGGCAAAAAATACAAAATTCCATATTTATGTGCATGGGAGTCTAAAACCTCTACACTATTGTTCTCTGATATACTGAATCTGATGGTGCAATTTTCATAAAGATTCCTTGACTTTTAGGGGGTTTTCCCCTTTTTGAAAATCAGATAAAATATTCTCAGGCTCGTCGCTTCTTATGGGCAACATTGAACTTAATGAATCTTATATATTTAAAAACAGTATAAAAATCCATTTTTTTTTTATGTATCTATTGATATAAAAATACCGTCTTTTAGAATTTCGGTTAATATTGACCTGAATCGTTCCTTACTTACAGTTCGTTATCAAGAACGGTTTGATTTATAATTATTATAAATAGTTAAAGAAAATTTTTTTTATGCTTCATTCGAATATGATTATACACTTGAAGCTTAATTAATTCTTTGCAATGAGGGGGGATGTGGGGGGGGGGTCAACCACCTCAAAGAGGGGGCATTTTTTCGACACATTTTTTTAAGTTAGCGAGTAGTTCTCAGATAATTAATGTCGGTGGGGGTAGGGAGAATATTTGTATTCTAAAGAGTGTTTTAAGGCTGAACCTGCAATATAGATAATATGGGGTGACAGCTCACCTCTTAATGCAATGAAATAAATACATTTTTCAAATGATATTAGATGGTGATATTAAAACTTAAAACGCACAAAAATTATTCCATATATGAGTAAACAGCCCCATCCTCGCCTCATCTTTCTATGGAGAAACTAAAAGGAAAATTGATTTAGAGAAAGCTTTTAATTTTGTGTACAGTAATTTGATTTTGTCTTTTAAGGCTGAGAAATCTCAAGGATCATTTCTAAGGAACCTCCAGCAGTTGGTGATGATACCGGAGATTCCCTTTTTTCTCTTATTTATGATGCTACTAGGAAGTAACTGGGGATTTACAGAAAATTATCTTTTATATTCCTCTCTGACGATTTGAAAGCACCAACCTATCTCCTTGGTAAGTATTTTTTAACTTCGTGGCTTTCTAACATATTTACGCTTCATTTGGCTCTTTTTCTGGAAAGGACTGTATACTTTCCTTATTCTGCCTGTTTTGTCTTACAGCACACTGCATGAAGTCCAAAAACTGGTAATATTCAAAATATTGGGGTGCTTAACGTGGTGCTTAATTTATTTCACAATAAATCTGAAGTGAATCCAAAAAAAGCTCTTACTGCTACCATAGAGCACTTTCTATCCCATGTACATTTAGAATTTTCTTGACGCACTTGGATTTGTTTCTTACTTATCTACCGAACCTTTCTTCATTATACCATGCCTTAGTAAATTTCAAAATTATTTGCTTCATGTTTGCTTCATGAATTGACCATGAATATCCTCTATTATCAACCAGCATTTCTCGAAAGCAAACCCTTGACTACTATATAAATTCGTACCAAAGATACTAAAGAGAGTTGCTATCTTTTCAAAACTAAGGATACCATATTTTATTTTGTTTCTTAAAGAATTTTGACTAAGATTATCGCTTAACACTAAAGTGTTAATTTCCTGTCTGTTACTGATATTTTTTTTTAGTCTGTAATTGAAGTCTGTCCAAACCAATTCCTTTCTCTAATCTTCATAATTCTGAACGAAGATACTTTGTCGAAACCAGGTTACTCTCTAAAAATTCTGTTACCAACATTTCTTAGGTTTTCTCTTTAGAAACATTCCCGTCAGTTTTTCCCCTTAAACGATTTATTTAATAATATCATTTGCCTATTCCTTTTATTCCACTTTAATGTAAAACGATCTACATGGTAATTAACGGCAAATAACGGGAATTTAATCGATCTGCAACTTTGCATTTTTTGGCGCCATGTCACGTCAAGGGGAATAATTACCCCCCTCCCTAGACTTTGAAAACTAACTTTTTATTTCTATTTCTTAGCTATTTTCTAATTTAGCTATGTGCTATATAAAAGCAGCGACACTGGCTAACTGGTCTTTTTTATTTGTCACCCCTGCGCTCCTTTTTTCTCACAGCTATTAAATAGCACTGTACTCCTAAAAATGGTGTCAAATCAAAACACAAAGTACCATAAACCATTAGAACTGCCTTGTCCGACGTATAGTAAACCCCGTATAGTGAAAAACAAGGAAAATACAGTCCCTCGAGGCTTGAAACAACAAGGAAAATCGACAAGCCCCCTCTCTTCCCTACATTTTCGTGAATCGGCCCCATGTTCACGTTGATTGTTCTCATAGCCGGAGAATTACGAACATCGTAGCTAATTTTGAAAAACAAGGAAAATAGCTGCAAACACGATATTCTGCATCGAGAGTCTTTTCTCCGTTTCTTATTTCTCCTTAACTAGCAGGGCATTGAAACATCATAGAGAGCTATTTTAATGGTTCATTTTCAAGGAAATTGCTACATATACTGCCAGTTCGTTGTAAGTAAGGAGCGATTATAAAACCGGTATTTTGATACAAAAAAAAAAAAAAAAATTGAAATATACTTTAATCGTTGTCAAAAGTTAGGAGCGGTAGTTGCACCATAGTCATAAATCGTGAAAATCACACCATCAATTGCTGCGGTAGTTGCTGATTAAGCTCCATTAAATCTGTGGTTACCCCTTGCATTTTTTAACGGTGTTATATTTTGTCAATGTTTTTTTTTTTTTATTTCAGGGGTGATTTAAAAAAATCGAAGAAAATCCTTGCCCCCTCTCTTCCCTACATTTTCGTGACAAAAAAAATCGGCGCCACTGTTCACGTGATTGTTCTCATAGCTGAGAATTACGAACATTAGCTAATTCTATAACTTTAAATTTATTATTGTTGGAATTTTTAACCTCGTTTTCCTTCAAAATACTTAAATTTAAATTTAAAAGTGCCAGTTCTATGAAATGACTTAATTATTTAAATAAAAGACCTAAAAAAAAAAGCCGAACTGGCCAGCCATGACAGAAAACAAACAAAATATAAATACCCCGTAGTCATGCCTACGACAAACGATTTTCTATGACAATCTGAGTATATTTAATTGATTAAACATTGCTAAAAATGGATGCTTTTTTTATTTTAAAACATGGACTCTGAAACATTAAAATAAAAAAAAAATCATGTATTTTTATAAAAAGGTTCGTATCAATTATTAGAGATACTGGGAATAAAATAAATTAATTGAAAATCCTTTTTTATGATTCATGTACGGTGAGCCAAGATCAAAACCTGCATTTTTTCAAAAATTAAATAAAAAAAACAAGTTTTTTAAACTGAAAAATGAACCCATATTTAAAAAAATAGAAATAAAGTATTGCAAAATGTCCCCAGGGCATAAAGTTTAGTTCAAATAAAACAATAAAAAACCTAAGCGTAAATACCACCATCAAAACCTCCTTTCATGCATAAGATTATGTTTTAAGTTTTAATAACTTAGTTTCTTGTTTTTTGTTATTTTAAAAATGTTTAATGGCCAGTTACTTTTGTGAGGTGGTTTCACGAAAAGGTAGCTTCAAATTGTAAATGTTAAGTAATACTATATTGTATGGACTTTTAGGTAGCTCTATGTTTTTTTTGTTTATGCATATTTTTATTGATTTTAGTTAGGACTCATTTTTCTCTACGCTGAAGACGCCTTGTTAGATACGGGTGAAATATTCGTTTTTGTTCATTTTTCTTCGTTTTCATTTACTGGCCATAGAACCAAATTTTGTCATATTTATATTTATAGTTTTATTTTAGTTTTTGTGTTTTCTGTTAAGTATTGACCGTCGTTTTTGTTAACGGGGAAAACAAAAAGTTCTCTTCGTTTCATTTACTGGCCATAAACATATTTATATTTATAGTTTTTTTTTTGGCATTGGCTGGCTGTCTGACCGTCGTTTTTGTTAAAGGGAAAACAAAAGTTCTCAAAACTCTGGCTGGCTGTTCTAAAAGTTCTAAGGGGATCCAAAATACAAAAAAAAACCTTTTGCCACCTGGATCCATCTTAGGTCTATTCATACTGAAAATGGGGATTTTCTAAGGTTTTACATTTGGTTACCTCAATTTATGAAGTTTTTTTTTTTTTTTGGGGGGGGGTGACGTATTTTAGTCATTGCTGCCACGCTGAACCGTGACAATAAGAAAAACAAAACTACTGAGTTGAATTTGACAGTGCTTTTCGTCCTTAAAATATCAACTGTTTGTATCAAAAGACAGCTACTCCTTCAAAAGGAAGTGAGACTTTCAGCTGTTTGATGCAACAGGTTCAGGTTTTTTTGGCTGACTTTTCACATACATTAAATTTGAATTTGAAACCTTGAATCTGAATCTGAAATTTGACTTGAAAATTTGAATTTAAAACTTGTTACTACCAAAAACTACATTACTGCATATGGAAGTCTTTTTCATTAAAATCCTATCCCCAATTCCTAAGAATATGTACGTTTCCACTTAACCAGTTCAAGTAATCAGGTTTGTTTGTCCTTGGCACCTTAAAATTTTCATGTTCAGTTTCTAGATTATAGAAACTCCAATCACATTTGCAAGTTTTTTTTTTATCATTTTAGGTTTGTCAGTTACAGTTGGATGTTTATGTGGTCTTCCGTTTCTATCCATATCAAATCATATCATCAAGAGAGTTGGAATTATGCCAATGTTTTTTGATGGCATATTTATCTTATGCAGCAAGATTCATCGGGTATAGCTTTTTGCAGTAAGTATTAAGCTTCTACTTTTTTTTTAACTCAGTTAAAAAAGACTAACAAATAACTGGAAGGCAGTTAAAAATTAAAGAAAAATTTCTAATTACTTTTTTTCTTTTTATCCTACTCTTGAAAAAAAAACGTGTAATGAAAAAACCCTGAAGCGAACTCTTTTGATGGCTAGTGCTCGGATAAAGAGCACTTTTATGTAATAAAATGGATCAGAGGGCAACTAACCACAATTTTTCTGCCCTTTTTCAACAAATTATCATATGAAAACAGAACAATTTTTAAAACACTTGTTCAAACCAGAATGGTCAATAAATCTCATAATATGGTTCCAAGGGTCACTGGTGCGTGCCAGAGTAGGAGGAAGGGTGCTAATTGGAACAAATAACGTATCTAAAACATAAATTTTATTAAATGGAACGCTTGACGTTCTCTAGTTTGCTGGACAAAGTATTTTGCCTGCATAACCGGATGCCTCAGAATACGCCCTTGTGTCTCAGACACCTTCTCTTGGAGAGACGTATCGCTCCTCTGCTAGCTCAACACTATTTAGTGGCTATTAATGGAATAGTCCTAAATAAATAAATGTTAATAACAAAACGGTAATAGAGCGACGAATATTATCAATGACAGCTACGCCCCTAATTGCATAATATGGACTAGAGCAAAAAACTTTTCAGTTAAGTTGATAAAAATTTTTTGATTTTCTGTGTCATTTCTGGGAAAGAATCTATCCCAGATTCTGGTGCTACTAGAACTTATCATCAAATTAATTACCATGTTGCCCCTCTGGCAGAATGTGAATGGGGTTTAAAAATTTTGAAACCGTGAAATATTGCACATGAGCTGTCAAACGAAACAACAAACATTTTTATTCCAAGTTGGAACTTTTTGGCAATAAAGACAAAATCAAGGAGAGGTGGGCTAGAGGAATAAGGGGTATGAAAGGCTTATATGAGGCTTGGGGCTTATATGAAAGTATGATGCACCCACATTCTACAGCTTAGTTTGAAACAGGTAAATTCAGATGAGGACTAAGTTAGTCCTCTGAGGACTAAGAGGAGATTGAAGAATTTTATTTATCTTTTGTATTGAATTTTAGTTTAAAAGGACCGTGAACGGTTTTAGAGATATAAAATTAAGGCCGTATGATTCTTTCTACTATAGGCTCCCCTAACTTTTAAGACCTGGTAAAACTCTAGAGACCTCAAGTATAGGATTTGGATCTTTGATTAATGTTCTTCGCAGAGCTCCTCGGGTTGGCGGTCGCATGACCTTTTATCCTATTTGGTTCTTATCAACTCTTATTGTCAATTTTCTTTCGATACTTCCGTATTATATGGTACAGACTCGAGAAATGAAGTTGGTTAATCATAATGAAATATACGGAAATATGATGAAAATACAAAAATTTTAGTAACAAAATTATGAAAACTACAACAACGAATTATGGGGGAGGGAGGTACACAGAACGCATTATATTAAATGCCTAACCTAAAAACCCAATTCAAAAATATCATCTCTATATATTAAATATTTAATCGCACAAAAAAATATACCTATACAATGTAGATTTGAAAAAACTGACACTAAGCTAATTTTCTTTGGATACTGTCGGCCAAAAGCCGACAAAAAAGAGAAAAAAAAAAAAAAAAAAAAAAAACGAATATAACCTTTCGAGTTTCCGGTACAAAGACAGAGTTTTTTTAAGCACCAGATATTGCGTATTTTGTATCCCTTTGGCCGTAAGACTTGAACCCTCAACCACCGTGTTCGCCTGACAATATATAAGTATTCGCACAAAGATATATTTAATAAAAAATATATTTGGGTATATTTAATAATGTGGGTATATTTAAATAAAATATTAAATAGAATTTAAATAAAATTTAAATAAAATTTAAATAAAAATTGAATAAAATTCAAATATTAAAAAATGTGGGTATATTTAATGAAAAATATGCCCACAATTTAGATTTCAACTGACCCCAAGCTAATTTTCTTTGGATACTGCCGGCCAAAAGCCGGTTATTGTCCTATCTGTGTATCCACATTCCGAGTGTGTACCATAAAATATGGAAGTAGCTTTTCTTTTATAAGAACTTCTAAGGACTATACAGCTTTGAAAAAACGTTTATTGCAGGGTAATGACTATGCTTTAAATTTTCTGGAAGTATATCCATGTTTTAAAGTCAGTCCTACCTTTAGTCTGATAGATTTTAAGCAATACGTGTTAAAAGCCAACAAAGTGCAATCATAACCAAATGAATCAATGCAATCCGTTGGCTGTAGGTGTGAACAAATGCATTGATTATGGGGGGAGGGTCCCTGGACAAGACATTTGTATATGAGTTTTTGAGCACCAGATATTGGGTATTTTGTATCCCCTTGGCCGTACGACAAACCTCAGCCACCGTACCCAATATATAAGTATCCGTACAAAGATGACATTCCAGCTTGTAGACTTTTATGATGCCGCCTTCACAGGAGGATTAAATAAAAAAAAAAACAAGATTTTTAACTGAAAGTAAGGAGCGACGTTAAAACTTAAAACGAACAGAAATTATTCCGTATATGAAAGGGTCTGTCCCCTCCTCAACGTCTCGCTCTTTACACTAAAGTTTTTTATTGTTTAAAAAAAATAGAGTGTGAGAAAGAGTCAAACTTTAGCGTAAAGAGCGAGACTGAGGAGGGAACAGCCCTTTCATATGCGGAGTAAATTCTGTTCGTTTTAAGTTTTAATGTCGCTCCTTACTTTTAGTTAAAAAAACTTGTTTTTGTTTATTTAATTTTTGAACTTTTTTGATTTAATGCAGGTTTTTATTTTGGCTCATCGTACATGAATAATTGAAAACACAACTTGCATATTAATTTTATTTTTATTTGGTTAAACGGCGTTCTCGAAAGTTGTTTAATTTTATTTACGAACGTTTTTATTAGTAATGAGCATACATGAATTACGAATTAACGTACGTAACGATCTTCTATATTCATATATTTTTAAAACGTATATTAGGGGGTTTGCTCCCTAGTCAATACCTCGCTCTTTACGCTAAATTTTGAATTTTGTTCCAATTCTGTAAAAAATGACCCCTTAATCACAAAGGCCGTAAATTAGAATAAATAGCTCTTATGAAAGTCCTAAAAATTCTTTGGCTTAAAGAGCCAGGTACTGACTAGGGGGAGAACCCAATCATATACGCAATAATTTCTGTTCGTTTTAAGTTTTGATGTTGTTCCTTACTTTCAGTTGAAAAACTTTTTTTATTTGATTTCTGATCGTTTTTTAAATAGTGCTGGGAAATCTGGCGCCCCCTTCATAGCAATGTTCCTTCCCCCATGAAAACTTCCTACATGGAAAGATCCTCCCAAATAAACCCCGACCCCCCCACTACCAGAAAAATCCCCCCTAAAAACGTCTGCATACATCCCAATAACCAATACTATATGTAAACATAGGGTAAAGTTCATAACTTTCAGCCCCCCCCCCCCTGGGAACGTCTTGGGATTACGTTATCCTAAAAGACATAATTATTGTATTTTCGACCATGCTGAACAAAATGGCTATCTCAAAACTTTGATCGGGTGACTTTGGGAAAAAAATGAGCGTGGGAGGGGGCCTAGTTGCCCTTCATTTTTTGGTCACTTAAAAAGGGCACTAGAACTTTTAATTTTCGTTTGAATGAGCCCTCACACGATATTCTAGGACCACTGGGTCGATCCGATCACTCCTGGGAACACACAGACACAAAAAAAAACAAATAAACACGCATCCGTGATCTTTCTTCTGGCAAAAAATTCCACATTTTTTGCAGATAAGAGCTTGAAACCTCTACAGTAGGGTTCTTTGATACACTGAATCTGATGGTGTGATTTTCATGAAGGTTCTATAACTTTTAGGGGGTGTTTCACTTTTTCGAAAATCAGGGTAATTTTCTCAGGCGCGTAATTTTTGATGGATAGGACTAAACTTGATGAAACTTATATATTTGAAATTAGCATTTAAATCTGATTTTTTTTTTATGTATCTGTTGGTACCAAAATTCGTTTTTTAGAGTTTCGTTTACTATTGAGCCGGATCCTTATCGATTAAGATATATACAAAATCTTTGATAATATTAGATGAAATAGTGCAAGGTTTAGCCGAAGAATATTTGAGGAGTGATTTCCTTTGATTTTGATATATAAAAAGCCATAACACACAGAACCCTCAGATGCACTCAAAGTATACAATACTGGAAAAAGAACCTGAAGGTAAAAAGAGGTGCAGTCAGTTGGAAGACAAAACTTAAAAATGCCATAACTATATTGATTCAGTATTTAAATTTTAAACATAATCGTTAACTAATGAAAAAGACATAGATATGGTTTGGCGTTACGGAACAGCAGTACTAAAAAGGGGGTGAGAACTTTTCTCCAAACACATCCAACCAAAATTGTTAGACATCAATTTTGTTCAATGTAGTTGAAAGTTCTAGAAATTAGGTCTTTGAGGATGATGACCCCCCCCCCCCACATCCCAATCAATATTTTAGATAGCCATTTTGTTCAACGTAGTTAAAAGTTTTGGAAATTAGGTCTTTGAGGATGATAATCCCCTCAGAGCCTTCAGGCGCGGGTTGTAAGTTACGCCCTGGGGCATATATGGTTTTTTATAGATAGTGATGTTGTAGAAAATTCGAAAACGGCTCGTTCAATTGCAAATTGAACGGGCTATTGCCCTTTTTAATAGTCGAAAGTAATTGAAGGGCAACTAACCCCCTCTCACGCCCACCGTTTTCCCTAACACATCCAATCAAAATTTTGAGATATACATTTTCCTCAACGTAGTTGAAAATTCTGGAAATTAGGTCTTTGAGGATGATCCCCCCCCCCCACAGATCTCAGGTAAGGATTTTAAGTTATGCCCTGGGGGCATATAAGGTTTTTATAGAAAGAGTTCGCGTAGTAGAAACTCCAAAAAGGGCTCATTCTGTTGGAAATTGAAAGGGCTAGTGCCCTTTTTAATAGTCAAATGTGATAGAAGGAAACTACCCCCCCCCCCCCCCCTCTCAAGTCCACCTTTTCCCCAAACACACCAAATTAACCCCCCTCTCAAGCCCACCTTTTCCCCAAATACGCCAAATCAAAATGTTAAAAATAGATATTTTGTTCAACGTAGTTGAAAGTTCGAGAAATTAGGTCTTTGAGGATGACACCCCCCCTACACCCCTCAGGGCAAGGGTTTCAAGTTATGCCTTGAGCCCGTATAAGGTTTTATTGATAGCGTTGTCGTAGAAACTTAAAAAAGGCTCACTCAATTGGAAATTGAAAGGGCTAGATCCCTGTTTAAAAGTCAAAAGTGAATGGAGGGCAACTAACCACCCTCTCACACCCACCATTTCCCCAAACACATCCAATAAAAATTTTGAGATAGCCATTTTTTTCAACGTAGTTGAAAGTTTTTGAAATTAGGTCTTTGAGGGTGACAACCCTCCCCCCCCCCTCAGAGCCCTCAGGGCAAGTGTTGCAAGTTATGCCGTGGCGGCATATAAGGTTTTTATAGAAAGTGTTCATCAAAAAAGCTCATTTGACTGGAATTTAAAATGGAAACTATTACCCTTTTTAATAGTCGAAAGTGAGTGGAGAGCAACTAATTTTGAGATAGGTATTTTCTTCAACGTAGTTGAAAGTTCCGAAAATCACGTCTTTGAGGATGACAAACCCCCCAAACCTCTCAGGGCAAAGGTTTAAGTTATGCCCTGGGGGCATATGAGGAATTTTATAGAATGCATTTTCATAGAAACTTCAAAAAGGGCTCGTTTGAGTGGAAATTGAAAGGGCCAGTCCCCTTTTCAATAGTCGAGAGTGATTGGAGGGCGACTAACCCCCCTCTTGTGCACACCATTTCCCCAAACACATCCAATTAAAATTTTGAGATAACCATTTTGTTCAACGTAGTTGACATTTCTGGAAATTATGTCTTTGAGGACGACAACCCCTCCGCCCCCCCACAGCCTTCAAGAGAATGGTTGTAAGTTACGGCCTGGGGGCATATAAGGTTTTTTATAGAAAGTGTTGTCATAGAAACTTCAAAACGAGCTCATTCAATTCGAAACTGAAAGGGCTAGTGCCCTTTTAATAGGCTCGTCGAAACTGATTGGAGGGCACCTAACCCCTCTCTCACGCCACACCATTTCTCCAAACAGAGCCAATCAAAAATTTGAGATAGCCACTTTTTTCAACATAGTTGGAATTTTCTGGAAATTATCTCTTTGAGGATGATAAACCCCTCCACACCCCTCAGGGGGAGGGTTGTAAGTTATGCCCTGGGGGCATATAAGGTTTTTATAGAGAGCGTTGTGTCATAGAAACTTCAAATAGGGCTCATTAAATTGGAAATTGAAAGGGTTAGTGCCCTTTTTAATAGTCAAAAGTGATTGAAGGAAAACCAAAACCCCTCCCACGCTCACCATTTCCCCAAAGACATCCAATAAAAATTTTGAGATAGCCATTTTGTTCAACGTTGTTGAAAAGTCCAGAAGTCCGGGACATGCAAGGTTTTTATAGAAAGAGTTGTCATAAAAACTTCAAAAAGGGCTCATTATAACCATATATTTATGGCTATCCCACAAGGTTTAAAAAAAAACCTCTTTTCCATACTTTCTAAGAGGTAAAGATCACGGTACTTTTTTTTAGAGGTTTTGGCAGTTTCTTTTTTTCGTTTAAGATTATTCGAATATTACTTGTAAATTGTACAAGAAAGTCAGAAACTAATAGCCAACTTACCAATTGTCTACTGTAGCCACTAATACTCTCCTGTGTTTTTTTTTTATCATATCTCCTTGTTTTATTTATATATATATATATATATATATATATATATATATATATATAATATATATATATATGATATATATATATATATATATATATATAATATATATATATATATATATATATATATATATATATATATATATATATATATATATATATATATATATATATATATATATATATATATATTATATATATAAATATATATATATATATATATATATATATATATATATATTATATATATATATATATATATATATATATCATATATATATATATATATATATATATATATATATATATATATATATATATATATATATATATATATATATATATATATATATATATATATATATATATATATATATATATATATATATATATATATATATATATATATATATAATATATATATATATATATATATATATATATATATATATATATATATATATATATAATATATATATATATATATATATATATATATTAAAATAGTACTGAGTATCTTCCGCTAAGTTTTTCTAAGCCCAAGTTTTCCCATATTACCTTAATTACCTTAATTCGCACTTCGGAGCAAATTAAGGTCCATACCGGATCTGTTCTGCTCCGGGTAACTGTAAATATATGAAGCCTGTAAGGGGCTTGTTTATTTTTAGTATAATTTAGATAAAACACGCTATAGTCACCATAAATAAGATAAAACATTCCAGTGTTCGAACTTTTTAATTGTCTAAAGGGATTGGAGGGTAACTGACGCCCCTGTTACGCCCACCATTCCCCAAACATATCCAATAAAAATTTTGAGATAGACATTTTGTTCAACGTAGTTGAAAGTCATGGAAATTAGGTCATTGCCAGCGTTGTCCTAGATACTTCAAAAAGGACTCATTCAATTGGAAATTGAGAGGGTTAGTGCCCTTATTAATAGTCAAAGGCGATCGGAGGGCAAATGGCCCCTTCCCCACGTCCATCATTTCCCCAAACACTTCCTATCAACATTTTGATATAGCCATTTTGTTGAACGTAGTTGAAGGGTGCGGAAATTATGTTTTTCAATATGAAAAATCACCTCATAGCCCTCAGTGCCAAGGTTGTAAGTTATGCCCTGGGGGTATAATGTTTTTATAGAAAGTGTTGCCGTAAAAACTTCAAAAATGGTTCATTTGATTGGAAATTGAGAGGGCTATTTCCCTTTTTAATAGTCGATAAAATTCGGAGGGAGACTCCCCCCCCCAACACTCATCATTTCCCCAAACATTTCCGATCGATATTTTGATGAAATCATTTTGTTCAACGTAGTTGAAAGGTCTGGAAATTAGGTCTTTGAGGATGACAACCCTCCCCCCATAGCCTTCAGGACAAGGGTCGTAAGTTATGCCCAGGGGTTATTTAAGGTTTTTATGGAAGGGATGGTTGTTTAACTTCAGAAGAAGCTCAGTCTTTCTCCCTGAAAAAGACTATGTCAATATAAAACGAACAGAAATTAATAAAGAACTCTTTTTGGATAAAATCCTGTTTTACATTGTGAGTAATTTCCCAGTGGACTCTTACTTGACGATCTTTTCTAATCGGCTTATCTATGGTTTGGTTATTTTAACCGCTATGATTTTCCCTGGGAATATTTATTTTAACTCAGTGCTGCCGACTGGAGGTTGCCAATAGAAGATTTTATTAGGCATGTGTTATAAGCAAATTTCGACCTTTTCTTAAGGTGCGTCGACAGTACCACGTTTGTTTTCGGGATGTCGATGGAAATGAGAGAACACATTATCTTGAATGCTGTTTTGAACTTTGTGAGCCATAGTATGGAAAGAGGAGAAAAACTGGAAGGTATAGTTGATACAGGCGTCGGCTTTTTCATACCAGAAGAAATTCTGAAAGCCAAAGATTCGCTCCATCAACTAATGCAGTTTACAACACGCTGTAAAATTCACGCAAAAGGTGAAGAGAATTTTACGGATATTTGCAGATGAATTCACCAAGCTCACGTCAAGAAGACCAAATTACTGACCTTTGTCACTAATTCTCCCTGCTCAGTTCCAGCTACTAGTGAAGCTACTGCAGCAACCGTAGCAATTAAGGTGAATGAATTGTCTCGAGTTATCAAGAACCATGTTGCTGTTAATGCCATCAAAACCTATCAATTGGCCAAGCGCTTCTATTCAGCCTGATAAACCCTCCTATGCAATTGTCCTAAAAAATATGCTCGAGTCGATTGATACCCCGAGGGCTAGGAAGAGATTCATAGATTAGGTATGTGCGGATACTAGTGACATATCTGAATTACGGAAAGTCAAATTGGACTAGAAACTAGTGGTTTTTTCAAAATACACAGTAGAAATTTCTGAAAAAGAAATTTAAAATTCTAATGTGTTACGGAAAATGTTTGATAAGAAGGAGTCAGCGCGGGTCCCGAGTCAGCAGCCCCAAAACAGAATCTTAAAATTTCTGTTCAAGAAAAGCTTTCATCCCTCCTCTCATCAATTCCAGATACAGATTTCCTAGTTACCCAATCACAGATGGCGTCCACGATCCGACGGTTGAAAAGGAAGAAGTTGGTTGGCATTGACCGTGTATCCGCCCTTCACCTTAGCCAATGCAGCCCGACTTTCATGGGACACCTAACTCTTCTCTTTCAGATGATCTTCACCACTGGACTCGTACCATCGGCATTCAGTACTGGGTTGCTTAGGCCAGTCCTGAAGACAGGTAAAAGTACTTCGGAATGTGCTTCGTTCAGACCGATCACAGTGGCACAAACGCCTTGCAAAGTCTTCGAACTTTGGTCATTGACGAAATCCAGGAAAAGTGCTAGACTCCTGCTGGACTCCCCCCTCCCAGTTTGGGTTCCAGAAGGGTCTTGGTTGCAGCCACGCTATTTCTGCTTTGACTTCAGTCTTTATTGACGCTGATGGATCGAACGAGTCCATTGTTGTAGGTCTACATGACGTCTGCCGTGCTACGACTCACTTCTCCAAGACCAGCTCATTCTGGATATGGGAAAGAGAGGTGTACATAAGGACATCCTACTACCCATTAAAGAAATGTACGACCACCTAGGCTACAGGCTGAACTCCTACTTCCTGGCCATGGTCTAGCCCTCACTGAATATACACCAGATGTGATGCTGTCCTACCGAGGGAATCCTGTAGTCCCAGTAAAAAAGGGTGCTCGACAAGGATCAGCCACATCTACCTGTGCCTTTAATAACAGTATTATTGAGCCACAGTCTACTATCGAGACAACATGCATAGCTCGTGGCATAGACGTTACAATGATAGCCTACGCCGTGAAGTAAAAAAATCCGTGATTGAATAATTTTTTTGTTTATGGTATTTATGCATATCGGAGTAAATAAACTGTTTGTTAGAGTGATCTGAATTCAAGACCAGCGGACGAAAGTGTCGTTTAATTATTCTACCGTCTCTTGTCATATTTAGCCTAGTTTACATGATTATCTACTGTATATTTTTAATTCACTGATGGTTATTTGGTTTAATTTTTTACCAATTGCGGCTTGATGCAACAATGCTCATATTGTTTATGTTTTTTCAGTACTTGGGAGTTTAAAAAGTAAATATGTTACGTACCTGCAGTGCAGTATATAATTGAGTTTTTGTTTCTCCTCTTTGTAATTTGTTCGATGTGTTTTTTTGTTTGTTTGTTTGTGTTTTTTTCTTTTTTAGTGATACTCCGTCTTTTGCACCTTTTTTTTTTGACGGGTAATAAATAAATAATAATAATAATAAAATAAGTTTTTCAAAAAAAAGTAAAGAACTACATTAAACTAAAAATCAACAAAATAGAATCAAACAATTTACAAAGCATTCAACTACCACAAATCAGCATCAATAAATAAATGAAACTCAAAACAAACAGAAATTAAAATAAGTTAAACTCAAAACGAGCAGAAATTAATCTGAGTAGGGTTCTAAACCCTATGCATTCTAAAAGCTAGAATATAATTTGTACTTTACTGAAAAAATTCTTTTAAATGTTTTCACTTATAACTTTAACAAAACAAAAATAATTAAGATTTTAAGGAATAAATATCAGTTTATGTATATTAAACTGACAATGCACATTTTTTTCAGTAAATTCATTTGAATGTTTTTTTCAGTAAATAACAAATTATATTCTAGCTTTTTTAGAAAGCATAGGGTTTAGAACCCTACTAAGATTAAAGTATAAAACAAGAACGATGGTGACACAATGAATTAATCTGAGTAGGGTTCTAAACCCTATGCTTTCTAAAAGCCAGAATATAATTTGTACTTTACTGAAAAACATTCTTTTAAATGTTTTCACTTTTATAACTTTCGGAAATCAAAGATTAATTAAGATTTTTAAGGAATAAGTATCATCATTTGTATATTAAACTCAAAATGCACATTTTTTAAGTAAATTCATTTTGATTTTTTTCAGTAAAGTACAAACTATATTCTGGCTTATAGAAAGCGTAGGGTTTAGAACCCTACTCAGATTAATTTCTGCTCGTTTTGAGTTTGACTTATTTTTAATCTCTGTTTGTTTTGGGTTTTATATATTTATTGATACTGGATTTGTGGTAGTTGTATGCTTGGTAGATTATTTGATTCTATTTTTTGTTCATTTTTTTGGTTTAATGGAGGTCTTTACATTTTTTTGAAAAACTTATTTTGTGCAAAAAAAAGTTTTTTTCATAAGTTGCACAAAATGCCCTTGTTTTTTCAAAAACTGCATTAGTTTGTGGAACATTTCCTTTACAATGACAGCGTATATAGCCTTGGCCCACTGTTTCTTGAATTAGCTGCAGCTGCTTCTCAAATTTCGCGAAAATCAATTCTAATCATAGAAAGTAATTTTTCTTTACAAATTAAGAGAAGGAGAGAAGGATATAAACAGGAGAAACAGAAAGAATGAATAGTCAAAATAATTACACTTGCAATAGAGTGATTGAGAATGGGACAAAGAGGCACAAATACCTTAAGGTTTGTCCGCTTGTACTATTTTTTTAGTGTGATAATCATTTAATTTTTTCCCTACAGGGATCCCTGGATAAGTTTGGCATTGGAAAGTCTGAAATTCTTATCATACCCACCTTCTACAATGTGCAGCATGCAGTTTTTGTGCTTTGAAAGCACCCAAAGGACTTCTTGCAACGCTTACATCTATTTACGGAGCTATCCACTATCAGTTAGGTAAGGCCGAGTTTACTACTCATTTATATCCTGCCAAATATTTCTCTTAAAAATTAAAATCAATGGTCTTTATAGCGAATATTGTCTTGGTCAAAAACGCATCTAAGAACGTTAAGTTAGATGCTCCAACCCCCGACACCACCAAAATGTATTTCAAAAATTCATCGAAAGATTACATTCTCAAATATTCCCACATGGAATACTTCCAGTTTTGTTAAAAACAAAACTCCTGGTAATACTTACCAGAAAAAAAGTCTTTTTAAAACCCATACGAGTGCAAGACTTGGCTAGGAGTCCTAAAAACAAATATTTTATTCAAATTACTCAAAAAGAAATCAAGTTTTATTTTACTTGCTTCTGTGTCGAACTTTTCCCATAAGGGCAAGCTTGTTCCGGCTCATTTGAGAAGAAATCTCGAGCTGAATTCCCTTCTACAAGTTTGAAATACATCATATGACACAAAAAAGGTGTGTTTTGGCAATACTATACAACATAAAAGAGGTTTTTCAGAGTCGAAACAGTAAGTGTCTGAACATTTCCACCCGAATAATGGAAGGTCCCTGAGGACTCCTCTAATGATGGACATCATTTACAGAGCCTAAGCCACTATCTTACTTACTTACTTATACTTGTTGTACGTTCAAGCCGCATCCATATTCATCGTGGCACCCAGCAGATGACGTGACATGTTCTCCCTCCATAGGTTTCAATCGAGAGGGTGGCAGGTTCCACCATTTCCAGCCACTGGCGATCCCAGCGATGGCCGTATCTTTTCAAAAATCCTCCGATTGTGCTCCTAATCAGACTTAACTGTTGCTAGCCACGTCTTCTTTTGGCCTCCCGCCCTCTTTTTGCATGCAGGTAGTGGTAGACAATTTGAGGCATTTTTTTTTTTGCTTATATGATCATCTGGTCTGAGCATTTTTGTGGCCAAACCATCTCAGTCTCCTATGCTTAACAATGTCAGAGACAAGTGGGTGGGCGATCCCCACATCTTATTCTTACCTCCTTCATTATTCGAGATTCTATCTGAGAGGCGGATACCCAGGATAATAGCGCAGGCATTTTTGGTTGAATATATTCAAGCTCAACGCTTCGGCTGCTTTAAGTGACCACGTTTCATCACACCCATAGAGGAGATGACAGAGCGAACCAAAGCTTCATACACTCGGAGGCTTAGTGCGTAGAGATATTTCGCTCCGCTTCCAGAGATACTGTTCCGTAATTGAAGGAAGACACTCCAGGCTGACGATAGACGGGCATTCTGGTTTCTTCTGAACGATTCGCCGGCAGGGTTTACCATCGCGATCCGAGGTATTTGAACGACTGAACGTCTCCTACTATCTGATTATTCATTTAGGGTCTCAGGGGTTTTCATGCCATCCCATCTGTTCGGACGGATTTTGTTTTTGGTAGGCTTATTTAGAGACCAGTCGAAAGTACCTTGACTGCCACGTCATTTCATTATAGCCTGGGCTTCTGCAACGGATTCAGCAAGCATGTCCACATCGTCAGCATAGTCAAGATCGGTGACGGAGAAGTACAAACCGTTTTACGAATGGTAAGCGAGGAGTGACTCAGCTTCATGGTGATCGAAAATAGAGAGAGAGTTTCGAGATAACAATTTATACTCGAAAAATCTAGCTTTTTTTATGGTGATTTCAAATACATAAAATTTCATCACGTTTAAAGTTGGCTATGAAATGCTAAAAAGCCTTGCCTGAGCAAATTTTTCTGAGTTTTTCTAGAGGGTGGAAAACATCCCAAAAGGTATACTAATCGTGAACTAAAAGTACACACCATCAATCAGCATATTGAAAAAACCTATTGTAGCGGTTAATAAGCTTACTATCCTCAAAACATTTGAATTTCGTTTTCGAGAAGGAAGATCGCGGATGCTGTTAATTTCTCTTTTCCCTGGGTATAGACGTATACCAAATAAATAGTCCTAATAAATCGGAATAAGGTTCATTTGAACAGAGATTAAAAGTTCTAGTTCCTTTTTTTAAGTATAACAAAAAGACTGTGCCACACGGCAAGAGGCGTTTTCTGTCAATTTGTGGGACACCAACTAATATTTTGCCCCAATTGGACTAAACTTCTATCGATTGAAAATTCCGCGATAGCTAGATCCATTAAAAGTTATCTAAAAGGTATATAGTATTGATCTTTCCAGATTCAGGGTGGTAAGCCACGCGGTAGCGTATTCGCTATATAAAGAGTCACTAAGTCCATTACAAAATAAACGATAATTTTACGAAATATAATCTTAAAGTTTGATTTTTAAAAAGTTTGATTAACTTCATTTTCGATAAAATATGGGCAACAACGCATAATAGGGCATCAACTCTTATTGAGGGAGGGCCTATGGGTCGTTGTGTAGAGTGGGGTGTATCTGATGCCTCAAAAGTAAATTTTTAAGGTCCAAATTTTTTTAACTCTCCCGTGAATCTCAGAGAAAATAAAGAAAGGTACTGGAAGTGGAGGGGGTGGGGGGGGGGGGTTGAATTAATCTCTAATCTCTGACTAAAGTTTGAATTTGACTGTCCCATTTTCTAAGAACTACCATCCTGATGGCACAAGGGCCGTTTAACTGGAATAAAAAAAGTTTTTTGTAAGTTACTAAAAAACTTTAGCGTACGTAAAGAGCGAAGGATCGACTAAAACAAAACCTTCCTCATAATGTACGAAACAAACTTTGTTGGTTTTAAGTTTAATAGTGCTCCTTACTTTCAGTTGAAAAAAAAACTTGTTTTTATAGCTTTTAGCTATTTCCCCAATTCATCCCAAAATCAAGAAAAGTATGATATACTCTATGAAATTTGGAACTTACTAAGTTCAGATAATATTGAATCATCCCTGTAATCAAGAATGCGCCAATACATTAGGCAAGGAAAAAAGGTAATCTACAGAAAAAAATGAACAAGGAAATTTACAAAACTGCAAGAGGAAATTTATCCGAAAAAATAAGTATGTATACCGTGATACACAACCAGCGCACCTAAGAGAAATGGTCAAGACAACATTATCTGATCAAACAATAAAGGAACAAATAAATGCCATAACGTAAACCTTCCAAACACTATGAGTTATCTTTTCGTTTTTACTTGTTTTATTATGCTACTCAAATTTTTGGTTGAATATATTCAAGCTCAACGCTTCGGCGCCTTTAAGTGACACGTTTCAAACCCATAGAGGAGGGACAGAGCGAACCAACGCTTCATTACAATCGGACAGGCAAAGTAATTTACGAAAATGAAACAAGGAAATTTACAAAACTGCAAGGGGACATTTTATTTCCGAAAAATAATTATGTATACCGTGAATCACAACAAGCGCAACTAAGATAATGGTCAAGACCACATTACTCTTGATCAAAATTAAGAAAAAAGGAATCGCATAACTTAAACCTTCAAAAACATATGATTTATTCTTTTTCGTTTTTAACTTGTTTTTTATATATCTCCTCTCCAAATTTTTGGTTGAATAGATTCAAGCTCAACCTTCGGCTGCTTTAAGTGACCACGTTTTTTCACACCCATAAGTGAGGACAGAGCGAACCAAAGCTTCATACACTCGGAGCTTAGTGACGTAGAGATATTTCGCTCCCGCTTCCAGAGATACATTTCCGTAATTGAAGGAGACACTCCAGGCTGACGATAGGACGGCTCTGGGTTTCTTCTGAAGATTTCGCCGGCAGGGTTTACCATCGAATCCGAGGTATTTGAACGACTGAACGTCCTCTATCTGATTATCACTTTAGGGTCTCAGGGGTTTCATCCATCCCATCTGTTCGGACGGATTTTGTTTTTGGTAGGCTTATTTAGAGACCAGTCGAAAGTACCTTGACTGCCACGTCATTTATTATAGCCTGGGCTTCTGCAACGATTCAGCAAGCATGTCCACATCGTCAGCATAGTCAAGATCGGTGACGGAGAAGTACAAACCGTACGAATGGTAAGCGAGGAGTGACTCAGCTTCATGGTGATCGAAAATAAGAGAGAGAGTTTTTCGATAACAATTTATACTCGAAAAATCTAGCTTTTTTTATGGTGATTTCAAATACATAAAATTCATCACGTTTAAAGTTGGCTATGAAATGCTAAAAGCCTGAGCAAATTTTCTGAGTGGTTTCTAGAGGGTGGAAAAACATCCCCAAAAGGATACATAATCTGAACTAAAAGTACACCATCAAATTCAGCATATTGAAAAACCCTATTGTAGCGGTTTTTTAAAGCTACTATCCTCAAAAAATTTGAATTTCGTTTTCGAGAAGGAAGATCGCGGATGCTGTTAATTTCTCTTTTCCCTGGGGATACGATACCAAATAAAATAGTCCTAATAAATCGGAATAAGGTTCATTTGAACAGAGATTAAAAGTTCTAGTTCTTTTTTAAGTATACAAAAAGACTGTGCCACGGCAAGAGGCGTTTTCTGTCAATTTGTGGGACACAACTAATATTTTGCCCCAAATTGGACTAAACTTCTATCGATTGAAAATTCCGAGATAGCTAGTCCATTAAAAGTTATCTAAAAGGTATATATATTGAGCTTTCCAGATTCAGGGGTGGTAAGCCACGCGGTAGCGTATTCGCTTATAAAGAGTCACTAAGTCCATACAAAATAAACGATAATTTTAGAAATATATCTTAAAGTTTGATTTTAAAAAGTTGATTAACTTCATTTTCGATAAAATATGGGCAACAAAACGCATAATAGGGCATCAAACTCTTATTGAGGAGGGCCTATGGGTCGTTGTGTAGAGTGGGGTGTATCTGATGCCTCAAAAGTAAATTTAAGGTCCAAATTTTTTAACTCTCCGTGAATCTCAGACAAAATAAAGAAAAGGGTACTGGAAGTGGAGGGGGTGGGGGGGGGGTTGAATTAATCTCTAATCTCTGACTAAAGTTTGAATTTGACTGTCCCATTTTTCTAAGAAACTACTCCTGATGCACAAGGGCCGTTTAACTGGAATAAAAAAGTTTTTGTAAGTTACTAAAAAACTTTAGCGTAAAGAGCGAAGGATCGACTAAAACAAAACCTTCCTCATGTACGAAACAAACTTTGTTGGTTTTAAGTTTTAATAGTGCTCCTTACTTTCAGTTGAAAAAAAAAACTTGTTTTTATAGCTTTTAGCTATTTCCCAATTCATCCAAAATCCAAGAAAAGTATGATCTACTCTTATGAAATTTGGAACTTACTAAGTCAGATAATACTGAATCATCCCTGTAATCAAGAATCACGCAAACATTAGGAAAGGAAAAGGTAATTACAGAAAAAATGAACAAGGAAATTTACAAAACTGCAAGAGGACATTTATCCGAAAAATAATTATGTATACCGTGATACACAACAGCCGCAACTAAGATAAATGGTCAAGACCACATTACTCTTGATCAAAATAAAGAAAAAATAAATCGCATAACTTAAACCTTCAAAACATATGAGTTTATTCTTTTCGTTTTACTTGTTTTTTATATGCTCCTCCAAATTTTTGGTTGAATATATTCAAGCTCAACGCTTCGGCTGCTTTAAGTGACCACGTTTCACACCCATAGAGGAGGACAGAGCGAACCAAAGCTCATACACTCGGAGCTTAGTGCGTAGAGATATTTTCGCTCCGCTTCCAGAGATACTTCCGTAATTGAAGGAAGACACTCCAGGCTGACGATATACGGCTCTGGGTTTCTTCTGAGATTCGCCGGCAGGGTTTTACCATCGATCCGAGGTATTTGAACGACTGAACGTCCTCTATCTGATTATCATTTAGGGTCTCAGGGGTTTCATCCATCCCATCTGTTCGGACGGATTTTGTTTTTTTGTAGGCTTATTTAGAGACCAGTCGAAAGTACCTTGACTGCCACGTCTTTTATTATAGCCTGGGCTTCTGCAACGGATTCAGCAAGCATGTCCACATCGTCAGCATAGTCAAGATCGGTGACGGAGAAGTACAAACCGTACGAATGGTAAGCGAGGAGTGACTCAGCTTCATGGTGATCGAAAAATAAGAGAGAGAGTTTCGATAACAATTTATACTAGAAAAATCTGGCTTTTTTTATGGTGATTTCAAATACATAAAATTCATCACGTTTAAAGTTGGCTATGAAATGCTAAAAGCCTGAGCAAATTTTTCTGAGTTTTCTAGAGGGTGGAAAACATCCCCAAAAGGATACATAATCTGAACTAAAAGTACACCATCAAATTCAGCATATTGAAAAACCCTATTGTAGCGGTTTTAAGCTACTATCCTCAAAAAATTTGAATTTCGTTTTCGAGAAGGAAGATCGCGGATGCTGTTAATTTCTCTTTTCCCTGGGGATACGATACCAAATAAATAGTCCTAATAAATCGGAATAAGGTTCATTTGAACAGAGATTAAAAGTTCTAGTTCCTTTTTTAAGTATACAAAAAGACTGTGCCACGGCAAGAGGCGTTTTCTGTCAATTTGTGGGACACAACTAATATTTTGCCCCAAATTGGACTAAACTTCTATCGATTGAAAATTCCGAGATAGCTAGTCCATTAAAAGTTATCTAAAAGGTATATATATTGAGCTTTCCAGATTCAGGGGCGGTAAGCCACGCGGTAGCGTATTCCTTATAAAGAGTCACTAAGTCCATACAAAATAAACGATAATTTTAGAAATATATCTTAAAGTTTGATTTTTAAAAAGTTGATTAACTTCATTTTCGATAAAATATGGGCAACAACGCATAATAGGGCATCAACTCTTATTGAGGAGGGCCTATGGGTCGTTGTGTAGAGTGGGGTGTATCTGATGCCTCAAAAGTAAATTTTAAGGTCCAAATTTTTTAACTCTCCGTGAATCTCAGACAAATAAAGAAAAGGGTACTGGAAGTGGAGGGGGTGGGGGGGGGGTTGAATTAATCTCTAATCTCTGACTAAAGTTTGAATTTGACTGTCCCATTTTTCTAAGAACTACTCCTGATGCACAAGGGCCGTTTAACTGGAATAAAAAAAGTTTTTGTAAGTTACTAAAAAACTTTAGCGTAAAGAGCAAAAGGATCGACTAAAACAAAACCTTCCTCATGTACGAAACAAACTTTGTTGGTTTTAAGTTTTAATAGTGCTCCTTACTTTCAGTTGAAAAAAAACTTGTTTTTATAGCTTTTAGCTATTTCCCCAATTCATCCAAAATCCAAGAAAAGTATGATCTACTCTTATGAAATTTGGAACTTACTAAGTCAGATAATACTGAATCATCCCTGTAATCAAGAATCACGCAAACATTAGGAAAGGAAAAGGTAATTACAGAAAAATGAACAAGAAAATTTACAAAACTGCAAGAGGACATTTATCCGAAAAATAATTATGTATACCGTGATACACAACAGCCGCAACTAAGATAAATGGTCAAGACCACATTACTCTTGATCAAAATAAAGAAAAATAAATCGCATAACTTAAACCTTCAAAACATATAAGTTTATTCTTTTCGTTTTACTTGTTTTTTATATGCTCCTCCAAATTTGTGGGCTACCATCTATGCTTATCACGGCAACCACTGGTTGAAGGGCCAGGGGGTATATATATATGGACAAAATAGATATCAACTGATAATGAGGAACAGTATCACCCAATTTTTTTTTATTTGGGAATGGTTAGGCCTTAGCAAAGTCAACACAACAGGTCATGAATGGCCATACATTCATAGTTGTTGGTTGAGGTATCTTGCTAGCATCTATAATTTTCTTGAGGAACTCCTCCCTGACAAAATCCGAGGCAAAATACCCGAGAAAGTGGATAGGAAAAACCTCAAAACACTTTTCAGTCTTATCCAGTCCAACCAAATCTTTAATACCACCAAAATTTTTCAATACCCGGTGTGGTACTTTCCATTTCACCCTTAAACTGCCTCTACCTTGTGCTAAAAGGGAGTAGACATCTTCCTCCTTTTTAATCTTGAACTGCCAGCTAACAAAAGTGATTCCCAAAAAATTAGTACTATCTGCCAGTGTTGACTAAATTTCCTCATTATATTTCTTTTTTGCTGCTTTTTTTATCTTTTCTAGAATTTTTATTTTCTGAGTAGGATAAAAAAAAATCGTCTTCAAATGGAAACTGAATGGTAGTTCTTATTATCTCAACCTGAATTTTCCAATTATTTGCTGTTTTAGCAATTCTCTTCTCTCTTTTATATTTTTCTACTTTCGTCGTAGAAATAAAAAAAAAAAACGTTACAAAATGGGAACTGAATTCCTAAATCAAGTTTCTCACATTGAATCTTAATCTCTCGAGCTATTTGTGGGAAACTCCGTACTCTAAGCTTACTTTCAACCCGGACTTGGTACACAATATGCCACATCGCGAAAATATGATGGTCGGTTCTAAGTCTCTCAAACCTAATAGTGGTGCCTCGGCCTTGGTGTCTCATGTTTATGATTATAGAAATGGTATCTCTCAGTTTTTCAAACTTTTTTTTTATTGAAAGCATGAATATTAAACTCATTTATAACTGGAAAGGCAAACAAAGCTCCTTATATCTGCGCATTAAAATTTTCGCCTCATCCTGACAAAATAGGGTTTGAAGATTATCATTCACATAAAGAAAATAAACATGGAAAAAATTATGAATTACACCATCATTTTCACTCCGAACTAGTGTCCGAACTATCATGATAGTTCACTCCGAACTATCATGTGTTTGACTTTTTACACAGGGTGGCTTGGCTTCCGCTTCTCCATCTCGTCTATAGGTTGCCACTCCTAGCGCCATTGTCTTTGAAATTGTATCTGTTTCCAAACTGAGACATGGTTGTCTGACTTTTCTGTCTCCCTAGTTCTCCCATGGGTTGCTACTCCCACTCCCATTTTCGTGGATGCTAATCTTCTGAATCTCCTGAATACGTCTTAATCTCCTGAATCTTTTGAGGGGTGGAAAAAACAATTATATCTTTTTTCAGCATGGGCTAACACGTTAGGTGCCTCATTTGTAAAGTCTGATAGTTTTCGTATCTCCACCTTCTTTTTAAATTTTGCTTATAAGGCAGAAGTGTAGATTTTACTGGGTCTTGAGTTATTTCTATTAGTGAACTAATCTTAGCAATAATTTCAAATTGTGATTTGGCATCACTCTTAATAGTCCAGTAAATCTACGAAACTCTGTAACAAAATTGCAATATAAATGATTTTACACCGTCTTGTGGAGGAAAAAAAAATTCTGTACAACATATCAAAAGTACCGAAAAATCTCCTGGGTGGAACAGGGTAAAAAAACAGGGGAAAAGGGGGAAAAAAGGAGGAAAATTGTAACAATTCGGGGGCAGATTTATTTTGCGCTCAAACTCCACGTCTGCTCTTTTTTCTGCACGGAGAAATTGAAAAAAGAAATTCATGTTGTTCTATCACTGGACTTGGTTTGATTTACCCCTTTAGCGGGAGAGGGGGAGGGGGAAAACAGTATCCTCGAAAGTTGTGCGAAAGTTGTATGGGTGGTCAAAATGTTGCCCCCAAGGTTTTGACTCGATGATTTAAAAAAAAAACATGGTATTAGATTCGTATCTTGCTTTTCTGCAGTATTTTCACCGCAGGGGAGACAATGATCGGGACTTCGGAGTACATGAGCCGATTTACTTCGACTACATAATAGAAACATGAGACAAAACTAAATATAAAAATGAAACAAATCAGGTAGCTTCGGTAATCATAGCAAAAGATAATTACTGTTTTAATTGAACTAAAAAGGATAAGATCAAGGATTTGTACTAAACATCGTCTTCTTCATCGTTATCAACAAAAACATATTTATTGGAACACGCAATCCCTTGGCAGTCTTTGCAAAAAAGAGTGCAAGGCAATCCATTTTTTTGGAAACTAAAGCTCTAACTGTCACAATTGGAATACGTGCAGCTCCAACGAATCACATTTAGCAGATGAGGTGGAGCAGTCCGAAATCTGTCATGATCGGAGTGAGGCGTCCGTCACGTAATTGCCAACCCTAGTCTCTCGGGTCGAGTTCTAAAGCAGTATTACGCCATTCCATTACCTGATAGATGACTTTATAAGAATGAAATTTCGCAGCCGATGGAGTTGATGGAAGTCTCTCTAGGTTCACAAAAGTTGATGTCTTTGAGCTGATCAGTTTTCCAAAAACCCTGTACCTAGCTTTGCTGAGACCCTCCCCTTTCTTAGCCTTGTAGAAACACAGCAAAAGATTTTCACCGGCTTGCTGGTTTTCTTGCTTCGTAAAGCGTGGATTAAGGAATACTTCACAGTTATTTCTAAATACTTCATGGCTTATCAAGAATAGCAGGACATGGTGCTTTCCTATCCCGAACAAACGGGACGTCGTGTCGCAACCAAGAAGAGCATGGCCAACAAGAATATAGGGACAAACCTGTCTCAGCAATCTTTTGAGAAAGTTGATGTGCCAGTATTTAACTGACTACGCTCTTGACTTGGTACTGTTTTCGAAGTAGAGATCCCTGCTTCCAGAGGCAGGTGATGCAGACGAAGGATCAATAAATCCGTGTCGTTTTTGTTAACTGCGGTTACCCTTTCCTTTCCTTGGCCGCAACAACGCTTGTCAATGCAATCAGAACGTCCACATCTCTCTCTGCGTGAAGCACAGTGAGGCCGGATTGGACAAGCTTCTTAACAATAGCTCGTAACAATAATGTTCTGCTTATTGTTGGGATTTCGCAAGAAGTCCTCCTTCTTCCTTTGCAGCTTCATACTCAGTGTGAAATCGACTGTCAGACACTGGATACCTTTCCTTCGTCTAACATGGGTGACATCTTTGGTAGACGGAACTGAAGTGTAACCATCAAAGACGACAGAAGCATCTGAATACTTCTGTGTCACAAATGAAAGGCAACTGTTCCAAATCTGTTCGAAAGTGTTTCCTGTATTCCATGGAACATGATGAAGCAGCCATCCGCCATCGATCACGTATTTTTTTCCGGCTCTTCTGATAGGACGTTCACAGGTTCTGCATTTGATAATTTCAAAATAGCTTTCACTAGCTCCACTTTATCTGGCTGTCGCGACACGCTGGACGATTCGAAAAGGGACGTAGGATAGCTTTAGATTTCAAATCTGAGAGTTTCTTCCACATCCCCTCTGGCTTTAGTTGCTGCTGCTGCAAGACGTTGGAACAGAAGAATCGTAGCAATTTGTATGTCTTCCCCGTTAGCTTCGGAAATGTTGCCTTGATAGGCCATCGTATAAAAAAAAGGATTTAAATGGAAGTTCTTAGAAGAGGTAAAGAGGGAAGCTTTGAATATGTTGGAATGCAGGAGGATCGTGCACAGCTGTGTTGGCCTCAGGTGGCAGGATACTGCAGTGAATTGTTAATGTATAGGAGTTACAACAGAAATGTGTGTGTGTTCTACTTCTTTATTTCTGACTCAAAGATACAAAAAACGCACTAACTTGCCCATGTCCTATTAACAGGGAGATGATACATCCATCTCGTCTCTGAAAAACTCCACCCACCTGAGGTAAAACGCCGAGGTTTCGAGATATTTGTTATTAACCATTTACCTAATAAATATTTATGCAGGCAAAAGCCCATGAATGTTCCCTAGGGTAAATTGGAAAGAAAAGATGCTTAGTATATGGCCTAGCCACCAATTACTAAATAAAGACAGTTTTAACTTCGTGAGTATTTTAGTTGTCTTATAGGCTGTTCTTATAGGCAAAATTTAGCCTAAATATTCAGATATTGTTGGTAAAAATTGATGCCACCATTGGCACCCTGATATGTGATAGGTTATCAGTAGAGGGTATTCCATACTATTACTCTAAACCATAATAGCTGTAGGATACCGTTATACGGTAATACGGTATCTGTCGTATAAAAATATATGGAAGATCTTGGGGTTAGGGATAAGACCAAATAACCCCTTTTCCCCTGAGAATATATCTGTCTTGGCTTTTTTCTACAGTTAGCCATGTCTTGATGCCTACTTCAAAATACTTGATTTTCAATTCACAACTACGCCAACTACCACTATGAAAGTTGCTTGCAGTCGGAGTTTATGTGAGTAGGAACTGTAGGAAGGTCTCAGAAGGAATGAAACGAACACATGTGCTGCCATCTACAATTGAGTCTAACTCCGTACGAACACCATATATGGGCATAGCCTCTCTAGAGGGAAATGGATTTCCGAGAAATTGATTGCGTATACTAACCTAACCTCATGAGTTCCGGAACGAACACCATATATGGGCATAGAATCCCTAGGGGATAATGGATTTCCGAGAAATTGATTGCGTAATCGAAGGGGAAGTGAATTTCTGAGAAATTGATTGCGTAATCGAGGGGAGAGAATTTCTGAGAAATTGATTTGTTGGAGTTGGTCCAGGAGAATTGTCTCCGGGCGAAGTTTGCTCATACGCATTAACGGTGGGGAAGAGATATTTTGATCTTAGAGATGAAGAGATTAACGTGGGAAATGGTTTCCTAGGAATTTCAAATGTGACAGCGCAGGAATGTCAAAACAAAAGGAACTCGCAGTAATTACGTTCAGGGATTATTTGGGCGAAACCGTTTTGAGACATTTTAGAAGACGATTTAAGCGAAACCGTTTGAGGCATTTTAGAAGATGATTTTAGAAGATGATTTAGAAGAGGATTTGAGGGTGAAACTCTGTGGTCGTTATAATACACAAGTTCCATTTGAACAGTCATGTGAGGTCCCCTACCCCAACAACCCCCTACCCCAATCCCAAAGGGTCCTCTACCCCAACCCCAATGGGTCCTCTACCCCAACCCCAAAGAGCCCCCCCCCCCAACTTTTTTGCCCCCCATTTTTTTAATACTTTTTTATTTGCCTATTTGAGACACAGAAGTGCCCCATCCCCCCAACCTTTTGGTTCCCCTCGAATATTATTTTTCAGAACAAGTTTCTATACGTAATGTCCCTCCTAAACCCATTTTACAACTTGAAGTACCCATCCTTTTGACCCACAACTTTACTTTACAGCTTTTTGAATACCTCAACACCAAGCAATACTTTTCAAAAGACATTTCAGAACAAGTTCTTTATGTAATGTCTCTCCTAAACCCATTTTACAACTTGAAGTACCCATCCTTTTCACCCACAACTTTACTTTACAGCTTTTTGGATACATCAACACCAAGCAATACTTTCAAAAGGCATTTCAGAACAAGTTCTTTTCATAATGTCCCTTCTAAACCAATTTTACAAACTTAAATTACCCATCCTTTTCACCACAACTTTACTTTACAGCTTTTTGGATATCTCAACACCAAGCAATACTTTTCAAAAGGCATTTCAGAGCAAGTTCTTTTCTTAATGTCCATCCTAAACCCATTTTACAAGTTGAAGCATCCATCCTTTTCACCAACAACTTTACTTTACAGCTTTTTGGATACCTCAACACCAAGCAATACTTTTCAAAGGCATTTCAGAACAAGTTCTTTACGTAATGTCCCTCCTAAACCCATTTTACAACTTGAAGTACCCATCCTTTTGACCCACAACTTTACTTTACAGCTTTTTGGATACCTCAACACCAAGCAATACTTTTCAAAAGACATTTCAGAACAAGTTCTTTACGTAATGTCCCTCCTAAACCCATTTTACAACTTGAAGTACCCATCCTTTTCACCCAAAACTTTACTTTACAGCTTTTTAGATACCTCAACACCAAGCAATACTTTTCAAAAGGCATTTCAGAGCAAGTTCCTTTCTTAATGTCCGTCCTAAACCCATTTTACAAGTTGAAGCATCCATCTTTTCACCCACAACTTTACTTTACAGCTTTTTGGATACCTCAACACCAAGCAATACTTTCAAAAGGCATTTCAGAGCAACTTCTTTTCTTATTGACCCTCCTAAAAAACCCATTTTACAAGTTGAAGTACCCATCCTTTTCACCCACACCTTCACTTTACAGCTTTTTGGATACCTCAACACCAAGCAATATTTTTCAAAAGGCATTTAAGAGCAAGTTCTTTTCTTAATGTCCCTCCTAAACCAATTTTACAAGTTGAAGCATCCATCCTTTTCACCCACAACTTTACTTTACAGCTTTTTGGATACCTCAACACCAAGCAATACCTTCCAAAAGGCATTTCAGAACAAGTTCCTTTCTTAATGTCCCTCCTAAACACATTTTACAACTTGAAGTACCCATCCTTTTCACCCACAACTTTACTTTACAGCTTTTTGGATACCTCAATACCAAGCAATACTTTCAAAAGGCATTTCAGAGCAACTTCTTTTCTTAATGTCCCTCCTAAACCCATTTTACAACATGAAGTACCCATCCTTTTCACCCACATCTTTACTTTACAGCTTTTTGGATACCTCAAGACCAAGCAATACTTTTAAAAAGGCATTTCAGAGCCAGTTCTTTTCTTAATGTCCCTCCTAAACCAATTTTACAAGTTGAAGCATCCATCCTTTTCACCCACAACTTTACTTTACAGCCTTTTGGATACCTCAACACCGAGCAATACCTTTCAAAAGACATTTCAGAACAAGTTCCTTTCTTAATGTCCCTCCTAAAACATATTTTACAACTTGAAGTACCCATCCTTTTCACCCACAACTTTACTTTACAGCTTTTTGGATACCTCAACACCAAGCAATACTTTCAAAAGGCATTTCAGAGCAACTTCTTTTCCTAATGTCCCTCCTAAACCAATTTTACAAGTTGAAGCATCCATCCTTTTCACCCACAACTTTACTTTACAGCTTTTTGGATACCTCAACACCAAGCAATACTCTTCAAAAGGCATTTCAGAGCAAGTTCCTTTCTTAATGTCCATCCTAAACCCATTTTATAAGTTGAAGCATCAATCCTTTTCACCAACAACTTTACTTTACAGCTTTTTGGATACCTCAACACCAAGCAATACTTTTCAAAAGACATTTCAGAACAAGTTCTTTACGTTATGTCCCTCCTAAACCCATTTTACAACTTGAAGTATCCATCCTTTTCACCCACAATTTTACTTTACAGCTTTTTGGATACCTCAACACCAAGCAATACTTTCAAAAGGCATTTCAGAGCAAGTTCCTTTCTTAATGTCCCTCCTAAACCCATTTTACAACTTGAAATACCCATCCTTTTCACCCACAACTTTACTTTACAGCTTTTTTTTGGATACTTCAACACCAAGAAATACTTTCAAAAGGCATTTCAGAGCAACTTCTTTTCTTAATGTCCCTCCTAAACCCATTTTACAACTTGAAGTACCCATCCTTTTCACCCACAACTTTATTTTACAGCTTTTTGGATATCTCAACACCAAGCAATACTTTTCAGAATTCATTTCAGAGCAAGTTCTTTTCTTAATGTCCCTCCTAAACTCATTTTATAACTTGAAGTACCCATCCTTTTCACCCACAACTTTACTTTACACCATTTTGGATACCTCAACCCCAAGCAATACTTTCAAAAGGCATTTCAGAACAATTTCTTTTCTTAATGTCTCTTCTAAACCTATTTTACAAGTTGAAGTACCCATCCTTTTCACCCACAACTTTACTTTACAGCTTTTTGGATACCTCAACACCAAGCAATACTTTCAAAAGGCATTTCAGAGCAAGTTCTTTTCTTAATGTCCCTCCTAAACCAATTTTACAACTTGAAGTACCCATCCTTTTGAGCCACAACTTTACTTTATAGCTTTTCGGATACCTCAACACCAAGCAATACTTTCAAAAGACATTTCAGAACAATTTCTTTTCTTAATGTCCAACCTAAACCCATTTTACAACTTGAAGTACCCATCCTTTTCACCCACAACTTTTTTTACAGCTTTTTTTGATACCTCAACACCAAGCAATACTTTTCAAAAGGCATTTCAGAGCAAGTTCTTTTCTTATTGTCCCTCCTAAACCCATTTTACAACTTGAAGTACCCATCCTTTTCACCCACAACTTTACTTTACAGCTTTTTGGATATCTCAACACCAAGCAATACTTTTTCAAAAGGCATTTCAGAGCAAGTTCTTTTCTTAATGTCCCTTCTAAACCAATTTTACAAGTTGAAGCATCCATCCTTTTCACTCACAACTTTACTTTACAGCTTTTTGAATACCTCAACACCAAGCAATACCTTTCAAAAGACTTTTCAGAACAAGTTCCTTTCTTAATGTCCCTCCTAAACACATTTTAAAACTTGAAGTACCCATCCTTTTCACCCACAACTTTACTTTACTTTACAATACTTACGCAAAGTTGTAAAATGGGTTTAGGAGGGACATTAAGAAAACAACTTGCTCTGAAATGCCTTTTAGGAGGGATATTACGTAAAGAAATTGTTCTGAAATGCCTTTTGAAAAGTATTGCTTGGTGTTGAGGTATCCAAAAAGCTGTAAAGTAAAGTTGTTGGTGAAAAGGATGGATGCTTCAACTTGTAAAATGGGTTTAGGATGGACATTAAGAAAAGAACTTGCTCTGAAATGCCTTTTGAAAAGTATTGCTTGGTGTTGAGATATCCAAAAAGCTGTAAAGTAAAGTTGTGGTGAAAAGGATTGGTACTTCAAGTTGTAAAATTGGTTTAGAAGGGACATTATGAGAAGAACTTGTTCTGAAATGCCTTTTGAAAGTATTGCTTGGTGTTGAGGTATCCAAAAAAGCTATAAAGTAAAGTTGTGGGTGAAAAGGATGGGTACTTCAAGTTGTAAAATGGGTTTAGGATGGACATTAAGAAAAGAACTTGCTCTGAAATGCCTTTTGAAAAGTATTGCTTGGTGTTGAGATATTCAAAAGCTGTAAAGTAAAGTTGTGGGTGAAAAGGATGGGTACTTCAAGTTGTAAAATGGGTTTAGAAGAGACATTACATAAAGAACTTGTTCTGAAATGTCTTTTGAAAAGTATTGCTTGGTGTTGAGGTATCCAAAAAGCTGTAAAGTAAAGTTGTGGGTCAAAAGGATGGGTACTTCAAGTTGTAAAATGGGTTTAGAAGGGACATTACGCAAAGAACTTGTTCTGAAAAAATATATTCGAGGGGAACCAAAAGGTTGGGGGGATGGGGCACTTCTGTGTCTCAAATGGGCAAATAATAAAGTATTAAAAAATGGGGGGCAAAAAAGTTGGTGGGGCTCTTTGGGGTTGGGGTAGAGGACCCTTGGGGTTCGGGTAGAGGGCCCTTTGGGATTGGGGTAGGGGGTTGTTGGGGTAGGGGACCTCACATGACTGTTCAAATGGAACTTGTGTATTATAACGACCACAGAGTTTCACCCTCAAATCCTCTTCTAAATCATCTTCTAAAATCATCTTCTAAAATGCCTCAAAAGGTTTCGCTTAAATCGTCTTCTAAAATGGCTCAAAACGGTTTCGCCCAAATAATCCCTGAACGTAATTTCTGCGAGTTCCTTTTGTTTTGACATCCCTGCGCTGTCACATTTGAAATTCCTAGGAAACCATTTCCCGCGTTAATCTCTTCATCTCTAAGATCAAAATATCTCTTCCCCACCATTAATGCGCATGAGCAAACTTCGCCCGGAGACAATTCTCCTAGACCAACTCCAACAAATCAATTTCTCAGAAATTCTCTCCCCTCGATTACGCAATCAATTTCTCAGAAATTCACTTCCTCTTCGATTACGCAATCAATTTCTCGGAAATCCATTATCCCCTAGGGAATCTATGCCCACATATGGTGTTCGTTCTAGAACTCATGAGGTTAGGTTAGGTTACGCAATCAATTTCTCGGAACTCCATTTCCCCTAGGGAGGCTATGCCCATATATGGTGTTCGTACGGAGCTAGACTTAATTGTAGATGGCAGCACATGTGTTCGTTTCATTCCTTCTGAGACATTCCTACTTATGTGAGTGAGTATAACAAAGTTAAAATTATACTATGAAATAAAACCAACCTGCAATTGGTAGCACTTCGGTTTCCTCTATATCTAGGAATACGACTGCCAAGATCTGGGAATCACGAGACAAAATTATTCTAATTGAAATCTTAATGCTTTTTCAATCCCGGCCAATGGATAAGGTAAAAGGGAATTATATATAAGGTATAAATAGACTTACATTATATTGTTTCAGCTTGTGACAAAAATTAAACTTTCGTGACAGAGTGACTCAAGCAGAAATAAATTCACATCCATTTCGACCAAGAAAAAGGAGTAGTATAAGAGAAATAGCTACCAATCAAATTAAATAGTAAATATAAATGAAAAATGACTGGAGGTCGTTTTTGACCAGCTAATTTCTAAATTCAGCCAAAACGCTGAAAATTTTGACTTGCTCTAACGAAATTTAAAACTTACTGAATTTAGCTAACAGTAAATCATCCATGCAATTTACTTTTATGAAAACATGATAAAAGAAAAGAGCTATTAACGAAAAAGAAAATTCTACTACTACTACTAACAATTCACAGCGGTACCAAGCCGCCTGAGGCCACACAGCTACACAACCTCTTCTCCATCCAAATCTATTCAAAACCTCCCTCTTTACACCCTTCTAGGAAGTTCCCATTTCCCTTAAGTCTTTCTTTAAGACATCCTTCCACCCCACCGCGGACAACCTGCTTTTCGTTTCGCCCTAGACGGTTGGCAAAAAAGCACAATATTCGGCAATTTCCCATCCTTCATCCGCAAACTTTCCCTAGCTATCTCAGTCTTTCCCTCATTATATCCCTAGAAAGCGGGATTGAGCCATACTTTTTGGCAGAGCCTACTGTTAAAAATACATTCAGTCAGCTGGGTACCCAGAATATGCTTCAGAACCATATTTGACCCCTTTCATCAATATAGCTTCTAATACTGTAATCTTGGTCTGAAGACTTATCTTCATATCCTTCCAAACTTTTTCAACTTTGAAAAATACCCTGAGCCCTGGCTATTCTACGTTTAGCATCTTCACTGCTCACGAAGGAAAAAAGAACTTAAGAAAAGGGGAAAGAGAGTTATCCAAAACAGTTGGGTATCCTAAGAGACCAAACAATAACTATATATTTAGTTTTTAATATTTAAGACCCCTCTTTTGCATATGGGATGTTGCATTTTTCAAGGATGATTACCACCCTAGAAGCATCGCTCTAAAAACGTGGCAAAGAATTATCTCAACTCACATCATCGTTATTAACAACATGAGTTCTAATTTTTTCAGTAAATACTGCCCAGTCTTCATTAAGTCCTTATTCTGGAGGTGAACTTAAGAATTTTTTCCTCTCCTTATAAAGAGCGTGTTGTGGTGTATATACGTAAAACTTGAAGAGCAGCCTTTGACTTTCTTAAACATTCATAGTCTCGCAAGTAGTGACGCCACAATAGATCCAGCCAAGCCATAATAGATCTAGCCACATCCGTAGGGGGTATATAGTTAGAGCTACTAGTCCCTCACGACCTTATTACGTGCACCTTGGTCTTACGTAATACTATAATAAACCTGTAACGGTATAGTACACCTGTATGTTACGTAATAGGGCTTGTTTCTACTTTTGCTTGTTACGTAATAGGGTTTGCTTACTTATGCAAATGATTTCTTTGGTTGTGACAGAATAGTGAATAATGTCTTCAAGACGTTTCAAGACATTTCAAGACGTTTCAAGACATTTCAAGACGTTTCAAGACATTTCAAGACGTTTCAAGACATTTCAAGACGTTTCAAGATGTTTCTAGACATTTCAAGATATTCCAAAACGTTTCTTAAGACATTTTGTCTTCAAGACATTTTTTAAAGACATTTCATGACGTTTTTTGACATGTTTCTTCAAGAAGTTTCAAGACATTTCAAGACGTTTCAAATGCATTTTTCTTCAAGACATTTTTCAAGACGTTTTTTTAAGACATTTTTCTTCAAGAAGTTTTTCAAGACGTTTCAAGACATTTCAAGATGTTTCAAGACCTTTCAAAACGTTTCTTAAGACATTTTTCTTAAAGACGATTTTTCAAGATATTTAACACGTGTTTAAGACATTTTTTTCTTCAAGACGTTTCAAGAAATTTCAAGATTTTTTAAAGACAGTTTTCTTCAAGACGTTTCAATATATTTCAAGACGTTCTTTAAGACGTTTCCCTTCAAGACTTTTATCAAGACGTTTCAAGACATTTCAAGACGTAATTTAAGACATTTTTCTTTAAGATGTTTTTCAAGACCTTTTAACAAATTTCAAGACTTTTTTTTAAGACATTTTTCGTCAGGACGTTTTTCAAGACGTCTCAAGATATTTCAAGATTTTCTTCAAGATGTTTCAAGACATTTCAGGGCGTTTTTAAGACATTTTTGCTTCAAGGCTTTTTAAAAGACGTTTAAAGACATTTCAAGACTTTTATTACGAAAAATTTCTTAAAGACGTGTTTTAAGAAATTTTACGACGTTTTTCAGACCGTCCTAAAACGTTTATTAAAAAGTTTTTCTTCAAGGCGTTTTTCAAAAATTCTTTGGTTTTTTTGTAATAGGGAAATGTTAACTTATGTTAAGGATGATGTTATCTCGCTTGAAATGCTAGACTTATGGGGCCCGTGGGGTAACCCCTATTGTAACTGAGCAAGGCATACACGTGGATGTTCTGTAATGGTACGGCACATGGGTGTTACGTAATGGCAGCGCACACGTGGGTGTTTTATCATGACAGCGCACAAATTGGTGTTAAGTAATGACGCCGCATACGTGGGATGTTACATAATGACGATGCACACCTGGGATGTTACAAAATACTTTATATAATACATAATACTAAAACTTATGATTTGGTATTTTTAATTATGATGGTTCATGATTTTACTTGTGTGAAAGTCTGTTGTTTCTTGCTTCTTTGCTAGGTTTCTTCTCATGTCGTCTGTGTGTTGTTGAAACTTATGATGATGTGGTATTTTTATTTATGATGGTTCATGATTTTATTTGTGCGAATGTATGCTGTTTCGTGCTTCCTGTTCTATGTTTCTTCTCATGTCGTGTGTGTGCTGTTGGAAACTTGTGATTTGGTATTTTTGCTTATGCTGGTTCATGATTTTACTTGTATGAAAGTCTGTTGTTTCTAGCTTCCTTTGCTAGGTTTCTTCTCATGTCGTGTGTGTGTTTTTGGAAACTTATGATTTGGTATTTTTACTTATGCTGGTTCATGATTTTATTTGTGCGAAAGTCTGTTGTTTCTTGCTTCCTGTGCTATGTTTCTTCTCATGTCGTGTGTGTGTTGTTCTAAAATTATGATTTGGTATATTTTTACTTGTGCTGGTTCATGATTTAACTTGTGTGAAAGTCTGTTGTTTCTTGCTTCCTTTGCTAGGTTTCTTCTCATGTCATGTGTGTGTTGTTGGAAACTTAGGATTTGGGATTTTTACTTATTCTGGTTCAAGATTTTATTTGTGTGAATGTCTGCTGTTTCTTGTTTCCTTTGCTAGGTTTCTTCTCATGTCGTGTGTGTTTGTTTTTTGATTACTTATGATTTGTTATTTATATTCATGATTTTTCAAGATTTTATTTGTGTGAAAGTCTGCTGTTTCTTGCTTTCTGTGCTAGGTTTCTTCTCCTGTTGTCTGTGTGATGTTGAAAACTTATGATTTGGTATCTTTTAATATGCTGGTTCATTATTTTACTTGTGTGAAAGTCTTCGTTTCTTGCTTCCTGTGCTATGTTTCCTCTCATGTCGTGTGTGTGTTGTTTGAAAACTTATGATGTGGTATTTTTACTTGTGCTGGTTCATGATTTTACTTGTGTGGGAAGTCTGTTGTTTGTTGCTTTTTTTTGATAGGTTTCTTCTCATGTCGTGTGTTTTTGTTGGAAACTTATGATTTGGCATTTTTAAATATGCTGGTTCATGATTTTATTTGTGTGAAAGTCTTCGTTTCTTGCTTCCTGTGCTATGTTTCTTCTCATGTCGTGTGTGTGTTGCTTGGAAACTTATGATGTGGTATTTTTACTTGTGCTGGTTCATGATTTTACTTGTGCGAAAGTCTGTTATTTCTTGCTTCCTTTCCTAGGTTTCTTCTCATGTCGTCTGTGTGTTGTTGGAAACTTATGATTTGGTATTTTTACTTCTGCTGGCTCAAGATTTTATTTGTGTTAATGTCTGCTATTTCTTGCTTCCTGTGCCATGTTTCTTCTCATGTCGTGTGTGTGTTGTTGGAAACTTATGATTTGGTATTTTTACTTATGCTGGTTCATGATTTTTTTTGTGTGAAAGTTTGTTGTTTCTTGCTTCCTTTGCTAGGTTTCTTCTCATGTTGTGTGTGTGTTGTTGGAAACTTATGATTTGGTATTTTTACTTGCGATGATTCTTGATTTCACTTGTGTGAATGTCTGTTGTTTCTTGCTTCCTTTGCTAGGTTTCTTCTCATGTCGTGTGTGTGTTGTTGGAAACTTATGATTTTGTATGTTTACTTATGCTGGTTCATGATTTTACTTGTGTGAAAACTCTGTTGTTTCTTTCTTCCTGTGCTATGTTTCTGCTCATGTCGTGTGTGTGTGTTGTTGGAAACTTATGATTTGGTATTTTTACTTGTGCTGGCCCAAGATTTTATTTGTGTGAATGTCTGTTGTTTTTCTTGCTTCCTCTGCTAGGTTTCTTCTCATGTCGTTTGTGTGTTGTTGGAAACTTATGATTTGGCATTTTTACTTATGCTGGTTCTCGATTTTACTTTTGTGAAAGTCTTCGTTTCTTGCTTCCTGTGCTAGGTTTCTTCTCATGTCGTGTGTGTGTTGTTGGAAACCTATGATTTGGTAATTTTACTTGCGATGATTCATGATTTTTACTTGTGTGAAAGTCTGTTGTTTCTTGCTTCCTTTGCTAGGTTTCTTCTAATGTTGTGTGTGTGTTGTTTAAACTTATGATTTGGTATTCTTACTTATAATGGTTCATGATTTTACTTTTGTGAAAGTCTGTTGTTTCTTGCTTCCTTTGCTAGGTTTCTTCTCATGTCGTGTGTGTGTGTTTTTGGAAACTTATGATTTGGTATTTTTATTTATGATGGTTCAAGATTTTATTTTTGTGAAAGTCTGCTGTTTCTTGTTTTCTGTGCTAGGTTTCTTCTCATGTTGTCTGTGTGTTGTTAGAAACTTATGATGTGGTATTTTTAAATATGCTGGTTCACGATTTTACTTGTGTGAAAGTCTTCGTTTCTTGCTTCCTGTGCTAGGTTTCTTCTCATGTCGTGTGTGTGTGTTGTTGGAAACTTATGATTTGGTATTTTACTTGCGATGATTCATGATTTTACTTGTGCGAAAGTCTGTTGTTTCTTGCTTCCTTTGCTAGGTTTCTTCTCCTGTTGTATGTGTGTTTTGTTGGAAACTTATGATTTGGTATTTTTACTTATGATGGTTCATGATATTACTGGTGTGAAAGTCTGTTGTTTCTTGCTTCCTTTGTTAGGTTTCTTCTCATGTCGTGTGTGTGTGTTTTTGGAAACTTATGATTTGGTATTTTTATTTATGATGGTTCAAGATTTTATTTGTGTGAAAGTCTGCTGTTTCTTGCTTTCTGTGCTAGGTTTCTTCTCATGTTGTCTGTGTGTTGTTGGAAACTTATGATTAGGTATTTTTAAATATGCTGGTTCATGATTTTACTTGTGTGAAAGTCTTCGTTTCTTGCTTCCTTTGCTAGGTTTCTTCTCATGTCGTTGTGTGTGTTGTTGTAAACTTTTGATTTGGTATTTTTATTTATGATGGTTCATGATTTTATTTGTGTCAATGTCTGCTGTTTGTTGCTTCCTGTGCTATGTTTCTTCTCATGTCGTGTGTGTGTTGTTGGAAACCTATGATTTGATATTTTTACTTATGCTGGTTCATGATTTTACTTGTGTGAAAGTCTGTTGTTTCTTGCTTCCTTTGCTAGTTTTGTTCTCATGTCGTGTTTGTGTTGTTGGAAAAGTTTTAAAATTGTTCCCTGCTTTAGCTGAAAAACCTTTTCTGTTTATTAGTTTCTGTGTCTCAAGCACGCAAAAAAGTATTAAAAAATGTGGAGAGGGGCCCAAAAAGTTGGGGGAGGGGGGGGGGGGGGTCCTTCTGTGTCTGAGGTGCGCAAAAATTGTTTTAAAAAAATGGGGATTGGGGCAAAAAAATGGGGGGAGGGGGGCCCTTCTGTGTCTCATGCGCGCAAAAAAATTGGGGGGGGGGGCAAAAAGTTGGGTGTAGGGGGGGCCTTGGGGGTTGGGGTAGGGGACCTTGGAGGTTGAGTTCCTCGATGGCTAGGGTCATTGATGGTTGCTTTCCTTGATGTTCAAATCCATAATCGTCTCACATAATCCCATATTGTGTACTAGTTTTTCGAAGACATGTAAAAAAAAAGTTGAAAAAAATACCATGGTAAAAAAAATAAAAAAAAGTTAAAAAAAATGGAGGGGGCCCATAAAGTTGGAGGGAGGGGGGCCCTCTACTAAATTTGTCTAACATTTTCTTCATTTCTCTCAATCTCTCTTAATCTCTCAATCTCTCTTAATCTCTCTCAATCCTCTCCATCTGTTTCGCCCAAATCATCCTCTAAAATGTCTCAAACTGTTTCGCCCAAATAAATCCTAATATTTCGATTAATTTGTTTCGCCCAAATAATCCCCTAAACGTAATTTCTGAATGATCCTTTGTTTTGGAATCCCTGTACTGTCACATTTGAAATTCCCAGGAAAAAATTCCCGCGTTAAATACATTCAATCTCCTTGTATCTCGTTTGAATTTCTGAATATTATCTAAGGTGTACTAGTTACACTTTAAAGGCTTCGAAAGAATATTAATTCCAGAATTTATCTCTGACACTAAAGTAGACAAGCCATATTGTTTCTTAATTACCCTCATTACACATTAGAATTCCCCGTCAGATTTTCATCATTGTCGATTATGTAAATCAATTTCCTAGAAATATGGATTCCCGTCTGTAATCATTACACTTAGAAACATCTCTGATTAGCCTAGAAAGAGACACGTGATCTTGTACTCGTAGGATTCTAGCCCTCTGATTGGCTGTCATCTTGTACTCGTCGTATTCTATCTCGTTGGGGGTCAATGATCTTGTACTCGTAGCATCAATAGATGCATCCCTACTACTTTGTTGCCCCAATGGAGTTAGATCCTTCCCAGAATTTAGAATACTTCTCAAAGTATTATTTCTCTTTAAAGCAACCTTTAGACTAATTTTGTATTGAAACCGGAATTTCCTAGTACGACCAGGATACTAAACTCATTAATATTATGACAGAATGTGCTATATTTTTGGTTACAATTCCTTCCAAAAACTTAAAAATTATTGTACATACGAATACCTAATATAGATAATAAGGTTTATAAATGCAGTATAAAACAATGATCACCAAAACCTGATTTGAAACTTTGAGAAGTTTAAACAAACAATTCGTGGTAAAGAACTATAAGTAAGGAGCAACTCAGCTTAATCTCAATTCAGCCCCTCTCTTTACGCTAAGGATTGCCTCTTTGTCACAACTCTACTTTTTAAAGTAATAAAAATTTTTAGCGTAAAGAGCGGGGCGTTGATTAGGGGACAGCCCCTTTCCTGTATGGAATAATTTCTGTTCTTTTTAAGTTTTAATGTTGCTCCTTACTTGCAGTTGAAAAACTTGTCTTCTTTTATTTAATCGTATGTAGGCTTGGTATTTTATATAGAATAAAGTGGATTAAAAAAGCCCGGGTCAAAACAATTCATTTTGGTCTATAAAATAATGCCGATTGAAAAACCTTTAATGATTGTAATTTCAAATAGCTATAGCCTGTTTACTTTTCTGTCCAAGCTATAACATTATTCTTATGGTTATACGGGGCATATTTTTGGACCTTTCAAACGTTTTAGTTTAAATGAAGATCTTGAGTTATAAAATGGATATGTTATGAAGCGGTGGGGTCACCGGGGGGCATAAAAAAGTTTGGAAGGATGGCTGGTTGTATCACAGCAGGTTTTTACAATTAAAAATGGGATTTAGACTTGACTTGTGGTATGCTATCATCCATTCTCAACCACAGTAAAGGTAATATACAGTAGCAAAAAGTCTTATGGTCTCCATTGAAGATTTTTGAAACACATCTAAAACCACGCAAGCTAAATCACTCTTCGTGGCCTCACTTTCGCCAACGTGCAATGCCAAATATTTAGTGTCGATCTGATTGAATGCAAAGTAGCAGCCGAATCTATTGCTCTGACGGTCCGGAAATTTTCCGAATTACGCGCTATGAAATGTGTGTCATGTTTGGAGAACATTTCGCTATTGTATACAGGTTTGTCACTGAACACAATAAAAAAATCACCATTTTCTCTTAGAATAAATCACCAAAAAATCACCAAAGGCAAATTGGCTGTGAAACATTTTAGTATTCCAAATAGGTCCATATCTTTTAAGTAATTTTCATACCTAAGCATTTTTTTTTTATTATACCGATGCAAATTTATACCTATTTTGGGTGAGTTTATGCTTGGTGCTGGTATTTACATATTCAGGTGAACTTATACGTGCTACCAGTCTCTACTAGTATTCAGAACAAAGAGAAGTATTTTCCATACCAACAGATTTTAAAATGCCACATTCATACGGATTTTGTTTACAGAACTAATTACGCTTTCCATTTTATGGGTTCATTTCCAGACATTGCAGATTTTTAGACTTTAAAGACAAATAAGAAATTTTTGTGTTTGTGTTTTGTATCAAAAGTGTTTTGTACGAAAGCTCCAAAAAGGGATGGAATTCACAACATTTTTGCCTTTGGCACTAATATAGTCCAAATGTTTAGCATTTATTTCCAATTGCCGTACTACCCAGTATTAGGTGACAAGTTTAAGTATTTTTTTCTTACCAATAACTATACCCACTAGCTGTATTACTGTTTAAAAATGAAATGGAACAAAAGTCCCAAATAAAAAAGATTTAGTAAACCTTAAGGTGAAATCTTTGGAGTTATCATTCCTACTTTGTATCATTTTTTTTTGCCAGAAAATCTGTTTTTGTTTTTAAAAACAGAGGGACATCAAAACAACAAAATATTACACAATTTTGACTTTCTCCACAAAATCTATTTAAATCTGTCTTGTCTTTTTTGTATTAAAAACAAAATTAATAAATGAAGAACTAAAGAAAAAATTCATTGATCATAACCCTGATGTAATTTCTTTTTCACGGAAGAACACATGGAAGATTCAATGTGGACGCAAAATAGGGCGTGACTTGTGTTTACATCTTCCCTACTTCTTCATGAATTTAACAGCTTGAAAGTAAAACAAGATTTTCCAGAAAAAACTTATACTAACCTTTGAACTTAAAGGAAAAATAGCAAAAAATGATTTATCAACTGTCACCAAAAAATAATGACTTTGTTTAATTGTAAAAAACAAATGCTTGGGTTCAACGAGTTTTTGACTGTTAATCTTCTTGAACTTCTATTTTCTCCTTTTTTTTGTCTTTGACACAGGTGCATTAGGTCTATCCAAGAATGCATCCGAGACAAACCTATACACATGCATAAGGGACTAAATGGCACTGGTGTCCGGCCTATTTCGCAGGGGGCTATTAATGAGTTTCACCAGAGAAAAATCTATCTCTGCTGAGGAACTGGAGTGAAACAAGGACATCATTCCTTCCATGAGCCTGTTGAGGGTCAAGAACAAGCAATTTCCACCGCCGTCCTTACAAACCCTAAAAAACCAAAACCGTGCAGGTTATAGCTTGGTGTTTTTTCTGATTTCATCATCAACATGCCGAAGCATTTTCCACTCGATGTAGGGCAAATCTTCTTCAATATTGAAAGTTGCAGAAAATCTACTGTGCGTCAAAGCAATAGAGGGGATCGTACCAGAAATGACAATTGTCGGATTAAACACATTTGAGCTGATTCAGAAGAGGATCACAGGCATTGATTCGTTATTTAATTTTCAAACATAGCTTTTAATAGAAAGTGACAAATTTGAACAGCACATTGATCAATATTTGGTGTTCAAGATTTTTTTTCCCATCTTACTGGTATGCACTTCAAATTTTGCTCCAAAATACGTGTCTTTAAAGTTTTGCAAATTATCAGGCTTTGTAACGTCAATAGCAAATGGGCTAGTGCGAGCCAAAACGTCTGCTTTGATGAAATTTGACATTATTTCCTTCAAGCAGCTTTTCGCCTTATTAAGTAGTAAATGAACTTGTACCTCTTTACTCTGAAACTCTACATTAAGTTGGCTCACCACTGTTAAAATTTAATCAAGGAACACATAATGTAATAAAAATCATCGCTTATTAGTGCGTTGTAAAGGGCATTACTGGATGGTATATTACCTGCAAGATAAGATTGAAAATAAAGGTTAAGTGTCCCGTATTTCTCTAGAAGACCTTAGAAGACCTTGAAATCACTTTCTTGTCCAGAATTTTCTTCAGTATCTGATTTAACTATATCACAACCTGGGTTTTCTTGACTGTCCTCTTATGACAAAATAAATAGAGATATAATGTTTGTACCAGAGCTCCTTACAACGAAAGCATCCTGCGTCACAAACGTCTGAACAAATTTCGCATTTACAGATTTTTTTTCAACAGAATATGCTACCTCTGTCACTTATTCAACAGCCTAGAGCTGTTCGTGCAAATTTGTGCTTTAAGTAGGAACAATAAACGGGACTGTGATAAAATGCTTTACATGATTTTTGAATAGTTTTCTCTTAACCTGACTAATTCTTTGTTTAGCAGCAGGGTATTTATATAATTTCCTGAGCTTCAATTAACTTCCCATCCACTCTATGCTCAACAAGTATTTCAGATTTAGGGTTTTGAATAAGTATTCTTATTTTCAATTGTAAGTTTGGCCTTCTAAATGCGTCCATGATTGAGGAACCAATCTCTTTTAAACCTGACTCATCTGAATTTTCAGACAAATAATACAGTAATGACCTTGAAATGAAAGCTAGAAAGCACCTCTCCGGGGTATAATTTAGGATCTGAGTTAATCCCTGAAAGTTTGACTCTCCTAGTGCAACTATTTTCCAAGATAATGAAAAGCCTCTGTTCACCTCATGGCCTCGAAAAGGACAAATACAACCGCAATAGTAAAAAATGTAACTTGAAAAGCACGTGAACATGAGATAGTAGTAGTATTGAAAGGGACCAAGATCTCAACCATCATTGATGAATCAACAGACAGAAGAACAAACAAATTTTCTTGTAATAATTCTTCGCTATTATTCTCTGGAAGAGTAGAAACCAGTCAAGCAATTTTTTTTTCAATATCAGTTTTTTCTGATGCAACAGCTAAAGAGTCGAAGAGCTTAATTGCAGATGAATTTAGTAAAATAAGAAAAAAAATAATAAGAAAAAAGTCTTTAAAGGCAAAGTCTCTAAAGGATGACTTTCCATGGTTTGCAACTGTCGGTTGTATCTGCTATTCGTTTACCCATTGATCAGCTGTTTCGTGTGATGTCTTAGACCCGTGTGTTTTTTGCAGTTCAGTCATGAAATTTTTTGGTTTTGTCGTGTTTAACCCAAAATAGAAAATGAAATTTAGACAGTGTCAAACATTTCCTGATATAGCTGAGCGCTGTCTGATTTACCCTTTCAAAACGAGACGGCTGGCGATGGAGAGTGTGGCTTAAGGTCTTCTAGAGAAATACGGGACACTTAACCTTTATTTTCAATCTTATCTTGCAGGTAATATACCATCCAGTAATGCCCTTTACAACGCACTAATAAGCGATTATTTTTAATTACATTATGTGTTCCTTGATTAAATTTTAACAGTGGTGAGCCAACTTAATGTAGAGTTTCAGAGTAAAGAGGTACACGTTCATTTACTACTTAATAAGGCGAAAAGCTGCTTGAAGGAAATAATGTCAAATTTCGTCAAAACAGATGTTTTGGCTCGCACTAGCCCATTTGCTATTGACGTTACAAAGCCTGATAATCTGCAAAACTTTATAGACACGTGTTTTGGAGAAAAATTTGAAGTGCATACCAGTAAGATGGGAAAAAATCTTGAACACCAAATATTGATCAATGTGCTGTTCAAATTTGTCACTTTCTATTAAAAGCTATGTTTGAAAATTAAATAACGAATCAATGCCTGTGATCCTCTTCTGAATCAGCTCAGATGTGTTAATCCGACAATTGTCATTTCTGGTACGATCCCCTCTATTGCTTTGACGCACAGTAGATTTTCTGCAACTTTCAATATTGAAGAAGATTTGCCTTACATCGAGTGGAAAATGCTTCGGCATGTTGATGATGAAATCAGAAAAAACACCAAGCTATAACCTGCGCGGTTTTGGTTTTTTTAGGGGTTTGTAAGGACGGCGGTGGAAATTGCTTGTTCTTGACCCTCAACAGGCTCATGGAAGGAATGATGTCCTTGTCTCACTCCAGTGCCTCAGCAGAGAGATATTTTTCTCTGCTGAAACTTATTAATAGCCCCCTGCAAAATAGGCCGGACACCAGTGCCTTTTTAGTCCCTCATGCATGTGCATAGGTATGTCTCGGACGCATTCTTGGACAGACCTAATGCACCTGTGTCAAAGACAAAAAAAAAGGAGAAAATGGAAGTTAAAGAAGATTAACAATCAAAACTCATTGAACCGAAGCATTTGTTTTTATAATTAAACAAAGTCTTTATGTTTTGGTGACAGTTGATAAATCATATTTTGCTATTTTTCCTTTAAGTTAAAAGGTTAGTATAAGTTTTTTCTGGAAAATCTTGTTTTACTTTCAAGCTGCTAAATTCATGAAGAAGTAGGAAAGATGTAAACACAAGTCACGCCCTATTTTGCGTCCACATTGAATCTTCCATGTGTTCTTCCGTGAAAAAGAAATTACATCAGGGTTATGATCAATGAATTTTTCATTTAATTCTTCATTCATTAATTTTGTTTTTAATACAAAAAAGACAAGACGGATTTAAAGAGATTTTGTGGAGAAAGTCAAAATTGTGTAATATTTTGTTTTTTTGATGTCCCTCTGTTTTAAAGCCAAAACAGATTTCCTGGCCAAAAAAATGATACAATGTAGGAATGATAACTCCAAAGATTTCACCTGAATGTTTACCAAATCTTTTTTATTTGGGACTTTTGTTCCATTTCACTTTTAAACAGTAATACAGCTAGTGGGTATAGTTATTGGTAAGAAAAAAAAAACTTAAACTTGTCACCTAATACTCTGTAGTACGGTAATTGGAAATAAATGCTGAACATTTGGACTATAATTAGTGCCAAAGGCAACAATGTTGTGATTCCATCCCTTTTTGGAGCTTTGGTACAAAACACTCTTAAATCACTGTAGACAAGTACATTTTTCAAAAAATAATTTCTTATTTGTCTTTAAAGACTAAAAATCTGTAATATCTGGAAATGAACCCTTAAAACGGTAACCGTAATTAGCTCTGTAAACATAATCCGTATGAATGTGGCATTTTAAAATCTGTTGCTATGGAAAATACTTCTCTTTGTTTTGAAGACTAGTAGAGACTGGTAGCACGTATAAATTCACCTAAATATGTAAACACCAGTAACAAGCATAAACTCACCCAAAATAGGTATAAATATGCATCGGTATAATAAAAAAATGCTTAGGTATGAAAATTGCTAAGAAGATATGGACCTATTTGGAATACTAAATGTTTCACAGCCAATTTGTCTTTTGGTGATTTTTTGGTGATTTATCCTAAGAAGAAAATGGTATTTTTTTATTGCGTTCAGTGGCAACCCTGTATACAGTAGTGAAATGTTCTCCAAACATGACACACATTTCATAGCGCGTAATTCGGAAAGTTTCAGGACCGTCAGAGCAATAGATTCGCTTGCTACTTTGCATTCAATCAGATCGGCACTAAACATTTGTCATTGCGCGTTTGCGAAGGCGAGGCCATGAAGAGTGATTCAGCTTGCGTGGTTTTAGATGTGTTTCAAAAATCTTCAATGGAGACAATAAGACATTTCGCTACTGTATATTACCTTTACTGTGGTTGAGAATGGATGATTGCATATAACAAGTCAAGTCTAAATCTTATTTTTTATTGCCAAAACCTGCTGTGATACAACCAGCCCCCCTTCCAGGCTTTTTATGCTCCCCAGGTGAACCCACTGCTTCTTAACATATCCTTTTTATAACTCAAGATCGTCATTTAAATTAAAATGTCTGAAAGGTCCAAAAATATGCCCCGTATCAAACAGTTCGTGGTAACGAACTGTAAGTAAGGAGCGACCCGGCTCAATGGTAACCGAAACTCTAAAAAAGGGAATTTTGATACCAATAGATACATCAAAAGAATCAAAATTTTAATTCTGATTTCAAATATATAAGTTTCATCAAGTTTAATTTTACCTATCAAAAGTTACGCGCCTGAGAAAATTTGGTTGATTTTCGAATAAAGGGGGAAAGACCCCCTAAAAGTTATAGAACCTTAATGAAAATCACACCATCATATTCAGCTTATCAGAGAACCTTACTGTAGAGGTTTCAAGCTCATACCTACAAAAATGTGGAATTTCCATTTTTTGCCAGAAGAAAGATCACGGATGTGTGTTTATTTGTTTGTTTTTTTTTGTTTGTTTTTTTTCCCAGGGGTGATCGTGTCGACCCAGTGGTCCTAGAATATTGTGGGAGGGCTCATTGGAACGGAAATTAAAACTTCTAGTGCCCTTTTCAAGTGACCAAAAAAATGGAGGGCAACTAGGCCCCCTCCCACGCTCATTTTTTTCCCAAAGTCACCCGATCAAAATTTTGAGATAGCCATTTTGTTCAGCATGGTCAAAAATATTATAACTATGTCTTTTAGGATGACTTTATCCCTCGAAGCCCCCAGGAGGAGGGCTGAAAGTTATGAACTTTACCCAATGTTAACATATAGTATTGGTTATTGAGACCCGGCTCAATGGTAACCGAAACTCTAGAAAACGGTATTTTGACACAAATAGATACATCCAAAAGAACCGGATTTTACTGCTGATTTCAAATATATAAGTTTCATCAAGTTTATTTCTACCCATCAAAAGTTACGTGCCTGAGAAAATTTGGCTGATTTTTGAAAAAAGGGGGAAAGACCCCCTAAAAGTTATAGAACCTTAATGAAAATCACACCATCATATTCCGCATATCCGAGAACCCTACTGTAGAGGTTTCAAGCTCCTATCTACAAAAATGTGGAATTTTGCATTTTTTGCCAGAAGAAAGATCACGGATGCATGTTTATTTTTATTTTTTTTTCCCCCTGGGGTGATCGTATAGACCCAGTGGTCCTAGAATATCGTGGGAGGGCTCATTGGAATGGAAATTAAAAGTTCTAGTGCCCTTTTTAAGTGACCAAAAAAAAATGGAGGGCAACTAGGCCCCCTCCCACGCTCATTGTTTTCCCAAAGTTACCTGATAAAAATTTTGAGATAGCCATTTTGTTCAGCATGTTCGAAAATATTATAAGTATGTCTTTTAGGATGACTTAATCCCCCAAAGTTCCCGGGAGGAGGGCTGAAAGTTATGAACTTTACCCAATGTTAACATATAGTATTGGTTATTGGGAAGTATACAGTACAGACGCTTTCAGGGGAGATTTTTTCCTGGTAGTGAGGGGGGGGGGGGGTCGGGCAGGGACGTACGCAGGGAGGGCGGCCTTCGGGCCCGGGCCCCCCCCAAAATCTCACGATTTTTTTCATTTTCCCATAATTTTCTGATTTTTCTCACAGAATAATGGGTTTGAAGGATTTGCCCCCCCCCAAAACAACCCCCCTTACCCCCCCCCCCCCCGAAACAAATTCCTGCGTATGTGCCTGGGGTCGGGGGTTATGTAGGAGGATCTTTCCCATGAAGGAAGTTTTCATGGGGGAAGGGACATTGCTATGAAGGGGACGCCGGACTTCCCAGCATTATTTAAGAAAAGATCAGACATTAAATATAAAAAAAAACAAGTTTTTCAACTGCAACAGCAGCAACATCAAAACTTTAAAACGAACAGAAAATATTACATAAAAGATTGAGTTCACCCCTAGTCAATTCCTCACTCTTTAAGCCAGAGATTTTTTAGTACTTTCATAAGAGCTATTTATTCTAATTAACGGCCTTTGTGATTAAGCGGTCATTTTTAAAGAATTGGAAACAAAATTCGAACTTTCGCTTAAAGAGCAAGGTATTGAGTAGGGGGCGAACCCCCTAATATACGTATTAAAAATATATGAATATAGAAGTTCGTTACGTAAGTTAATTCGTAAGTTACGTATATTCATTACGAATAAAAACGTTCGTAAATAAAATGAAACAAGTTTCGAGAAAGTCATTTAACCAAATAAAAGTAAATTTATATGAAAATTTTGTTTTAATTATTCATGTACTTTGAGCCAAGATCAAAACCTGCATTTATCCAAAAACGTTCAAAAATTAAATAAAAAAAACATGTTTTTTAACTGAAAGTAAGGAGCGACATTAAAACTTAAAACGAACAGAAATTATTCCGTATATGAAAGGGGCTGTCCCCTCCTCAACGCCTTGCTCTTTACGCTAAAGTTTGACTTTGTCACAACTCTATTTTTTTTAAACAATAAAAAACTTTAGCGTAAAGAGCAAGGCGTTGAGGAGGGGACAGCCCCTTTCATATACGGAATAATTTCTGTTCGTTTTAAGTTTTAAAACGAACATATCCATACGACGAACATATACATATCCATAAGAATGAGGTAATAGCTTGGACAGAAAAGTATACAGGCTATAGCTATTTGAAATTACAATCATTCAAGGTTTTTCAATATGCATTATTGTATAGACCAAAATTAAGTGTTTTGACCCGGGATTTAATCCACTTTATTCTATATAAAATACCAAGCCTACATACGATTAAATACAAGAAAAACAAGTTTTTTTCAACTGCAAGTAAGGAGCAACATTAAAACTTAAAACGAACAGAAATTATTCTATATATGAAAGGGGCTGTCCCCTCATCAACGCCCCACTCTTACGCTAAAATCTTTTATTACTTTAAAAAGTAGAGTTGTGACAAAGAGGCAATCTTTAGCGTAAAGAAAGGGGCTGGATTGACATTGAGCTGAGTCGCTCCTTACTTATAGTTCGTTACCACGAACTGTTTGATTAAACTTCTCCAAGTCTCAAATCAGGTTTTGGTGATCATTGTTTTATACTCCATTTATAACCCTTATTATTTATATTAGGTATTCGTATGTATGATAATTTTTAAACTTTTGGAAGGAATTGTAACCAAAAATATAGCACATTCTGTCATAATATTAATGAGTATAGTATCCTTAATCTACGCCTGTTATCCATCATCTATTAATAGTGGATTTGAAAAATAAGTATAGCCCCTAAGCTATAGGAGCTTTTTATCAATGAACAAGAAAGACAAGATCTTGGCAAGATGTTATTAAATAGATTTCGATTGAAGTCATATAGTTTTACCCGTTTTACCTCAAGAGTTTTTATACTATTCCCTTTTAGAGTTTTGCTTGCATATTGTTTCTTCTTTTATTATCTAGTTTGCTTGGTACTTTTTGACTGAGCTTATCTCTTTTTGTGTGTGCGTCTTTGTTTCTACCAGGGGTGACCGCATCGAGCCAGTGATCTTAAATTTTTTGTAGAGCGGCTATTAGAAGGTAACTTTAAGTTTCGTGTATCCTTTTTCAAATCTCAACAGAGATCACAGCTAAGTAGTAAAGAGACAATTCGAATCTGTAGGAGATGGCATAAATAGAACCCCAACCTGTGGTGGCATAGAGCATAGAAATCTGCTTAGCTGTGCAAGGCCCAGGACCGATCCCAGCTGCTGAAAGGTGTACGTAAGGACTTTTGTAGTTAAGAAACGTCATGAATCTATAGATTAGAGTAGGCCAAAGAACCCACCAAAAGTCCTCCAATTCTATGGATTTATAATCAAACAGTTCGTGCGTAACGATCTGTATGCAAGGAACGATGCGGCTCAATAGTAACCAAAACTCTAAGAAACAGAGTCTTGATAACAATAGATACATAAAATAAAATTGAATTTTGATCCTTGTTCAAATTATTTAAAGTTCGTTAATTTAATGGTACCCATCAAAAGTTAAGAGACTAAGAAAATTTGCCCAATTTTTGAAAAAGAGAGAAACACCCCCAAAAAATCAAGTGACCTTAATGAAAATCACTCCATAAGATTCAGCTTACAAGAGAACCTTATTATAGAGGTTTTCAGCTCCTATGTACAAAAATGTGGAATTTTGCATTTTTTGCCAGAGGAGCAATCATGGATGCGTGTTTATTTGTTTTTTTTTTTTTATTCCAGGGATGATCATATCGAACAAGTGATCGTAGAAGATGGGGAGAGAGCTCATTTGACAGGAAATCAAAAGTTCTAGTGCCATTTTTAAGTGACCAAAAATAATGGAGGGCAGCTAGCCCCCCTTCGACGCTTATTTATTCCCAAAGTCACCCGATCAAAATTTTGAGATGTGCATTTTGTTCAGCATAGTCGAAAAATTTAATAACTATGTCATTGATAATGACTTAACCCCCCACAGTCTCCGGGGGAAGGGCTACAAATTTTGAACTTCGCCCATTGTTTACATGTAGTATTGGTTATTGGGAAGTATAAAGATTTTTTCAGGGGAACTTTTCTGGCGGGGTGGGAGGAGTTACATGGGATGGAATCTCTCCACATTTCCATGTAGGAACTTTTTATGGGTGAAGGGAATCTTCCATTGAGGGGGAGCCAGATTTCCCAGAATTATTTAAAAAAGATCTGAAATTAACTAAAAAAACAAGTTTATTCAACTGAAAGTAAAGAGCAAAATTAAAACTTAAAACAAACAGAAATTCTTACGTATATGAAGGGGGTCACCCAATGTTCAATGCCTCGCTCTTTACGCTAAATTTTTTTTAAGTACTTTTGAATGAACTATTTATTGTAATTAAAGGCCTTTGTGATTCAGGAGTTATTCTTATAGAATTGAGACAAAATTCGAACTTTAGGGTAAAGAGTGACGTATTGACGAGGGGGTGACCGCCTCATACACGTAATAATTTCTGTTCGTGTTAAGTTTCAATGTTTTTCCTTACTTTCAGTTGAAAAAAACTTGTTTTTTGTTTAATTTAATTCCTGCAGGACCCTAGACGATGTAGCAAGGCTTTACATACTAACCATTTGTGAAATATATACTTTGTAAATTCTGATTTTGCTAATCTATGTTGTTGAATTAGCCTCATGTTTGTAATCCACAATTTTACTCCAGGAAAAATCAGTGGCATTATTGACTCTGGCATAAAGCATCGTATGATTCAATAGCAAAGCTTAAGAGAGAAAAGTGAAGGACTCTGTGAGTGGAAGACTATCTAAAACACAAGTTTTACGTTTTTCCTGGAGAACATTCTAGTCTTAAGTTGCGTTTGAATCTCAAGCAAAATATTGCTCTGTGAAAAATTTAATTATTATAAACATATTAGAGAAAAGGCCATAAATCAAATATTAAGAAACATATCTTTTCACGTGACAGTAAAGAGTGACGTTAGAACTTGACGAAAACAAACTACCCTGAATACAGATTTCCCTTCCCACCTTCTCAGCCCCCTTTTTGATGCTGAAATTTTACTTTAATGAATGCTCCCAGGAGTGCACTAAAATAACCAGTTAATCATGTACGTGTTTTATTTACCAACTGTATTAGAAAAGACTTGATTTAGTGAAATTGTTCCCAGTATTAGTAAAATTAGTAATTATATTAAAGCAAAGTCAAGTGAGTGAGCATTTTCGTTTTCCAAAACTTTAAAGAAAATCAATTAAACGTTTTTAAATTGCATTCATCTAATTAAACCTAAGCTTAATGTTAATTACTTCTGTAATTTTTACGATAAAAGTTGTACTTTAATTACATGGAAAGCAACGCTTTATTTTAAGTGCAATGGGGAAAAAAAGGTAACAATACGTCTTTGGAATACAAAATTTAGTGCAGATTTAATTTATCTGAAAATAAAAAAAAAAAAAATCATTCCCATAGAATTAAAATTTATCTACAACCTAATTCTGAAATTATTCTAATTCTGCAAATATTATATTTGTATAAAAAAGGAAATAGATCTCTGAAAATTTGATTTCTTGTTCATCTTACTACATTTTTGTACCTGTTATATTACCAATTAAAAAAGCTAATAACGTCTATCATTCTAAGGTAGGAGCATAGGTGCATATGTTGGAGGCCTCCTTATTCCAAAGTTTGGAGTCAGAGAGTTATTTCGAATCCTTGCATATGTAGCAGTCACAGTAGGTACATCGTACTTGCTAATTGACTTCTTTATTCTACGTCGGATTGCTAGAAGAAGAGCGTTAAGTAAGTGGTGTTTTTCTTTACCTATTTGTTTTGTTCCGCTTTTTGTTCCGTATTACTTTTGATAAGACTATCGAGTTTAATTCTAAAACCTGTTATTGTTGCTATTGCCATCTGTTATTGTTATTGTTATTGCCATCTAAATAGTGTCGTACATTTCATTCTGACACACCTTTCACGGTCGATAACGTTTAAACAAACAGGAAAAGAGATATTGCTGCCTTGCCCTTAAGCGTTAAATCTATGCTGCAATTCCATAGCCTTTTTTCTATGATGTATTTTTGGAAGCAAATTATATTTTTCCTTGTTTCATTAGGAACAAATAGCCCCGTCTTTCTAGTACCACGGAAATGTGAAGAGTAAAAGTGGTTAGTCTAAACAAAATTGAATGCCTGAAATAAAGCCATCAAAATGATAAGGAGCCACTGCTCTACTCTTCTGGATGATTTGGGACGTTCTAAGCAGCCAACAGATCAATGTGAAAGGGAAATATCAATTAAAGCACATAAATGTACTAATAGGGAGTAATATATCCACTAAAATAAAAATTACTTTATTTGTATATAAACATGAGGAGAAAGAAGGAAGGAGAGAAAATACACAGTGGCGTACGTACAAAACTGGAATTTTCATTGTCTTCCTTTTTTCCAGGTAAGAGGAAGGGGAGGTGGGAATATAATTGTCCTCTTCGACACCCTGTCAGTCTAGACACCGATATTAGTGAGCCAAGACTAGACCAAATAGTTCAGCAAATAAAAAGAGTGGAGGGATAATATTCTTTTTTTTTACCTTTACCTTGATCAATATAAGAATAGAAATCTTTCTAGATCAAATCAAAATCGCTTTAGCTAGGGTGCCATTTAAGATAGGCCAATTGAAAGCATTTCCAAAAAAACTCAGAAAACGTTTAGTGGCGGAAAACATAGCTCTTACGTTCTTTAAAAGGAAAAAAGGGATGGCTTCCCAAGACAAGAATACTTTGAGTTGAGGTGTAACTTTTGTTATTATATAAACAATTTAAAATACACTGAAAACAATAGTGTATCTCATAAAGCTCCTGAGATAGTTATATAATGAGCAATACCTTACATATCTATTTAGAAACTAAGGAATATAAAAATAAGAGAAGATAAAACAGAAAAAATGGCACAAAGGAAGAACGCTTGAGGTCCAATATTGTACGTTATGTTGTGAATATCACTTAGAGTATTTTCAAAGCGTGCAGGGTAATGAAGGGTGCGTAAAAAAGTGACTGGGGTATAATTTCTAAAACTGAGGGGGGGGGGGGGTAGGAGGGGTAAAGTTAGAGCAGATTTTCCCAAGCCAATTGAAAATGATCAAGTGCAATGAGCCATGTTATACCATAAATATTAAAAGATATTAAATAAAACTGATCTGTTTCTGTGGATGCTTGAATTACGTAGTCTTATCTTAGTTTTGACAAGACTTTTGAAGACGCTAAATTTCAGCTGGGGAGTATTCGACCCCCTACTCCAGAGCAAATTACGTTCTTGAAAAGTGACCCCTTAAAAAAGACAAAAGAATTGCAAAAAATTGAATTTTATTACAATACATAGAACAAAACATCTTGCATTTGATGCTGATACCATAAATGTACAAATAATTAAGTTTGTTGTTACTTATCAGTAAATCTTAGCATATTAAAACAAATTAACATTCATTATAAGTTATATTAACATTTATTTCCATTTGGAAATAGAGAAAACACCATAAAAAGGCTTTAGTCCTGATCTTTATCCAAACTTTTCCATCGTTCAAAATTTCTAAGAGCTCTGAAGCAGAGGTTTGAAGCTCAGATCTAGAAAAATGCAAATGTCGTATTTTTCAAAAGAAAGATGGATGTTTTATTGTTTCTCAGGAGACAATAGTATTAAATTAATGGTCGTAGGATATAGAAAGAGAGCTCAGTCGAACAGAAAACTAAATGTCAAGCAATCCGTAAGTAACTAAACAGGTTTTTGCCGTAAAAAATTGCCTAATTCTGAAATTTGAATCATGTAATTGCTATATTTGCCCGAGCAGGGCCAAAATCCTTCAAATGAAGGATATGTGACATATAGTTACGAATCAACTATTAGGGAAGAAATCACTATATTTTTTGGAGGGAGATATTCCTGAGGCAATTTTCCCAGTGGATAAAAACCATAAAATTGGGAATATCAATAATCAAAGAGGGGGGGGGGCACATTTTGCCCCGTAATCTTACTTCAAATGAATATCAAGAGTAACAAGAAATGCTTAGTAACAAGAAAACTAAGCAAGTGTATAGATTTATTTATATGAACAGCATATTCAATAAAGATTCTGGATGCCAAAAGTACAATAGCGAGAGTAGAGAGAGTTTCTCCCACATTCGAAAATTTTGTAAGAACACAAGCATAAGTGTTCCAACTAAGCTTAGCATACTAAAAGTTACGGTAGCTAGAAATAATAAAGTATAACCCTGAAGAGTTGACGCTTCCAGAGGTCGAGGAAGAAGCACTAGATGTTTCCTAGAGGAACTATCCGAGTGCAATTTTAAGTACTCGTTTGACTCAGCGAGTATCAAACAATAAGCTGTACAAAAATTTTGGTTTAGCCCCAAATTTTTTTTGGACTGTAATGAAAGAAAGGTTAAAATCGATAGGTCACGTTTGGAAGATCACGTTTGTAATTTTGGGAGAACACGAAGATAAAAGTTCAAACTAAGCTTAGCATACTAAAAGCTGTGATAGCAAGAACTAATTCGGTAGAGCCCTGAAAAGTTGACGCTTCGAGAGTCTGAGGCAGAAGCACTAGATGTTTCCTAAAGAAATTGCCCAAGGACAATTTTAAGTACTCGTTTGACTGAGTGTATATCAAACAATAAGCTATCCGAAAATTTTGGTTTGACCACAAATTTTTGTTTATACTCTAATGGAAGATAGGTTAAAATCGATAGGTCATGTTTTGCGGATAAAGGATAATATATTTGGAAATTGTGTATTTCTGGCCATCCGTCCGGTTCGAAAAGCTGGGGGTCTAGAATTGGATTAAAAAAAAAACGGAAACTGAAGAATTCTGCCAAACTTCTCAATCCTTTACTCTTTACAGTTAAGCTTGACTTCCATTTCTCAATGATGCAAGAATAAATCCTCTAATATAAGAGCAATAACACAAAAATTTAAATTTTGTTATCAATAGTAAAAGGAAAAATAATGGTGAATTGAGTGGAAGACTCTTTTACTTTCATTTCAAGCAACTTTTTTTCTATTAAATAAAAAATATCTGTTTCATATGGAAAAGTTCAAATGTCAAATTATGCATCCGTATTTGAAGTTGTGCGGATATTTTTATCAATTAAAAGAAAATTAACTGAAAGTGAAATTACTCTTTTTAACTGAAAAAAAATTTGTTTCTCCTAATGTTTCAATCAAACTAAAAAACCAAGCCAAGTTGGCTCATTTGTAGATTAGAACTTTAGACTGGTTTTGATTAGTCTTTAGTATATATGGTATAGAAAATAATAAGTATTTAAGGATTTATTGGTGTATTTATTGGATTGGATTGATAAAACCAGTATTTCTATATTTCGAACTTTGCCACACCAAGACTTAAGAGAATAAGGAGCATTTGAGGAGTTTTATTCTGCAAGGGATGGTTCACATGCCATAGGTTAAGTTGGAAGTTTTCTTACTTTCTTTTGTCAAGGCTTCAACATTTAAAAAAAAATTTGAGCCAAAATTTTCTGTGTTCTCTACAAATCTAGAAACAATTAATTATACACACAGGAAAAAAAACGAAACTTTATGAATTTTTATATAGTTTTGATTTTATAGCAAAGCGTACTTTTCAATTATGTTTCTTCAAAATGTTACTTTGAGGACAGTGTGGTCCTCAGCCAAGATTTCATATATTTTGATGCATATCATCATCAAAGCAAACAATTTTGATTTTGGACAAGAAGTATTTCCTTTTCATCTGTTGTTTTAATTTTTTGTTTACAAAAGTGATTTTAGTTTGTATATTTTCCAAGTGAAAGGAACAGTTTCGAGTGAAAGGGTTAGACTATCCTTTCCTTGGAATTATCAAAAATTATTAGATTTAATAGAATTCCAGAATTAATATTTTACTTTAAGGAAGGAGACGAATAAGAGTTTCTTTCTGAAAATTCGAAAATAGAATATTTTGTGATAAAGAATAAAAATCAAGAACAACCTCAATAAAAATTATAGGAGAAAAGTTCAGAAGATTTTGTTTATCCAAATTTTATTACAGGAGAAAAAGAGAAGAAACATGAGAAGCATCGAGCACCGTTTTTTGCAAATCATTAGACATATCTTCTGAAAACGGTCAAATGTTCTCTTCGAACAAAGGTGGCCCTTCACGTCCTTGCTGCATAGTTCCAGAGCTTCAAAGTGTCAATAAATTTAAGAAGTGTTTCTGCTGTTTTAATTGCTGCAATTAATTGCTAACAAAATCTGTTATACATCCTTGGATATGTAAATGCTAACTAGTTCAAAATTGTTTCCACAAATTCACCGAATTATGCGCTTTATCACAAAAATATTAAATCGACTCCTTCAAATTACAAAGGACAGTGAAAATGTTATTTCATAGTTTGAAATGGTTAAGTGGGAACTTAAACAACCTTATAGATCTAAAAAAATAAGAAAAATCAGAAACTTCAGTTTTTAGTAAAAAAGATCGCCATATACAATTAAGTAGTTTTTAGTAGTTATACGTGCCGTATTTGAAAAAAAGAAAGAAAACTGGATGAAAAATCAGTCGAAAAAAAGCTTTATGACTCCAAACTGCCTATTAAAATGTAGCTTTTCTTTGAAGGTAAGTTGTCTTTGGGTATCAATCGAGTGTTAATGTTTGGAAAATGTATATAAAATGTCAGGATTAAAAACATAGCAACATTGACAAAAATTTGTATTTCTCTAAAATTTTATAATTTTCAAGCAGGCAAAACAAAACTCTTGGAAAACTCGTGGTTTTTAGGTATGAATAGACTTAAGGTGGGTTCAGGGGGCAATTATGTTTTTATTTTGGCATTCTCCTTACTTTAAAAATAAATACTTCTGTATTCTATTTTTTGAAAAGCTGTGAAGTACATTAATTATCAATTATTTTTTTATTTCAACCAAGAAACTTCCAAGTTTTTAGGAAGACCTTCTACTAAATCCACAATATATTATTTGCAAGAACTTTTGCTGAAGAACTGTACCAGCGATTCTTTCTAACAACAAATTGTCATACATTCGGGAAAACATGTTCCTTGGCAAAAGTTATCGCTTACAATTTTTTTATTTGAAACGACAGAAACACATCTATTACGAAATTTTTGTCAAAACTAATTTCAATTAAATCTTTCGAACGAAAATCTTAGCCCTATCGTTCTCAAATTTCAGCCTAGACGGACGATGCATGATATAAAAATATAAATAAATAGATCAGAATAACATCCTAGCAATAATTCAGCATTGAAAAGGTAGCTGAACATTGACCCCGTCCTCCCTTTTTATTTCAGTATATGCATCAAAATGTCTAAGAATTGACTGCATAATGAACTGCCGAAAAAAATAATGAATATAAAAGGAAACTAAAGATCTTTTCAAAATGGACTCAAAAGTAGAAAATAATCTTATTTTCTAGAATCTATGGACAAAAATGAAAAAGAGGGGCTTAAAATGTATTGGACTTAACATAACGTAGATATCAAATTGACGTAAGTTATAAATACATAGATAAAAAGCCGGTAAGTTGAAGAAAACCAGCTAAAAAGACCAAGTTATGCAGAGCCCAATATGTTTTGTGCCCTTTGTTTTCACTTATATTCGCATATTATTGAAAAAAATTATTTTCTAATGTATAGTTTATTTTGAAAACAATTAAAATTGTATATATAGTTACAATTTTCGAGTTTTTAGTCTACTCTAAGACTAAAAAGTCTTTAGTTTTCTTTAAGAAAAAATTGTCTTATTTGAGGTTTGAACCTTAGTGACTACAGCTACAGTAATGTCTTCCTACTGCTGCACCGTATATTTTCGTATCAGACTCTTTGCGCAATACTTTTTGCTGTGGCCAGTCACCTGTTTGTTTGATTTTATTTATACAAGGACAGTATACAGGAGGGATAATTTTTTGTATTGAGCTATTGCACTGTCATTGAAAGATAAAATTCGGAAGTAGTTAAAAATTCGGAAGTGGTCAAAAATGGCTTTCAAATTTAACAAACTTAAGTGACAAATGAACAACAAAATAAAAAAAAGGTACAAAAAGCTAGTGAGCTCAGGAAAACAGTTTTATGAAATTCGTTTGTATTTTGCTTTTTGCATAGCCATCGGCTGCAACACTCTGTTCGCTAAGGAATATTCTCTAAGAACTTGTTTTTCCAGGATGATTTTTATAAACTCAGCAGTCCAGAAAAATTGTTGGGGATCTCCTTAAAAAAGGAGACAACGATTTTGTTCATACAGTTAACATAGTCAAAGTTAACTTTTCTGGGATTTTCAATAATAAGGCTGTCCAATTCTTGTTCCTTACAGATTACCTTCGAAAGGAGGACAGAAAAATCTTGACCCTCCGTCTTCTTAATTCTCTTAAATTTTTGGTCGGCCTGATAGTTGGCCTATATTTACCTTTAGAATATTTTAGCTAAAGCAAGCTTTTGGAGTTTTTGACCTGCAGAGCTAATCATCTTATTTCAGATTAACGGTTTTTCAGTTTACTATCCAGCTTACCAGCTAACTTATAAGATTTTAGTGCTTAATTTTTTTTTTTACAGCATTTTCCCGCTTATTTTTATATTAGAAATTGACCTCTTCTTTGATGTAAATCATAAAACTCTATTGGAAATTCAATTTATATTTGAGCTACCTGTAGTGCTCCCTCAAGGGAGCCCTAGGGTGGCTTGCCTCAGGTAGATCTACCTGTGTTTGCGTCAAGTAGAAATGTAAGCTTGCTGTCTGGTTGACTTAAAGTAAAAATTTAGCTTAAATGCAACCCTTGATACTGCTGTTACTGCTACTATTACCAACGATTAGGTAAGGCACCAATCTACCTGAGGCAAACACATCTTCCCGCGCTTCTCCTCTACCCCAATTATATTCAATACTTCACTCTTTACCCCCTCCAATGAAGTTTAAATTTCCTTTAAATCTTTTTTTTGTGACCTCTTGCCACCCCATCCAGGGACAAACTGCTTTTCGTTTGGACGCAAATGGATCGCCCAAAAACACTTGAAAGTCATTTTGAGATAAAGTATGATATCCTGTGTTTAGCCTATATCTCCCCTAGACTAGTGCAAACTATTTCTTCGCTTCTTATCATGAAATACGAAAATTGGAGCCAATGTTACATTTGTCTGATTCCTGGTGTAATAGGTATTATTGTTTCGTAGGGTCACATTGTGTGCGCTAAATTTTCTATTTCTCCTGACTACCTATATACCTCCCGGTGGACAATCGTTGACTATTTCTCTTTTTCCCGGATGCGATAGGCGGAAATTAAATTTATGCAGCTTAGAGGGAGCTAACGTTCTGGTTTTGTCGTAAATAAATTTTTTTAGATTGTTATTAATTGTCTGAAGTTTGTTTTGCAGTATAGAATAGAAGAAAACGAGACTTTCCTGAGGAAATATAGAGTTTGTAAGACCATTTCTCAGAAAAAAGAAGAAAAATGTTCGTAAGAAAAGACATTACTTCATTTTGAGAGGGATTCTACCACCTATTCCAGCAACACCATCTACCAAAGCATAAGTTTACTGTTTACTGTAACGGATAAATGCGTTTCCAACGGCTAACTGAACTCAATCAAACATTTTGAGACTGCAAAGAACGGGATATATTGTTTAATTCGCTTACCACTGGTTTCTTCCTTTTTCTATTTTCACTTATTTTTCAAATTTGATCTCCTTGTTTGTTATTCCAAAAAACTTAGCTTTTTGCCTCTCATTTTACTTTTTGATGCTCAACGTGATTCTTTTGTTTATTTTCTAATTTGCCCTGTTTTTGTTGTGTGTATTCATTTGATGTTTCTTACTGGTTGTCAACTATTGTACTCCATACTTGTTTTTTAATTTGATGAGAAACAAGTCGGCTGTAATTGAAAATAATTCAGTTTTTTATTCATAAGTTTAGAAATTTCTGTTGTCTTTCTTTATTTTATCTTAGTAATCCTTTCTTTACTTGCTTTTCTTTTTTCTCTTCTCCTTTTTTTATGTAATATACAAATAATGTTTTATCTGTCTAAAACCCTGTTTTTCTTCTAGTTATTGTGGTGATGCCTTACTTATGGTAGACGCAAGAATTCTGATAACATTTCTTCTGATAACGACGACTTCTTTGAGCTTCATGACTTTAAAGACACAAGCACAAATAGATTCACTCTTCGGCTATATATAAAGGATTTGCATTTGGGCTATACCCCTATTTTCAAACCAACACCAGATCCTGGGAGCTCATACCTAGCCGAAGTAGGGATCCACTTCTAACCGGATTCGAGTCGATCTGGATTTAGCACGGAATTTAGGCTCGGGTTCAAAAAAGGAAGATCTCATCAAAGATTTTTAAGAAACTTTCAATGGCTGTTTTGCATTCCTCCCTAGATAGAATATTGCTGCCCCTATTGTTTCTAACAGTTTCTAAACGATACTGGTACAGTCCTTCTACCGCTCAGAAATATAACTTTTTTATAAACTGGCACCTCTACATAACATTATCTACCTAATAAGCTAGCACAGAAGGACTATGCAGTTTATTTCTAGTATATCCCCAGTAACTTTGGGATTCATGGAACCGATAAAGCAGACTACACACCGAGATGGACATATCTGTCTCTGAAAATTAGCATAAAGTATGTCCTCTTCAAGGACACGCTAGATAGTACTCCAAGTGGAGAGAATCCCATTCAGGAAGCCAGCGACACCCAATGGCATCATTTATGCTGCGAAAGAGTGACAAATTCTATATCATATCAGAAGTGGAATAACTGAACTTAAGCACCTATCTTTTCAGTCATCGAACTCTTACTCCCTCAGGGTATCTACTAAAGGCATCAATCTCTGCGTTCTGCCGAGTAAACAAGATGCTCTAAAGAAGCTTGTCTTTGCCTGCAGTGCTCCCAAGATAAAATTTGACGGTCACCGTGCAAAAGAGAGAAGAGGTGTTTTAAAACCTTGAAAATATCAGAAAAACCAGCCCAGCCCTTACTTCCCGATTTATATATACCTGAAGATTCAATATAATACAAAAATTTCTACTTCCAAGTTTTCTTATGAATTCTTTATATAAATGAAATAAAAATGGTCCATAAGCATTGGGAAAAAATGGTCTAAAGTGTCTTCACAAAAATCACCGGCTTGGCTCTGTTTTCAAAATACAAGGTCAAAGAGAAAGCAATGATGACAATTAAACAGAGATGAAACGAAAATTGCTTGGGCCAAGGCTACCTCAGCCCATGAAACACATTACAGAATTTCAAGGTAAGAGTCCTTTGATGGATCCATCCTTTCAAATTGCACGTCAATAAAGATCCATCAGACGGCATTCAACTTAGAAGAATCAAAAGGTACTAACCACACCTCTTCCCTCAAATGTTGTGAGAATAAAAGGTCAAAATCGTTCCTGACGGTCTCTAATAGGAAAAAAAAAGAAAAGAGGGTACCCCTTTCGGCAATTTATAACCAATGCTTAGTTGAGGGTAACTTCCCCAACTGCTTCAAAAAAGCGTATATAGTGCCAATCCCAAAGGTAGCTAACGCGACTGAAGTTAAAGACCTCCGCCCAATATCAAAGACCTCTATATTTTTGAAAATTTTCGAGCAATTAATCTTTAACTGGCTATACGAGGATATAAAGGAGTCCATAGATCCCAGACAGTTCGGCTTCCAGCCCGAATGCAGCACCATACGCTATCTAGTCACCCTGGTGGACGAAATGCTTCGTCACCTAGAGTTCCTAGACTCTGTTGGACTTCTTGATTGCCGATATGGTGACGGCATTTGATTATCTGGACCACCCAATCGTTGTCAGCGGAGCCAACAACATGGGAGCGAGACAATTCATTGTAAGGCTACTTGATAGCTTCCTGAGTGACAGACTTCAGTGTGTCCAACTCTCCATTGATATCTTTTCCGAGTTCCTCAGGATTACCTGCGGTGTCCCACAGGGTACTATCCTGGGCTCGATTGCTTTCATTATAGCAATCAATGAGTAACTAAAGAAAAAGCCGAACAGGGCCAAGTTTGCTGATGACCTCTCCTTGCATCTCTTGCGTCAATTATCCATGGCCAAAGACGAGCTTAAGCTAGCTTTTGATGAACTGACAGGTTAAGGCGGCTAAGATAGAAATCAGCAAGGAAAAAATTGTTGTCATGAGAGTGAACTTCCTCAAGAAACACATAGGCAACATTTAAACAGAAGTTGAGCTTAGACCAGTGGACTCTGCCAAAATTCTTGGTATGATTATGGACAAAAACCTGAAGTGAGATTCCCAAGTTAACAAGATTGTAAGCAAAGGAGCAGGACTACTAAGATCGTTCTCGAACCTGAAACGCTTTGGTTTTACCACTCTAGCCCTTACAAACATCCTAAAAACATGCGTCTTACCCACCCTGGAAAACGGTTGCCAAGTCCGGCATCCGGGCATAACAATAGAACAGGAGAAGCAAATAGGGAAGATGCAGAAACAGGCTTGCCGCATCATCCTCGGCCACGTTTAAAGTTCATACGAGGAGAGTCTCCAGAAGCTCGATCTCAAAACCCTATTCCAACGCAGACACGAAGCAGTCCTGAGGTTCGGCCGCCAATGCCTTCTTTCACAATGGCATTGAAGCATCTTACCGGATTTCTTAGAGCCAAGAATTGACGGTCCTGCGACAAGGAGCAAAGCTGCTGTTAAAGTTGTCCTAAAACAACCAGCACCGAATTCAAGTCAGCGCTACTTATCTTCATTTGTACCATATTTTGTCGAA